>CM034354.1:95471272-95930837 GCA_019925275.1 Mytilus edulis
GTTTATTTGTATTTTGTTGAATTATCGAACGCTCTCTCGTGAAAGAGTATTAGCAATAAAAAATTGGATTAGCGTGTGGGAAAAAGGTTTAATAAATGCTGAAAATAATAACGAAATAAAGTCACTAAAGTTCAAACTGTTATCATCCGGTTATTTCAATAGAATTGCATTTAAGGTTCTGGTAATGCATCAAATTACCGTACTTTGTTCATACAAAATGCATTAGTCTATGCTATAGATTTGTCTGTGTGTGTAGAAGGTGTAGGTGGAAAGTGCTAGAGAAAGACCTAAAACGTAATTATAAGGAATTATCCGCCCTTAGTTGACATTTTTACGTCAATGACAATAAAATTAATCTATGATAAAGGCGTAAAATTGTTACAGCTGTTCATATAGTATTATATTTTATATTGGATTGATTACAATTAAGACTAGTTACTTATTTTCGTGTATATTTGTTAGTTAATTCATCAACACTACATTATATTAGATTTAGCTAAATGGGCACACGTGCTCTGTTCTCTGTAAGCAAGTGGGAAAAGACAAAAATCAAAATTGCTGTTGTACATGTCGCATTAATCAGACAAGCTTACGTCTATGAAATGGATACCGTATTCGATTGCAATTGAAGACAGTGGTCAAGTGGTTACTTTAAAGTCTAAACAGAAGTTAGCCTGTTTCCACTTCTTCAATCAAGATCTGTTTCAATTGGTCTAGCCATTGTGCTCATGGCTGTTCCAGGGTTGTATGAAAACTGGGCCGGTTTTTCCAGTAAAATTACATTTTGTACTAATAAAATAGAAGAACTTTATAAACGCCCTCGTCTTATTAATGTCATAGGATGTTTTTTAATTTTATTATCACTTTAGTTTCAAATTGCACGAAATAAGATTTAAGGTAATACACAAGACACATACTATGAAGATTACAAACAGGGCAGTGGCAAAAGTTAACAGTATTCTAGTCCTCTTAGTAAAATATTTTTTCTTGTTAAGCAGGCGTTCTACAGTTCAATTAGACATACTTGCTTTGACTTTATTATTGCGAAAATTGAGACTGGATATCTTTTGCAAAAAACAAAACGCATTGCAAAGTGGAGTGCATTATTTCTATACAATATTTCCTTATCCTAGTTTAAATAATCGGTTAATCTTGCATTTCTGTTTTTGCGCAACAATCGCTATAAGGAATTGCACTGCTATATGTGACAATTTGAAATGCCTTTGTTGATAACCAGGACGATATGTTTAATGACCAAAAGAAGACCACAAGTATATGTTAGTTGTGTGTTGTTGGTTGTTTATCAATGTCGAAAACCCCTTGTGTTCCTTTTAAACGTTGCCCATAGTTTTTGTTTTTCCCGGATTTGTTTTTTTTTTCTCTATCGATTTAAGAGTTTCGAACAGCAGTATACTACTGTTGCCTTTATGTATATATAATTTACAAAAAAATACTGTAAATTCAGAAAGTATTGCGATGTTTATGTTATTGCGAAAAATGCTACAGGGTTATAGTCGCATTTATTTAAACTTACATTTTGAAATTTTTTATATGAATTTAACTGGAAATTTCTCAATATTGCAAAAATTAAAATCGCATTTAAGTCCAAAATGACAAAAATCGCAATAATAAATGCGTGCAATAATTTCTGAACTTACAGTAGTACGTTTTTTTTTATATATAGCATTAAGACCTAATCAATAAGATGAAAAACTAACCTTATACCATTAATCGACAACAATTGTTGTTTATTTCAAAGCTGATTTGTAAATGTAGTTGTTAGTATATTTAATCAAACGGCACCCTTATATAAAAAAGAAGATGTGGTATGATTGCCAATGAGACAACTGTCCACTAGAGACCAAAATGACAGACATAAACAACCATAGGTCACCGTACGGCCTTCAACAATGAGCAAATCCCATACCGCATAGTTAGCTATAAAAGGCCCAGATAAGACAATGTAAAACAATTCAAACGAGAAAAGTATATAAAAAAATGAAAGAAAACAAATATGTAACACATAAACAAACGACAACCACTGAATTACAGGCTCCTGGCTTGGGACAGGCACATACATGAATAACGTGGCGGGGTTAAACATGTTAGCGGGATCCCAACCCTCCCCCTAACCTGGTACAGTGGTATAACAGTACAACATAAGAACGAACTATAAAAATCAGTTGAAAAAGGCTTAACTCATCAGATGGACAAAACTACAAGTGGACGTGGCCGGGTACTTATACATCCCGACACAAAAAGACAAAATGAACAGATCTGAGAGTACTCGCAGTTATCTGACAGCTAGTTCAAAGCCACTAACAACTAATAAAAAAATCATGCATCTAAGACTAAACTATCAATCCGTACAAATCCAATGGATTTAGTTTAAAAACGAAATAAACAGCCAGAAAAAAACATGACCTTGTGCAATGCCAAGTTACAGGTATCGACAGATTGAAGATCCATGACCTTATTACAGTGTTGAAAAGGTAACCTTTTAGAATAAGTTTATTTAAAGAAGCGACAAGTTTATATGGATCATTTCTAAATTTCCGGGCACGGTTAACAACATTTCCGTAAAAATGAAGATGTGCTATCCCGTTTGAAATAAGTTTTCTACAGGTACAACAAAACTTCAAAACCAAATCTGTATATCTATGGAAAAATTAAGTAAAGGTTTTAAGTAATTAAGGTAACGATATCCCTGGTTTAATCATTTACCAGTAATACATAGATTGCGTTCGTTGAAATCAAAAACGTCACAACAGACACGGGCATAGCGAACGAGTTGTGAAATATAAACACCGTAAGATGGTGCAAAAGGAACATCACCATCTAAAAATGGAAAATTAACAATACGGAACGAAAGATCATTTATGTATACATATATTTTCAATTATTTAACCAAAACAGACGCTTTTTTCTATCAGTGCATTACATTTAGTTTTTTTCTGGACCAATTGAACCTATGGCCTGTGTAACTAATAAAAGATAAAGACCAATACACAGGCGGTCGTGTGACTTAAAAAGGTATAATTATTGGTTTCCTTTAGATCTTCTTCTTTGAATCTATGCCTGCTTTGATTTATTGCTTTTTCATGATGATTAACGATACAATCTGTAATCGCAAAAACATCAGGAAGTTCTAGATACTCAAAGTCTTTTTCTTGAATATAATCTTACATTGTATAACCTGTGTGTACCCAGTTGTGAAAAGTACAGTTCACAGACTGATTTTATGAAGAAATCTAGATCGTTTTAAGCAGTTTGTATTGACTGACATATTTAATACAAATTGTAGAAATGTGTCCTTCAAATCTGTTTGAATATAAATTACTGTTAATTAGACAACAAGAGAACAATTGGTTTTGAAGTGAAATGAGAGTTCTAAGACCTAGATATATCACGAGTCATTCTCTTTGTCAAGGTTTAATAGAGTATGCTTTATTTACGTGCAGACGTTCAAAACAATGATTTTGTCATTTCTAGGGTATATATTAAATTGTTCTGCACAGAAGATCCGGTATGGTTGTCTTTGATAAATCCCAAATTCGCGAACTTATAAACTAAAAAGATGATGCTTTTTAGAAATATGTTAACTAAAAGACAGTGTTAGCCACTGATACACACCTTCATGCAATTATATAGATGCAATAAAATTGAGAATGGAAATGGGTAATGTGCCAAAGAGACAACAACCCGACCATAGAAAAAAACAACAGCAGAAGGTCACCAACAGGTCTTCAATGTAGCGAGAAATTCCCGCACCCGGAGGCGTCCTTCAGCTGGCCCCTAAACAAATATATACTAGTTCAGTGATAATGAACGCCATACTAATTTCCAAGTTGTACACAAGAAACTAAAATTAAAATAACACAAGACTAACAAAGGCCAGAGGCTCCTGACTTGGGACAGGCGCAAAAATGCGGCGGGGTTAAACATGTTTGTGAGATCTCAACCCTGCCCCTATACCTCTAGCCAATGTAGAAAAGTAAACGCATAACAATACGCTCATTTAAATTGGTCGAAGGGATCCATCTCATGAAGATGGCAGATGTTAGACCAGAAACTATGACTGTATTCGTGTCATTGATACCGATAATGTGATTTTAATTTGAGAATAATTGTTGTATGTCTACAACATGTTAAATACTTTTCTATGTCCTTGACTATTAATTAAAGAATGCAATTACAGAAACACGATATCATCATTAGAAGGTATTATATCTTCGGGTTAATTGAATTATAATAGAACATGATTTTACAAATGTATATCAAGGCAAACTTAGAAATTGTGATTGTAAATGACACACAAACATAAATTTTTAATAGTTACAATCGCGGTTTACTAAAAAAATATAATGAAATAATTGCAAGTAAAAAATGTACTTTGTCATTTGTTATTCCAAACAAGTAAACATATAATATACGATAAAACAGGACGTGAATTCAATATCAATAACTGTAACGACGTTTAAATTTCAACGTCAAAATTATATGATGTTAATTTCTAAGAAAAATAAATTCATTTACTGTTTTACTGTTAAGTTCATTTTTAGTTGTGTCCATTCACGTAGCTCAGTACTTGTACATATCGTCGTGGTATTGTGGTAATGTTTTTCATTCTTGTCTTTCGTTTTTGGTAATGTGATTTGTCTATATGTCTTTTTGTTTTTCATTGTTAACATATTTGTTTGTTTTTTATAGTGAATGGGACTTTAACACAATTTTGACAATATTGTTGTATATTTTTAGTTTTGTTCACATGTAATTCGACTGTCATACAAGTGAGAGTTTTAGCTAGCATTAGTTCCAGTTTTAATTCACTAATTTTTACATAAGAACATGCATGTAGCAAGTAATAAATATGACAGTTGTAATCCATTCGTTATATGTGTTATGTGTTAGACATTTGCGTATGGACTTCACATTTAGAATTTTCCACGGAGTTCGGTATTTAATTTTGTTATTCTACCTTTAGGTACCTCAATACACAGACTGTATATCACTTTCAAGGCAGCTGGAAGTGATAAAATAAACTAATATGATTAATAACCTCCTAAGCCTTCAAAAAATAGAGTTCCTTTACAAATTTTTGTTTTATTAGTAATCATACCCAACTATATCAGTCCTATTCAGGACCGATAACTCTGTCGATGTATACAATATTGTTGAAATCAGAGCAGTCGTATTATAACCTTATAGGTCTCAGTTGAAATGTAAACAATAAAATATTTTTTACAAATGTTTAACTTTATATCGATTCATTGAATGCCTGGATTTAGCTTAAAACTTTGAATTAAAAAAAATTTTTAATCATATGCAATAAAATCTCGTTGAATATCCTATAAAATAAAAAAAAATCCATTTGAATTAAAATTTGAATCATAAAATTTCTTTAAAATTATTATGGAAAAATAAAAATATTTGAATATCTTTTAAGCAAAAAATATTTTTTTAAAGAGATTTTCATAATATTCATATTTTCTTAAAGTTTATTATGATAGATACTACGGGAAATTAAGAGAAAGTTTATATGTACATTTATGAAAACTTTTGTATATCGCAAAATTTAAACTCTGGTAATACATGTATACACAGGATGTTTAATGTCACCTGATTGCTTTTGGTTTGCACGTCTACCTGACACTATATTGTTATGTAACATCACAACCCAAGTCAGAGTTCACCTGTTCTGTAAAGGGATGAAATTTTAAAGGTATAGAATATTTATCTATATTAATTTTCGGGCATTGGGTTTTTTCTCATGGGATGAGATTTGATGCAACATTTCCATATTATGGGATATACATCATCCGCCATTTTGAAAAATCCCGAAAAACTCCATTTTTTAAATCGATATTTGACCGACTTTAACTTGAAATTAAACTGTTTTAAGTAGCATTCTTCGCCAGATATATGTTTTAATATACTTAATCAATTTGCAAAGTTTGTTTTTAATGTACGGAATTTCTTTATTTGTTGTACAAGTAGACATGGGTATCGGTAATTTAGCATGGAGGCAACGGAGAAATGACGAGAAAAGTGCATGTTTTTACAAGTCTAAAATGACCGACTTTAATCAAAAATTAAACTGTTAGGACCAACATTGTTTGATAGAAATATGTTTGAATATCAAGGATTGATTTGCAAAACTTAGAAAACGGGTCAGGTTTATGAGAAAATTTAACTTTATTGAAGCATCAATGCATTTTATATGGGGAAGTATAATACAAAATGGCGGCTAGAATACGTCACAAAAGTCACGTGATGTCTAACTTAGTTGGATATGTTCTAATTGCTCAACTAAATATAGCCCATTATAGCTTGGTGTTCACTGTGTGCCAAGGCTCCGTATTGAAAGCCGCACTTTAACCTATAATGATTTACTTTTACAAATTGTGACTTACATGGAGAGTTATATCCACCATGTTCCACATAAGAAAATGCCTGTACGAAGTCGGGAACATGACAGTTGTTATCCATTTATTTGATGTGTTTGTGCTTTTGATTTTGCCATTTGATTAGGGACTTTCCGTTTGAATTTTCCTCGGAGTTCATTATTTGTGGTTTTACTTTTTTTCTCATAGTCATTCATACCACATCGTTTTATAAATACCTTATCCTTGTTCTTGGCCAGTTCATGGATCTTTAACAACTTAGAACCACAATTAGCATAATGTAGCACGTAACTCAAGGTTGAAGAAGAACAAATAATAATTATTGGGAACGTTTACATCGAAATAATAATCAGGTTTACAATATAATCGAATTGTATAGTCATCTGATTATAGTGACAAAAATCATTAGAAGATATGTCGTGCAGTTTGGAGTCCACCTTTGTTAACGTAAATATAATATATGCCTGTTAATATTGCGTTTCAAAAAATAGTTTAAGGTTTCGATGAAAGGAGTTCCGGTACTAATGCCCGGTTAGCACTAGAAAATAAAATGTTTGACAAGTATTTTAAATTGACACATACTGTTTTGGAAAAGCATACGGTAGAAAAAATATAAATGAAAAACGATGCTACAGAAAGGCACAAGTTTTTTTTTCATGTTTCATTTCTATCTTTACATTGTAGGTATGCATGGGACGTACCTGAAAACTGTAAGGTGTAAATAAAAATAAGCGCATAGTTTAATTCAGTGAACCTAATACTTTTTAGCTCACCTGGCCCGAAGGGCCAAGTGAGCTTTTCTCATCACTTTGCGTCCGGCGTCCGGCGTCGTCGGCGTCGTCGTCCGTCGTCGTTAACTTTTACAAAAATTTTCTCCTCTGAAACTACTGGGCCAAATTAAATTGAACTTGGCCACAATCATCATTGGGGTATCTAGTTTAAAAATGTTGTCCGGTGACCCGGTCAACCAACCAAGATGGCCGCCATGGCTAAAATAGAACATAAGGGTAAAATTCAGTTTTTGGCTTATAACTCAAAAACCAAAGCATTGAGAGCAAATCTGACAAAATTGTTTATCAGGCCAAGATATATCTGCCCTGAAAATTTCAGATGAATCGAACAACCAGTTGTTGGGTTGCTGCCCTTGAATTGGTAGTTTTAAGGAAATTTTGCTGTTTTTGGTTATTATCTTGAATAATATTATAGATAGAGATAAACTGTAAACAGCAATAATGTTCAGCAAAATAAGATTTACAAATAAGTCAACATAACCGAAATGGTCAGTTGACCCCTTTAGGAGTTATTGCCCTTTATAGTTAATTTTTAACCATTTTTCATAAATCTTAGTAATCTTTTACAAAAATCTTCTCCTCTGAAACTACTGGGCCAAATTGACTCAAACCTGGCCACAAGCATCATTGGGGTATCTAGTTTAAAAATTGTGTCCGGTGATCCGGTCAACTAACCAAGATGGCCGCCATTGCTAAAAAATTGAACATTGGGGTAAAATGCAGTTTTTGGCTTATAACTCAAAAACCAAAGCATTAAGAGCAAATCTGGTATGGGTTAAATTGTTTATCAGGTCAAGATATATCTGCCCTGCAAATTTCAGATGAATCAAACAACCCGTTGTTGGGTTGCTGCCCTGAATTGGTAATTTTAAGGAAATTTTGCTGTTTTTGATTATTATTTTAAATAATATTATAGATAGAGATAAACAGTAAACAGCAATAATGTTCAGCAAAGTAAGATTTACAAATAAGTCTACACGACCGAAATGGTCAGTTGACCCCTTTAGGAGTTATTGCCCTTTATAGTCAATTTTTAACCATTTTTCGTAAAACTTAGTAATCTTTTACAAAAATCTTCTCCTCTGAAACTACTGGGCCAAATTGAATCAGACTTGGCCACATTCATCATTGGGGTATCTAGTTTAAAAATTGTGTCCAGTGACCCGGTCAACCAACCAAGATGGCCACCATGGCTAAAAATAGATAATAGGGGTAAAATGCAGTTTTTGGCTTATAACTAAAAAATTAAAGCATTTAGAGAAAATCTGACATGGGGTTAAATTGTTTATCAGGTCAAGATCTATCTGCGCTGAAAATTTCAGATGAAACCAGTTGTTCGGTTGCTGCCTCTGAATTGGTAATTTTAAGGAAATTTTGCTGTTTTTGGTTATTATCTTGAATAATATTATAGATAGTTCATTATAGATAGAGATAATTGTAGCAACAAGAATGTTCAGTAAAGTAAGATCTACAAACACATTACCATCATCAAAACACAATTTTGTTATGAATTTATCTGTGTCCATTGTTTAATATGCACATAGACCAAGGTGAGCGACACAGGCTCTTGAGAGCCTCTGGTTTAAATATAACTGAGATCGAATTAGGGGAATAGACAGATTCTGGGGTAAAAATAGCATTGAAGAAGACACAAAATGGGAAGTCAGCAGATATAGAGAGTTACATCAGAGATAATAAAGGCAGACTTCAATCTAACAGAAGAGAAAATGCCAAAAATATTTAAAAAAAAACATATGGGTAGAAGAAACATGACCATTAGATTGGAGAAAGCGAATGGTTTGCAAAGTCTTTTAGATGGGCGATATGACAGATTGTAAGAGTCGGAGGGAAGGGAAGTGACTCCTTATCATGTTATCAGTGAAGTATGCAGAATGCTTATAGAAATAATAAAGGAAAGAATAGACAAAGGATTAAGGAATGAGCAGGCAATTTTTATGCCAATAAGAGGAACAACCAAACGGATATGTATACTTCGAAACATACATGAGCAAACAAATGAATGGAAGACAGCTTTATACATACTTTTATAGACTTTGAAAGATCATAAAGATCCATGAAATATGTACCGGATGTAGTTATACCGCCATTGATTACGGAGAAACATTGGAATGGTTCGACATAAAATCAGGAGTGAAATAGGGTAATACATGTATATTAGGGTTTATAAAAAAGAAGATGTAGTATGATTGCCAGTTAGACAACTCTCCACAAGATATAACTAGAGGCTCTAAAGAGCCTGTGTCGCTCACCTTGGTCTATGTGAATATTAAAGGAAGCAGATGGATTCATGACAAAATTGTGTTTTGGTGATGGTGATGTATTTGTACATCTTACTTTACTGAACATTCTTGCTGCTTAAAATTATCTCTATCTATAATGAACTTGGCCCATTAGTTTCAGTTGAAAATGTTAGTAAAAATTTACAAATTTTATGAAAATTGTTAAAAATTGACTATAAAGAACAATAACTCCTAAGGGGGTCAATTGACCATTTCGGTCATGTTGACTTATTTGTAAATCTTACTTTGGTGAACATTATTGCTGTTTACAGTTTATCTCTATCTATAATAATATTCAAGATAATAACCAAAAAGAGCAAAATTTCCTTAAAATTACTAATTCAGGGCCAGCAACCCAACAACGGGTTGTCCGATTCATCTAAAAATTTCAGAGCAGATAAATGTTGACCTAATTAACAATTTCACCCCATGTCAGATTTGCTCTAAATGCTTTGGGTTTTGAGTTATAAGCCAAAAACTGCATTTTACACCATGTTCTATTTTTAGCCATGGCGGCCATCTTGGTTGGATGGCCGGGTCACCGGACACATTTTTCAAACTACTAACCCAAAAGATCATTGTGGCCGAGTTTGGATTAATTTGGCCCAGTAGTTTCAGAGGAGAAGATTTTTGTAAAATATTACTAAGATTTACGAAAAATGGTTAAAAATTGACTATAAAGGGCAATAACTCCTAAAGGGGTCAATTGACCATTTCGGTCATGTTGACTTATTTGTAAGTCTTACTTTGGTGAACATTATTGCTGTTTATAGTTTATCTCTATCTATTATTATATTCAAGATAATAACCAAAAAGAGCAAAATTTCCTTAAAATTACTAATTCAGGGCCAGCAACCCAACATTCATCTAAAAATTTCAGAGCAGATAAATGTTGACCTGATAAACAATTTTTTCCCATGTCAGATTTGCTCTAAATGCTTTGGGTTTTGAGTTATAAGCCAAAAACTGCATTTTACACCATGTTCTATTTTTAGCCATGGCGGCCATCTTGGTTGGATGGCCGGGTCACCGGACACATTTTTCAAACTACTAACCCAAAAAATCATTGTGGCCAAGTTTGGATTAATTTGGCCCAGTAGTTTCAGAGGAGAAGATTTTTGTAAAATATTACTAAGATTTACGAAAAATGGTTAAAAATTGACTATAAAGGGCAATAACTCCTAAAGGGGTCAACTGACCATTTCAGTCATGTTGACTTATTTGTAAATCTTACTTTGCTGAACATTATTGCTGTTTATAGTTTATCTCTATCTATAATAATATTCAAGATAATAACCAAAAAGAGCAAAATTTCCTTAAAATTACTAATTCAGGGCCAGCAACCCAACAACGGGTTGTCCGATTCATCTAAAAATTTCAGAGCAGATAAATTTTGACCTGATAAACAATTTTTTCCCATGTCAGATTTGCTCTAAATGCTTTGGGTTTTGAATTATAAGCCAAAAACTGCATTTTACACCATGTTCTATTTTTTAGCCATGGCGGCCATCTTGGTTGGATGGCCGGGTCACCGGACACATTTTTCAAACTACTAACCCAAAAGATCATTGTGGCCAAGTTTGGATTAATTTGGCCCAGTAGTTTCAGAGGAGAAGATTTTTGTAAAATATTACTAAGATTTACGAAAAATGGTTAAAAATTGACTATTAAGGGCAATAACTCCTAAAGGGGTCAACTGACCATTTCAGTCATGTTGACTTATTTGTAAATCTTACTTTGCTGAACATTATTGCTGTTTATAGTTTATCTCTATCTATAATAATATTCAAGATAATAACCAAAAACAGCAAAATTTCCTTAAAATTACTAATTCAGGGGCAGCAACCCAACAACGGGTTATCCGATTCATCTGAAAATTTCAGGGCAGATAGATCTTCACCTGTTTAACAATTCTACCCCATGTCAGATTTGCTCTAAATGCTTTGGTTTTTGAGTTATAAGCCAAAAACTGCATTTTACCCCTATGTTCTATTTTTAGCCATGGCGGCCATCTTGGATGGTTGGCCGGGTCACCGGACACATTTTTTAAACTAGATACCCCAATGATGATTGTTGCCAAGTTTGGTTTAATTTGGCCCAGTAGTTTCAGAGGAGAAGATTTTTGTAAAAGTTAACGACGACGACGGACGACGGACGACGGACGACGGACGCAGGACGCCGGACGCCAAGTGATGAGAAAAGCTCACTTGGCCTTTTAGGCCAGGTGAGCTAAAAATGACACATAAATTAACAACTATAGGTCACCGTACGGCCTTCAACAATGAGCAAAGCCTGAAACGTATAGTCATCCATAGAAGGCCCCGAAATGACAAATATATAACAATTAAAACGAAAAAAGAAACGGCCTAATTTCTGTACAAAAAAATAAACGAAAAACAAATATGTAACACAACAACAAACGACAACCACTGAACTCGTTTGATGTATTTGAGCTTTTGATTTTGCCATTTGACTAATGACTTTCCGTTTTGAATTTTCCTCGGAGTGCAGTAATTTTTACAGGCAACTACATACATACAGAATGTTGCGGGGTTGAACATGTTAGCGGTATACCAACCTCCCCCTAACCTGGGACAGTGGTGTAACAGTACAACATACATGTAAGAACGAACTATCAAAGTCAGTTGAAAAAGGCTTCAAAGAGAGGGGCGAAAGATACCAGTCAAACTCAAAGATAGAACTTCGCATGATACTGGTTTGAAATGTTTCTATAACCGATAAAGCAATGGATCGTTTGTAGATAATGCCTTCAATGTAGGTACTAGTAATTTTCATGGGTTTCATTTTGTTATTTTCTCAATAAACAAACGCTGATATATTATCAAACAAGCATACATGGAGCTGCCATAAATTATATCTAAGACTATGATACCACTGTCATATATATAGTTGTCAAATGGAAACAAGTCCGTTGCTAGGGAATGACAGGATTACAAGAAAATATGTTTCTAATCGCAATGCATTATCTGAATATTTTGTTATTTAATTTATACATTAACAAATTTTAATTACACAATGTCTCTAGTAAACGTTTATTTATATGCATGTCGAACTCAAAACGAAGATATAAAAAAATACGTAATGATTGAATTTTGACAGTTGAAAAACTAATTTTAGACGGGTCAATCAGTTGTTGAATGTAAAGAAAAAAATATCGGTTACAATTTAGACAATCAATAATTGTAGATCATTGTTGACCAACTCAATTGAATTTCTCGCTAGAGTCGGTACGGCGAACGTGAGAAAAGCAATCGAGTTCAGATGACAAATTATAATCTGTTTATAGCTATTTTACCTATGACGAGGTGATTAATTTCATTGACAACA
Source organism: Mytilus edulis (assembly GCA_019925275.1). NCBI lineage: Eukaryota > Metazoa > Mollusca > Bivalvia > Mytilida > Mytilidae > Mytilus > Mytilus edulis. The sequence continues at coordinate 95,484,116 of CM034354.1, forward strand.
GCACGTGTCACCTTAGTTTCTAGCGATAATTTTTCATATCACTCTACTGTTTACTGTCTAATTTTTAGTTATGGCAATGTAAAAATGTGAGAGAAAATTCTGTAAAATTAATACCCATTGAGAGAGGAAGGGGGTTCTAAAATGAACAAAAAACACTTATCAATCGAAGAAAAACCGAAACAAGAATGAAAAAGAAACAACCAAATAAAGCAACAAAAAAAAAAGAAATTGTGGCTTTTTCAAAACTGAATGCAAAAGTCTTGGGTGAAAATTAATATATTGAATATTATTTACAGACATTTAAGTTTAACCCCCGCTACATACGTATTCGGTAATTGAGTTGATACCGCACCGGAGAATGGCTATTACTCGTATATGTATACAGTTATATCTGAGAAGTTAAGGGCAACTATTCCGACGGAATCGATTAATATGAATCAATTTGAAAGATTAACAATTTTGAAATTATCAAGAGACCAAATGACACAGACATTAACAGATATAGGTCAAAGTACGGCCTTCAACAATAAGAAAAGCCCATACCGCATAGTCAGCTTTAAAAAGTTCCGAAATCACAAATGTAAAACAATTCAAACGAGTAAATTAACGGCATAATTAATGTAATAAAACATTAACTACTGTAACTGTGTTTACCGGTTTCTTTTGTGTTTTTTAACATGATGATAGTGTTTGCCTCTCTAGTTTATCGAAAATAAATATATTTCGCTAACTAACTATAATTTGAATATTATAAAAATGATAAACTCCTGTAATTTTTTTTAATCTTTAGTTATTTAGTACATAATTATGTTTCTGCATAGGTTAACCATTAATGTCATAATAAGAATGGTCTCTGGTCGGATTGTTTTCATTGCTATTTACATGTAAGAACTTCAATAGCAATTGAAATCTATTGTTGTATTGGCCCAGCTGAGACAAAACATATCATCATCTTTTTATATATATAGAGAAAGATTTGAAAGATATTATAACAGACTAACATAACGTTTTTTTCTGACTGACTGAGCCTGTTTCTGTATTTCTCCTCAAAGTACTTAATATTTGCTTCTTCAATTTATTTTATCTAAAAAGTATACATCAGCTAGGAATAATATTTCAGACAGTTTATCCATATTTACTCATGATTCGTCTGTGTTTTTTTGATTGATCAACGGAAATTAAACAGTGATAACAATCGAAAGTTTTTCTCGAAGGCCGTTTCAAATCATTTAAAAACACGGAACATTTTTTAAATTTTGTTTAATGTTGTTTAGAATAACATACTTTTGAAATATATCTTATTTTAACGATACGTCAAAAGTTAAGTGAAGTGTAAAATATGAAACTGCAAGTTAATGTCCCGTATCAGCCCTTGGGCCATTACGGCTTAAAAAAGAAAGCCGGCAGTGAACATTCCGTAATAGAGGTTTCTCAACATCTTATGAACAAACGAAACTCGACAAAAGGGACGACTTGTTAATTGTTAATTTTCCATTTTAAGATGGTGATGTTCCTTTGGCACCATCTTGCGGTGTTTAAATTTCACAGCTATGCCCGTGTCTGTTTTGACGTTTTTTATTTTAACGAACGTAATCTATGTATTACTGGTAAATTATCAAACCAGGGATACCGGTACCATAAATTACTTAAAACCTTTACTAAATTTTTCCAAAGATATACAGATTTAGTTTTGAAGTTTGGTTGTACCTGTAGAAAACTTATTTCAAACGGGATAGTACATCCTCATTTTTACGGAAATGTTGTTAACCGTGCCCGGAAATTTAGAAATGATCCTTGTAAACTTATCGCTTCTTTAAATAAACTTATTCTAAAAGGTTACCAATTCAACCCTGTAATAACATCATTGAATATTCTTTTATTGGTATAAATAATGATTTTGTTATCAGTAAATTGAAAGCAAACTAAATATTACTAGTATGTTATATACATATACACATTAATGATTTACAATCTGTCGATACCTGTATATTGGCATTGCACAAGGTCTTGTTTTTCTCTTACTGTTTATGACGTCTTTACACTAAATCTATTGGATGTTGGATGTGTACGGATTGACAATTTAGTCTTCGATGCATGATTTTTTTTAATTATTTGTTAGTGACTTTGAACTAGCTGTCAGTTAACTGTGAGTATTCTCAGATATGTTCCTAGTGTCTTTTTGTTGTTGGGATGTACAAGTACCCGTCCACGTCCACTTTTATTCTTGTCCATCTGATGAGTTAAGCCTTTTTCAACTGATTTTTATAGTTCGTTTTTATGATGTACTGTTTTACCACTGTCACAGGTTAGAGGAGGGTATGGATCCCGCTATCATTTTTAACCGCGCCACATTATGTATGTATGTGCCTGTCCAAAGTCAGGAGCCTGTAATTCAGTGGTTGTCGTTTGTTTTACATGTGTTACATATTTGTTTTTCGTTCATTTCTTTTTTTAATAAATTAGGCCGTTAGTTTTCTCGTTTGAATTGTTTTACATTGTCGTTTTCGTGCCTCTTATAGCTGACTATGCGGAAGGCCGTACGGTGATCTATAGTTGTTAATTTCTGTGTCATTTTGGTCTCTTGTGGAGAGTTGTTTCATTGGCAATCATACCACATCTTCTTTTTTATATCGACGAACGTATCATTAAGGAGCAGTAATTTTAAGCAGTAAGAATTTTCTACCGATATTTCAGCGTGCTTATAGACAACAGTTAACAATTTGATATTCATTTTGCAATCTAGCATTTTATTGTTTTGGTCAAAGATTAGTTTACTGTTCCGATTGCTTTTGTGTTGTTGAATAAGCGTAATCTTGCGTTGAGTTTTATTTATTTATATGTTGTATATATGCGTTCGATTTGTCTCCCTTATCCATTAAAAAAGATCATTGTTTTTATAAAGTCGAAGTTTTAAAAAAAAATGGTGCATTTGGTATGCATTTGCTTGATTGATTGTTGAATGTTTAACATACAGTAGCAAGTATTCATGACAAGATTGATATTTTATGAAGGATTAAAAAGTGATTGAGATGATACAACTTCAATACTTTAGTATGTTTTATTTAAAAATTATATCCACACGTCTTTTTGATAATCAAGCACAAAGTTCTTCAAAAAGTCTTAGAGAAAATTGCAATCTTAAGTGATGGTACACCGAACCAATGACTCTAAATGTTTTCATTTTTTTTATATCCAGTTCAACATACACACGCCTGTTGTGCAGTCTGTTAAATTGCCTCGTCCTCCTTTTTTCTCTTGTATATGCCAAAAAATTTCGGCGGCCTTATATGGAACGATTAGAGGAGGAATGTTAAGATAAATGCTGTCTGCTAAAATAAAGCACCTTGCAAGAATATATGCGTTATCACCACTTTTATTTATTTGTTTTGGGGAATCAGTTCCAGACATATAAAGGTGCACTCGATATATCGTAAAGTATAAATAGAAGATTTCTGTGTATGTTAATCGAACGCATGAGTGCTATAGCACCAACTGATAGTCACATAGTTATTAACATGTACATTTTTAACCGGATTTTTGTGACAAAAATGTCGGTTATTGATTTGGGGATGTACGGCGGGCGGCCGGGCGGTCGGGCAGTCGGGCAGTCGGGCGGGCGGGCGGGCGGGCGGCAAACAAATGTTGTCCGTGCATTAACTCATGAACCGTTCAACCAAAGCTTTTAAAATTTTAATATGTTGTTACTGACAACTAAATGAAGGTCAAGTTCAATAATGGCGATTTTGACTTTTACCGTTCAGGAGTTATGGTTCTTGAAAGATTGAAAAATGAAGTTTCCAGTCGTGTCCGTGCATTTACGCATGAACTGTTCTACCAAAGCTTCCCAAATTTTAATATGTTGTTACTGATGACAAAATGGAGGTCAAGTTTAATAATGACGATTTTGACTTTTACCGTTCAGGAGTTATGATTCTTGAAAGATTGAAAAATGGAGTTTCCAGTCGTGCCCGTGCATTTACGCATGAACTGTTCTACCAAAGCTTCCCAAATTTTAATATGTTGTTACTGATGACAAAATAGAGGTCAACTTCAATAAAGACGATTTTGACTTTTACCGTTCAGGAGTTATGGTTCTTGAAAGATTGAAAAATGGTGTTTCCAGTCGTGTCCGTGCATTTTCTCATGAACCATTCAACCAAAGCTTATGAAATTTTTATATGTTGTTACTGATGGCAAAATAGAGGTCAAGTTCAATAATGACGATTTTGACTTTTACCGTTCAGGAGTTATGGTTCTTGAAAGATTGTAAAATGGCGTTTCCATTCAAGTTGTTGCATTTACTCATGAACCATTCAATCTAAGCTTTTCAAATTTTAATATGTTGATACTGATGACAAAATGGAGGTCAAATTTGATATTAACGATTTTCACTTTCACCATTCATCAGTAATGGTTCTTGTGATATTGCCAGGACACAAATAAATATTAATAAATCCGGTTTGCTGTCGTTGTGACAGCCTCTTGTTTAAAAATTGCATGCCTTAAATAGACAGAAACAAATAGGAAATAAAAACGGAAGAAAATTGAACATCATGCCATAAAAGCTCAACAAAAACAATCAACAAGAAAACAAAACGAATTATATCAATACTAATAATATTATGTGTACGATAATGTAAACATAAATAAAAATAAGAATGGCTATGAAATCAAAACAAAACAACAACAAAAAAAACCCAATAAATTACATTACATTACAGAACATCATTTTCAAGGTTTTTTTAAACATTTATTTCAATATTTCCCTTTATTTATTGTCAATTTCGCTAGAAAATACATCAGTAATAATGTTTTAGGCGAATGAGTGACAATTTGGATTTAAAAGGTTTGGGGCAAGAAAGTTATCTCGAATCCGAGGATGTTCTATTTTCTAATTAAAAACCGGTCGTTTTTTCTAAAGGCGTTTACTCCTAGATTTGATTTACCTGGTTTTTTTTTCACGCAGGGCTTTTAACTTATGATCGGAGCCAAGCTAAGTTTTGAAAAAGATGCATTGCACCTCCCATTCCGACAAAAATAGGCACTACGTATAGATATAATAGTCCTCGGAGTCATATAATATGTCTACAACTCAAAATGGTTTGAAAGAAGGACGCATTTTGTTTGTTGCAAAACACATTTCTAACGGATGGAATCCTTTCTCGTAACGGCAAATTACGTCAAGTTACGGCGATTTTCGTTCGTTCGTAAGATGTTGAGAAATCTCTTTTAGCGCATGGGCCAATACGGCTTTTCCCGAAATGAACCGTTCCGTAAAGCTATATTAACTCATGATTTATTTCGACAGGGTAAGGTCATCCGTGATGCCCAGAAACACTGACTATCCGTAAAAGGGCTGATTTGCTCGTATCATTTAATAATTATATATAAATATACAATGTATGCGAATATAAAAAAGAAGATATAGTATGCTTGCCAATGAGCCAACCCGGCAGTCATAAGAGACCAAATGATACAAAAATTAACAGCTATGTCACCGTACAGCCTTCAACAATGAGCAAAGCCCATACCGCATAGTCAGCTATAAAGGTCTCCATACCTCATTTTTAAAAATCACAACAATACATGTATTGAACTTCAAAATTCTCAACGGAAAGTCTCCAAACAAATGTAAAAATGATGTGCTTTTAGGTAAATTTATTATCGGTACCACGAATTAAGATGTTTACAATGAAACAATTACAATCTTTTTAAAGGAATGTATGAAAAAATTGCTATTATCACTGAATATGCAAGTTTTCCTAAATCCATGAAAAATGGGAACCACGAAAATAAATGAATCCACAGTATTTTTCATACACAAATAAAATAATAACAAAAAAATGGATCCACCTACCAGTTTCAACAGCCTTGTACCTTCTTCCGGTATGCGTTTATTAGTAAACGATTAATTTATAAAACAATTTAAATTGATTTTTGTTATGACATTACATTTCAAAGCACGTCAGGTATAGGATGTTAGTTCGTACCATGCACGCCATTGATACATAATGTTTGGCATCATTACAAGGCTTACAAACACCTGTGATATATCGTTAGAAATGAGTAAAATGTTGATATTGGATTTTTATAAAATTAGACAGCATGTCACTATTTGTTTTTAATATTATTTAAACAATGTGTAGATTTGAGACACGTGGTTCTGGACGTCATTGAGTGTACTCGAAAATTGGTTCAGTGGAAAGGAAAAAAGGTCATGCTAAAATAAACGAAGACAGCATCAAAATACGGGAGCTACTATTTGATTTTAGGGAGAGGGGCTAGGACGAAATTTAAAAAAAAGGAACCCGGTCACGTACACTCTGTGTTTTTGTTATATGTATTTCTGTTTGCATCCATCTGATGAGTTAAGCCTTTTTCAACTGATTATTAATGTTCGTGCTTATGTTGTACTGTTGCACCTCTATTTAGGAAAGGTTTGGGACCCCGCTAACATGTTTAACCCCACCACATTGTGTAAGTATGTGCCTGTCGTCCGTCGATGTGTTTTATATATGTTTTTCGTTAATTTTTTTGTACATAAATTAGGCTTTCTCGTTTGAATTGTTTTACGTTTGTCATTTCGGGGCCTGTTATAGCTGACCATGTGGTATGGGATTTACTCATTGTTGAAGGCCGTGCGGTGACCTATAGTTGTTAATTTATGTGTCATTTGGTCTCTTGTGGAAAGTTGTCTCATTGGCGATCGACCCACATCTTGTTTATTTTATAGGACAGGAGTTTTTATTTAAAAATTGCAAGTAAGCTACTCGCCAAATATAGGCAGGACGAGCAACTTGGTAAACAAAGTCAGGATAAACAAAAAAAAAACAAGTGCAGGTCTTTGATTAAAAAATATCAAACTTTGTATAAAATCGTCTTATTCCGTTTTCTTTTTTTTATTTTTGTTTTTTGGGGGGAGGGGGGTACATTTACTCCCCCACCCTTACAACAATCCTGAATACGTCCATGTATATTAACAAATCCGACACGATCTCTTTATGTTTATGTCAGCTTTGACTGAAGGATCATATTTGATTAGTTATAGCTAAAACGTGTACATAATTATTGATAATTCAAATCCAAAAACAATGTTCTAATTTGAATTATTCCACTAGTTAACCTCGTTGAATACGTGTGACAATTCCGACCTTGATTTTATGTTAGAAATACAAAGGTAATTTTAAAAGACTAGAAAAAACCTGACTGAGGGTAGTGGTGTAATTTTGTTTTTCTAGCTGCGATAAACGATCCATAAAATGAAAAGGCGGTTACTCATCACAATAAATTTATACACATTTTACCCACACAAAATGACTCGTTGGTTGAATTTACTTGCATGCAATATTATGAACATCGAAAAAAGACAGGCATTATGTTTGTAAACCATATTAATATCATTGTGTGAAAAATCTAAACGAAAATCTGTATTTTGGTTACATTAATCAATTTTATTTAAAACCTGGTCTGTTAATGGGTCGGATGTATAAAACCCGGTCTGTTAATTGGTCTGTTAAGAGTTATGAATGACAATAAAAGTATAATTTTATTTAAGAATTGAATGCTGCTTTTTGTAAATTTATTGGGGTGTAAAAGCGTTGACCGAAGTACATTTTGTATGAAGCGCGGAAGCGCTTCATACTAAAAATGTGCGCACGGTCAACGCTTTTACAACCCTATAAAGTTACAAAAAGAAGCATTCAATACTTATAATTACATTTTTTTTAACTAGAATCATGAAAACACGATTTTTATCAAGTTTTCATTTAATTTACCTGTGCACTTTATTGTGGGACCTCGTGTCATCATGAATGATAAATGTTATTGTCTAATACAATTGTTTCAGGAATAGCACGTGATGTGCAGTTAGCCAATCAGAATAACGCATTAAAATGAAACACATCTAATGTAATTATTGCTATATGGGGTGTTATCGGATCAAATGGGTAGGCTCAAGACGAGTGGCTAAAATATACGAAAACAACACATGAACAATGAACAATTTAGACAATGTAAATTGAAAATTAATAAAAATGGTTTCAAAAAGTGTAATATTAAAGTAATATTAATTTCATCCAAGAATGGTCGCATATATCATATGCATTCTGTTTAATTGTCATGAATGACATCAATTTGTCGTCTACATTGGTAACCAGTACATGTATATAAATCAGAGATAAAAGTCGTAATGTAACTAAACATCAGTAAGACTGAGTAATATATATTGGGATGCCTAAATATAAAGAATCATGAGTAAAATAAATAATATGTAGAGAAAAGGGACATAACGATTTAAAGAATACAGAAATAAACAACATCCCCAATTCGGACCCTCATGGTATACACGAGAATCTGAAAGAGACGCAGAATATTAATAGTCAAGGACAGAAGAGAGTGATGCATTGCTAAAATAGAGAGAAAAAATAATAATTGTTTAAGAATACAGATATGAAACACCCCTGGGTTTTTAAAATAGAAAATACTAGAACAAATAAAGAATAGAGAAAAATTGGCCAGAAAAATTAGGAAAGTTTAAAATAGAATTGACAAATAAATAAACAGAATTAGAGACAAAAATACAAAAAATATCACTTGATATTAACTCACAGTTATGAATTTCAGTATGATAATAGACAATATTTGGCGCGTTTATTGTTATTAAAATTGAATATCGACAGTTGATATCGAGCGACATACAATTCTCGGGAGTTGTCAAACCCATTTCTCTTAGTCCTTCCGTTTTACTTGTTAAAGTAACTCAGACTACCATCAGTTCGCAAGTGTTTTCTTCGTCAAGAGGCAAAATAACCATTACAAGGCCACAAATGGGTCTTCAACGCAGCTGAAAAATTCCGCACCCGGAGGAGTGTTTCATGTGGTCTATAAATAATATTATACTAGTTCAGCTCATTGGACGCCAAACTGAACTCTGAAATATAAAAATGAACAAAAAACAAAAAACGCAAAAATTACAAAACGAACAAAGGCTAGAGTTTCCTGAATTTTCTGATATAACAACCTTATACCTCTAACCAATGTAAAACAAACATGCAAACATGAAACGCACAGTTTAACTCGGTTCAACAGAATTCCGAGTGTAACGATAGAATAGCTAAAAAAACTAAGCAAAATAACAACGATCTACATATATTAACAAGACCCGGTCATCGTTTCTATTCAGAATTATCTCGCTTTCTACTTATTTTACAAAAATTGCGTGAAAAGAAATTTTATCTAAAAGCAGCAAGAGAAAAAAATAAGTAGAAAGCGAGACAATTCTGAATAGAAACGATGACCGGGTCTTCTAAGATGTCTCATTTCCAATCACACAATATATCTAACATGTTATTTTTGTAAAGTGCAGATAGTGCAAGAGTAATGTCGATATAGCGATTGTTTCATCCCCCCTTTTCTGTTTGTCAGATCTGTAACAGTAACTACAGTATAACTATTTGTTATTTCTTCAGTTGGTTTGACATTTATGACAATATTCATGTGTATAGCCCTTTATAGCTTGCTATTCAGAGTGACCCAATGATCCATGATATGTTGAAGATCTATAATGGTTAACTTTTACATATTGTGACTTGGTTGGAGAGTTGTCTCAATATTGACGCCTCCGTTTAGCTTTGCAGGATATATAAGTTCGCAGCCACTTCCGGTCAGAAAGTATACCGTGTAAATAGATTATCAGCACACTTGGTACAATTAAAAACCTTATAATAAATTGTTCAAATAAGGCCTTCGAAAATAGTGGAATAAATTACTTTTGGAGTGTCAAGAACTCGTTGGAAGTACTTGATAAATTGCATGCTTATATTGGTGATTTTGAATCTGTTCAAAGTTTTGATTTTTCTACCCTGTATACCACATTGCCTCACATTCTCATTAAGAAAAAATTCACACACCTAATTAAATGGGCATTCAAAAAATCAGAATGTGAATATATATGTTCAAACTCTTTTAGGTCATTTTTTAGTAGCAATAAACAAAAAAACTATGTTAATTGGACATGATTTGATACTATGTATGCCCTTGAATTTTTACTAGATAACATTTTTGTTCGCTTTGGGGATTCCGTATATCGTCAGATTATCGGAATTCCAATGGGGACTAACTGTGCACCACTTATTGCGGACCTCTTTTTGTATTGTTATGAGTTACAATTTATGACAAAAATAAGCAAAGACCCATCAAAACAACATCTGTTAAACAAATTTAATAATACTTTTAGATATTTGGATGATATTTTGGCTCTCAATAATGACGACTTCAGTATGTATATTAATGAAATTTATCCTGCTGAACTTACTTTAAATAAAGCTAATACTAACAATGACCACTGCCCTTTCCTCGATCTTGATATCTATATCACTAACGGAAAGCTGAATACTAAAATTTATGATAAAAGGGATGATTTTTCATTTGCTATCGTTAATTATCCGTTTTTAGATGGTGACGTTCCCTTGTCACCATCTTACGGTGTTTATATATCTCAACTTGTACGATTCGGTCGTGTATGTAACAATGTTTTAGATTTTAACGAGAGAAATTTATGTATTACTGAAAAATTATTACACCAGGGTTTTCGATATCACAAACTAGTCAAAACATTTACTAAATTTTATCATCGGTATAAAGACATCATTCGTAAATATAGCTCAACATGCAGACTTCTTATACGTTCAGGTATTTCACATCCAATTTTTTATGGAAATATTCTGTATAAAGCACAAAGGTGTCAGTATTCACCTCAGAAACTTACAAAACCTTTGAATAGACTTATTAAGAAGGGATATAATTACGATACTGTTGTCAAGTCATTAAAGATTGCATATTTTGGCGTTAATATTGAGTCACCGATAAGGTCTTTGCGTCGGAACTAAACACATTTATTCTAAAAACAGTTGTTGGCATGACACGGGTTATGTTCTTCTCATATATGTTATGATGGTATGATACTAAACCCCTAACGGGAAGGATTGTGCCTGATGTTCATATGATGAAATCATAATCTTTCAGTCAGTTTAATTGAAGTCTGGAGCTGGCATGTCAGTTAACTGCTAGTAGTCTGTTGTTATTTATGTATTATTGTCATTTTGTTTATTTTCTTTGGTTACATCTTCTGACATCAGACTCGGACTTCTCTTGAACTGAATTTTAATGTGCGTATTGTTATGCGTTTACTTTTCTACATTGGTTAGAGGTATAGGGGGAGGGTTGAGATCTCACAAACATGTTTAACCCCGCCGCATTTTTGCGCCTGTCCCAAGTCAGGAGCCTCTGGCCTTTGTTAGTCTTGTATTATTTTAATTTTAGTTTCTTGTGTACAATTTGGAAATTAGTATGGCGTTCATTATCACTGAACTAGTATATATTTGTTTAGGGGCCAGCTGAAGGACGCCTCCGGGTGCGGGAATTTCTCGCTACATTGAAGACCTGTTGGTGACCTTCTGCTGTTGTTTTTTTTATTTGGTCGGGTTGTTGTCTCTTTGACACATTCCCCATTTCCATTCTCAATTTTATCAACGATATGAAGAACCCTCGCAACAGCTATTTTAGGAGTCTTACATTGTAATGTGGCCAATTAAAATCTAACCGAATATTACCAAAATATCTAGTGGTATTTCTTTATCCCGTCGTCCAATACTGCAAGTCGTACCTAATGTTTTACATATGATTGATTTGTTTATCCTAGTCATGAACATGTAGAAATATTTGTCACTGAACGTAAAGTAAACAACAAACAACAAATAGGGGGACAAAAAAGAAATTGTTTCAGACATTAATAAATGATTATTTTTTTAGCCTTCCGTTGGTTGTGTTGGTTGGTAAATTTATTATATCATGCAATGGAACATCAATCCGAGTCAGTTGGTAGATACATTTTACAATATGTGTGCTCAACGTTCTCAAACCAAACGTTGCCTTCCATTGATGCATATGCTAACTTTTATTTTATCCATGTCCAATATGTGTTTAGCTTTTTCTTTTAGTAAATTCCGCGCGTTTCGTGTACAAAAGACTCATCTGTGACGCTCGAATCAAAACAAGTTTAAAATGTGAAATAAAGTACGAAGTTGTAGAGCATTTAGGACTTAAAATTCCTAATATTTTTGCCAAATACAGCTGAGATAAAATTGAGAATGGAAATGGGGAATGTTTCAAAGCAACAACAACCCGACCATAGAGCAGACAGCAGCCGAAGGCCACCAATGGGTCTTCAATGTAGCGAGAAACTCCCGCACCCGGAGGCGTCCTTCAGCTGGCCCCTAAACAAATATGCATACTAGTTCAGTGATAATGGATAATCTATTTTTGAGGTAGAAAACTAAACATTTTAATCCATGTTTTGATCCCAAGCTGGTTAAGACCAAATAGTTGCTGCTACTATGCAACATGTGTAAGCACGTGACATTTGGAAGTAAATGCAAAAACTTAATGGACCAGAGTCCTATCAATATGCCCCTGTATGATGACATTCACAAATAATAAGATATGGATTGATTTCCAATGAAACAAATCTCCACCAGTTGTCTTTTCTTCTACCTTTTGTACCTTGCGATCAAGAATATAAAAAGCCTAGTTCAATGTAAAATTGAGAATGGAAATTGGGAATGTGTCAAACAGACAACAACCCGACCAAAGAGCAGACAACAGCGAAGTCTTCTTGGTACAGAGAAAAATTCATATAGACATATAATTTTTGTACATAAATTAGGCCGTTAGTTTTCTCGTTTGAATTGTTTTACATTTGTCATTTCGGGGTATATACTTTCTTACCGGGCACAGGACGTTTGCGCTTTTTTACCTGTAAAACGATAGGGCATTTGCGCTTCAAATACTATGGACATTTGCGCTTTAGATTTTGATTCACCTTTATTAAAGTGATCGGACATTTGCGCTTTTTACCTATGTATAAGTGAACTTAGATGTTCAAAATTTGCTGACTACCTGACAGAAAATTATGTGACAATTGAAACACGATTTACTTGACTCATCCTGCTATGTTTATCTTTTGGAAGAGTATAATTGAACAACAGTCGGTGAATTACATTAAGATTCGTTATATATTGATAAACAGGCAGCCCAGATAAGAACTGAGAAAGAGAAACTTGATTTTTGTATTTGAAATGTGGACGAAAAACCAGTCAGAACAGATAACAAGAGCTAAATAATTTCACTCCTTAGGCTTCAGATATTTAGCGAAAACTGAAATGTGATGACTGTACGTATTTTATGTCTTTAGAATGATTACTTTTAGCTGTATATAAGCTTTTAAACATATATCAATGTGATATGACCTGAATGTACTATAAAAAGATTTGTTTTCAAACCTGCCGGTCCCAAGCCGGTATAAAAGAGGAGAGAAGTGATAAATACCAAATATTGCAAAAGCGCAAATGTCCTATAATTTGAAGCGCAAGTGTCCAAAATAAAAAGCGCAAATGTCCTATGAAAAAGCGCAAACGTCTCGCGCCGATCTTACCATACCATTAATGTCCCGATACCCATTTTGATATGCACCCACCATGCCTTATAGCACCGTCCCAGACGAGTAAACAAACGAGTAATAAGACATTCTATTCCTAATTTTAAATGATGTTAAAGTGAAAAAACGTGTAAACCAATTCACAAACGTAAGAATATGTAGTTCACCTATGAGGGTTTGGATGGGGTTAAATGATTAAAGAATAATGCCCTTAAAAAATGAAGATTAGAGAATAACGGGCAAAAAAAAATGAAGATTAGAGAAAAAAGGGGTAAATGTTTTGAAGATTAGAGAAAAAATGGGTTAATTTTTTGAAGATTAGAGAAAAAAGGGGTGAAAATTAAATGTTTACAGAATAACCCCCTCCCCCCCCCATCCAGACCCTCACCTATTAGAATTTTGTTCCTCTTTGTCATTGGGGTGCTGTTTCATTAACGTATGAGGGTATACATGGGTGTGGGTCCTTAACTTCTGTATTCTTTATAAATTTTATGACCTTTTTTTTTATCTTTAATAATACGAGTATTATGCAAAGTTCTGAAAATATGAAAATGATTTTATCATTATCCAACTTTTGTGTTATTTTCATATTTCTTGATTCTCCTCACTAGTGAAGTATCTGATTTCACCATTCTTTAAAAGTAAGCACCATCCATCCTTTAAGGAATAACGTGGCTACATGTGTACGATATCGATGTTTGACAGTCTTGTTCTATACGATATCTTTCTAGAGTTATTCCTCTTTCAGTATAGTATTACATTTTAAAATGATGAGATGATTGAAGCTATTAATTTTCTCCTTAATGATATTTATGTACGTTTCAGCAACAAAGTTTCGCTATGCCCGTGTCTATTGTGACGTTTTGATTTTAATGAACGTAATCTATGTATTACTGGTAAATTATCAAACCAGGGATATCGTTACCACAAATTACGGAATTTGATGAGACTGTCGTAAAAATGAGAGGTTTAGTGCTATAAAACCAGTTTCAATCCACTGTTTTCTACATTTGAAAATGCCTGTACCAAGTCAGGAATATGACAGTTGTCGTCCATTCGTTTGATCTGTTTTGTAATTTGATTTTGCCATGTGATTACGGACTTTCCAATTGAATTTTCCTCGGAGTTCAGTATTTTTGTGATTTAATTTTTACTTAAAACCTTTACTAATTTTTTCCATTGATATTAATATTTGGTTTTGAAGTTTGGTTGTACCTGTAGAAAACTTATGTCAAACGGGATAGTACATCCTCATTTTTACGGAAATGTTGTTAACCGTGCCCGGAAATTTAGAAATGATCCTGGTAAACTTATCGCTTCTTTAAATAAACTTATTCTAAAAGGTTACCAATTCAACACTGTAATAAGATCATTGAATATTGTTGTTATTGGTATAAATATTGATTTTGTTATCAGTAAATTAAAAGCAAACTAATTATTACTAGTATGTTTTATACATATACACATTCATGTATCTACAATCTGTCGATACCTGTATCTTGGCATAATATTGCACAAGGTCATGTTTTTCTCTGACTGTTTATGACGTCTTTACTCTAAATCCATTGGATTTTGGATATGTACGGTTTGATAATTTAGTCCTAGATGCATGATTTTTTTAAGTTGTTAGAGGCTTCGAACTAGCTGTCAGTTAACAGCGAGTACTCTCAGATCTGTTCGTACTGTCTTTATGTTGTTGGGATGTACAAGTACCCGGCCACCTCACTTGTATTTTTGTCCATCTGATGAGTTAAGCCTTTTTCCAACTTATTTTTATAGTTCGTTCTTATGTTGTACTGTTATACCACTGTCCCAGGTGAGGGGGGAAGGTTGGGATCCCGCTAACATGTTTAACCCCGGTATAGTATTTATGTATGTGCCTGTCCCAAGTCAGGAGCCTGTAATTCAGTGGTTGTCGTTTGTTTATGTTTTACATATTTGTTTTTCGTTCAGTTTTTTTTATATAAATAAGGCCGTTAGTGTTCTCGTTTGAATTGTTATTTCGGGGCCTTTTATAGCTGACTATGCGGTATGGGCTTTGCTCATTGTTGTAGGCCGTACGGTGACCTATAGTTTTTAATTTCTATGTCATTTTTGTCTCTTGTGGAGAGTTTCCATCAGAGGTGTATGTAATGGGAGCAGAGGTTTATCCCACCCCTGTTTGTTGGAAAAATCTGGTTAGTTATTTTGTGAGTCACTGAAGCATGACTTAAATGGACATGCTCTAAGGCAGTCAATACAGTCAGGATTCTACTTCGTCAAAATTATCTCCCCATTACGCCAGTTCATTTTCACAATCTTATAAACGGAAGCCATTGTAGGGATGACGCGCTGCCAATTTTGCTCAAGATTGGAAACCGATAAATTTATCCACATTGCACCATTACGATCCTTATATGTCAGTTGTATTTTAAAAGACAAATGTATCAACTAGCCAATGAGCATCAGTTAATGATCTTGTTTGCATTGATTCAACTTAAAACTATTGTCTGATCGGTTGTCAGGCGGAATTTTCGAAAATTCATAAACATTTAAAAAAATTCTAATTAAATATTTCGTGGAATAGATTTTTTTAGTGGTTGAAGAGTATAAACCCTAGTTATCACACACAAACAATTATAATTTTTCGAAGATATGCATTTTCATCATCCAACTTGAAACACTGTCGTCAGGTACTTTTAGTAACTGAAAAATAGCTATTCGAACACACCTACTCTGTTTTTGTGATTCATTAGATAGGTATTTCACTTGACCCATATATTTCATCTTTTAGTACTGTGATATTTTTTATGTTATAAAGTCAACCTGTAGCTTTGATATATAAAAATGATAGAATCTGAAGCGAGACGATGTATGAAATATTCTTGCTTTGTACGATATCAAGACAAAATATTCAACTGAAACACGCCATAACATAAAAAGGCACTCGATTTTCTCTTTTAGATACAATTTTTTTTGATTTTTTTCTTGAGTCACATAATGGAAGGGCAGACACGAATATTACTGAACTAATAGATTGATATGTTTTCCGTCTGTGGTATTTTTATTTTTTAAATCGGAGGTTATGCATTTTCTACATCCAACTTGAAAGATACTCATGTCGTCGACTTGATATCTAAATTTTCTGCTTAACTATGTTCTAGATAAATAGAAAACTTATGCAAATGGTGTTTTTAAAATAAAACACTTCGTAATTGAGAAGAAAATTGTCATTTTATTTGTTTCTATTAACTTTTAAATTTTTTGTCACTATAGTAAACATTACAGTAAGCATTTATCGCCTTCTCTAACAAAGAGCTTCGATTCTTTTGTTCTATTTCAACCGGGTTTCCTTAATAGTCATCCCTCAAGGACGCGGTGTGTCAGTGTTAGATCACCCCGACGGCCGGAGGCCATAGGGTGATCTAACACTGACACACCAAGTCCGAGTGGGATAACTATTTTACATCCCAGCTCTTTTAGATTAGTCGAAAAACGATTTACAATTCATAAAATCTAGTCTAGAACGCCACACAACCACTACAATATACTTTATGTATTACTATATGATGTATACCCTTTATGACCCCCAAACACGATGAGTAGATATCAAACAATGTCAACTCGCCCCACTTGCAAAATCGGCCCACACTATATCGCCACTTTATAAAAAAATTGCCCCACTCTTGTTTACCGACTCGCCCCACTTTTGAAAAAGTGTAAAATCAAATTGAACAATCAGTCTGAAAACTCACTTTTGAACGAAAAAGGTTTAAACCCCACTGAATAAAGGTCTGACAACTCGACCCACTTATAGAAAGATCTTGCTTCCTTTAAGTATGTAAAATTACTACTAGTTCGTATCCAGTCGTCCTGGTGTAGTGGTATGTGTCGTAGCTTGATATGCTCAAGGTCTTGAGTTCGAATCCCAGCATATACGCTGGATTTTTTCTACGTGAATTTTAATAGATAGTCTTTTCCGTATAATTAATTATAAGTTTTATAGTGGATTTGACATTCCCGCCAAAATGTTACAGAACAAAGGAAAGCATGCATAACAAAGAAACTCAAACTGAGGTGATCTGGTAGGGGTGATTCGGCTCAGATCACCCCTGTTAGAACAAAGGAGCTGGGATGTAAGCCTGAATAGACCACCCCATCTTTTGAATATTTCTGGATCTACTGGATATGTAAAAAGAAGATGTGGTATGATTGCCATTGATTTATCTATTGATTAAAAATTTCAGTGCAGTATACTTATTGCGCAAGTGTGTACGATTTTGTTTAATAAATATTACTTTCATTATTTACACTTCATCTACAAATCTATAACGTGTACTGCGCATGTTCATTATTGTTATCATTGATAATATAAAAGCACTGGTCGGTTCTTTGAGTTCACTATTGATTGGTTCTAATTCAGAAAAGATCTGTAACTTTAAAAGACGTCACAACAACA
Source organism: Mytilus edulis (assembly GCA_019925275.1). Classification (NCBI taxonomy): domain Eukaryota; kingdom Metazoa; phylum Mollusca; class Bivalvia; order Mytilida; family Mytilidae; genus Mytilus; species Mytilus edulis. The sequence continues at coordinate 95,502,046 of CM034354.1, forward strand.
GTTAGCGTAAGACGCATATTCAAATGATAGACATTGATTCATAAAAGATACTTGTCGCCCCCGGGGTTATGGTATCATATTATCGACCCCACGCATATCCTTTTTGTCTCCATCACACAAACAACTAGACGGAGGACAGACCGCATAAGAATGAGAGAATTGATTTAATTGGAACAATTATTTTAATATCATACAATGTTTAATAGATTCACATTGAAATTCGCCGAGAGGAACAGACAGGGAAATGGTTATTATTTATTAGCCTTTTTGCGAAATGACCGGGATTGGACTTTTTTTCCAATTTTTGTCTTATATTGATTGATTATTGTATGACTTTAATATTTAGTGTATTTTCGGCAGGATCGCAAAAAAATAGTAGTGGTGCTCGCTTAAATTATTAATAAAACTAAACCACAATAGAAGACAAAGAAGAAGAAAATGCCTGATATGAATGATAAAAGAGTCTTTGACAGATGAAATGTAATGCTTTCTATAAAAATATAACTGCGTAGATTCACAAGGCTGCTGAAATACAAAATAACTCAATACCTTTTCAACATACAATGAAAGTGAGATTTTTAAAATTTTTTTTACGTTTTCTAGGCCAAAAGATTTATACATTGTATATGTACAATGTAACATGATTGGTGATCCATTCAATATCAAAAATATTAAAATTTGAGCAAACTTTAAGATGTAATCTCCACATCCGGGTATGATTTTTGGTAGTGACACCTTTGTATTCTTCACTCTTAAACACTCCAAAAAGAGTGGCGTCGTTACTGTGGCGAAACTCACACGGATATGATGTAGTGTTACGTATAGCAGAGAAGACACTACCAATGTTTTGGCGATAAACCAAGATACAAAATAACTGGGACATTCACATGAATTAAAACACAGATAAATTGGATGCATCGATATGGATAGTCTTCGGCTTTACACATTTATATACATATAACGTCCTGAGTCCGTCATGTACATTCAAATGCACTAAAAATGCCACGATAGGAATTGAGCATATATTTAAGACTTGGAAACATGGTCCTCTCGGGAATTGTGACACATACGCGTGATTTGAGATACATACACATGAATTGTGTGACACATACACGTGATTTGTGACATATACATGTGAGTTGTGACACATACACGTGAGTTGTGACACATACACATGAGTTGCGACTCATACACGTGAGTTGTGACGCATACACATGAGTTGTGACATATACACGTGATTTGTGACACATACACGTGAGTTGTGACACATACACATGAATTGTGACATATACACATGAGTTTTGACATATACACATGAGTTGTGACACATACATATGAGTTGTGACACATACACGTGAGTTGTGACACATACACATGAGTTGCGACATACACGTGAGTTGTGACATATACATGTCTTATTAGTTAACCAATTTAAGATGTTGACTGTTAACATTGTGTAGAGTCTAATTCAGTCAGTTTACCTCATGACCGTGCCGAAAGAGGGCTTGGGTTAGGAGCAAACACCTGTTAATAAAGTCCATATAATATTGACACGTGCTCGAGTAGCATATGAAAGCGTTATACGGAGAAGAGGGTATGTTACTATAATTTGAAGCGAAAATGTTTATTATTTTAACAATTAGACCTAATTTTGACTCTGTGACTATTTTAATTCGAATAGTAAACAGTGTTGTTGAGATGATGAAACAGCAGCATTAGAACTGATTTATATAAACGTAAACGTGACCTGGAGCTGCATTGTTTAAAAGCTTTGTTGACAAGTGATGAGTGTGTTTCTAACATTGAACTTTATTATTCGGCCTACGGAAGGATTTGGCATTTAATGTTAATTATATATGTAGCCTTAATATAACCATTTTTAGAAAATGGACAATATTTCACTTAGTATAATATACTTAAACCATGGAGTCTAACCTTTAAATATTGGTAAAAAGAATAAAACATAGCCCTCGGTAATAACGTTATATGCAGTCGTTTTTAATGTATCTTTTAACTTTTAACTTTTTAAATGTGTATCCTCCAGCGTACTTAAAGGAGTTTATTTACAGAAACATACGCGTTTTTCTCACGGAAATCGGCGTCATAAATTTTATCCTACGTCAAGCAATTTATTGATTTCCGACTGTCGACTATTCCCAATTTTTGTAATTTTATTTTTTTTTCTAGACCAATTTTCTCTCTTGTTCATAATTTTGCTCACTATTTCTATTTTCAACATTTCAGCACTCTGTTATGCTATTTTCTTTAATTAGTTTTTCTGTTTTCTGTTTAATATTAATTTTTTAATGCCAGTAATTCTCTTTGTTGTAAACCAAAGCCAGACCTTCTTATATGTTTTGCCGTGTTTCGTCATTCGTCTCAACTCGGCCGATTCCGTACCCTCATCTAACGGATAGAAGGAGAGTAGCGGATTCTACCGATGATTGCCGAATGGTGTTTGGTAGGCAGTTTTAGACATGCGATACGTAATGATCTATGTGCAGCAATGTTTCAACACAAGACATTTATATAAACAGACAATTGATTTTACTGCATAGTGTTAGACGCGCTATTCTGAATTTCACCACCATCACAATAATAAAATTGAGAATGGAAATGGGGAATGTGTAAGAGAGACAACAACCCGACCATAGAACAGACAACAGCAGAAGGTCACCAACAAGACTGGCGATTCTAAATGAATGTATACAAGAGAGGCAAAATATACCAAAAGAACACTAAAACTCATATGTTAAAAATAAACTGAAAACGCCATGACTAAAAAGAAAAAAAAACAGACTAACAATAACACACATTACATGCACAAAATAGAAAACTAAAGACTGCATGAGCAAGCAAAACTGGGTGTAATCTTAGGTGCTGTTAAAGGCGGGTAAGCGGATCCTACTCCACAAGTGTCACACGTCATGTTACAATGAAAAAGAGAAGTTACTTTATGGATATTCAGAAGTCGAGAAGAAACTTACAACGTCATGGCGAACATTGAAAAACGACAAAAAGATGAACAAGTCCCCGAAACATAACATAAACAACGAAAGACTAAAAAACACAAACCACACCCACAATTGGGGGAAATTACAGGAGCTCCGGACAGTTAAAAGAAGATTCTACACTACACGTGCTGGGGTAATTACAGGAGCTCCGAACAGTTAAAAGAAGATTCTACACTACACGTGCTGGGGTAATTACAGGAGCTCCGGATAGTAAAAAGAAGATTCTACACTGCACGTGCTGGGGTAATTACAGGAGCTCCGGACAGTAAAAAGAAGATTCTACACTACACGTGCTGGGGTAATTACAGGAGCTCCGGATAGTAAAAAGAAGATTCTACACTACACGTGCTGGGGTAATTACAGGAGCTCCGGATAGTTAAAAGAAGATTCTACACTGCACGTGCTGGGGTAATTACAGGAGCTCCGGACAATAAAAAGAAGATTCTACACTACACGTGGCATTAGTTGTGATGGTCATGGAAAGCATGAAATCAATGGTCTCAATCGATGGTGTAATAATCCAGGATCCAGCCATTTTAAAATGGGGGTCCCAACCCAGAGGGGGGGGGGGTGGGGTCCAACTACTTTCAAACTTTCAAACAGAAGAGCCAGGAGGTTACTTAGCCAAGAATACTGTCTATTCAATTTTCAAAATTATTTCCATACGCTTATCAAATATTTTTGATATAACGATATTTTATTTGAATTCGTGCATATCAATTAGTCTTTGTACATATAAAAAGGAATACTAGTAAATGCATTGCATTGCCTTTTTTTTTTTTAAAGCATGTCAATTTCAAATAGCAGAACCATTTTAAAAGATTAAGCAAATTTAGTACTTTTACAAGAAATATCACCATTATCTTTATTATACATGTATATAATTAAATCACAATATAGCTTGACGACTTGTACATATGCATGTAGTATCTTTCTATTAGTTTTAAAGCAGCACTTTCTATTAGTTTAATAGAAAGTGCTGCTTTAAAGAAACTATTTCCACAGCAAAAATGCGTGGTACGCACTGCTATATTTTCAACAGGATTTTCAACTAATTTTTAATGGACACCCAGTATTTAATTTTCCTTATTTTCTTCGGAAACAATCGATTTGTTAAAATAAATAAAAAAGATTAAAAAAAAAAACATGTCCCCACCACCCTTTATAAAAGATGAATTGCACACACATATATACATATTAGTTTTAAATAATTAATTATCTTCAGATCAGTCGTTTTTATCTTTTCCTTGAAAGTCCAAAAACGTAATATGTACTTTTGGTGTAATAAAACAGAATCAACCAAAGAATATAATCACATAAAAATAAAATAAATATTTTGGAGTTTAGTATGATGTCCATTTTCATTGAACTAGTACACATTTTTATTTAGAGGCCAGCTGCGGGCCGCCTCTGGTCGCAAGATTTTCTCGCGTCGTTGAAGACCCATTGGTGGCCTTCGGCTATTTCTATTCTTTGGTCGAGTTGTTGTCACTTTGACACATTCTCCATTTCCATTCTTAATCCTATCTTACCCGATGACAGCATACTATTTTAAACAGTACCGTGTGTCAAGTCTCTTCAATGTTTTTTGTTTGTTATTACAGTGAAACCTCTTTAAATCGGACCTCTTTGGGACTAAGATTGTGTTCGGTTTTGGCCAATGTTTGGTTTTAACAAGTTCACAACGCATACCACTTGACATGAAGGTGCTTAAGAACATGTTTGGTTTATACAGGTTTTCGGTTTATACAGGATTAGTTAAATCAGGTTTGACTGTATAGACAGACACCAGAACAAACAAGAAAATACACTTCAAACGTAGGTTCATAAGTATTTCAAAATGTTCATTCATACTTCATGACCACATACAATGAGAGCATTAACTCTAAATCCAGTCAAGATAATTAAGATATATAGATGGTGTTCCAATTGTGATGCACATATATATGTTGCATTACTTAATTAGATATCGATTCTCATTAAGATAAATTCTGTTGCAAGTTTAATTGCTCTACTACATGTATTTACCTTCTGCAGACCAGTGGATAGATAGATAATACTAGATGAGCTAAAAGGCATCTTTTTGGTTGGTGCTCCTGTGAACATGTTTAACCTCGTCACATTTTATATATAATTTAGTGTTGTTATAATTTTGATTTTTGTTCATTTTTTAGTCCAGGAACGATACCGTTAAATTGCTCGTTTGAATTGATTAACATTTGTCTAGGCCTTTTATAGCTTTATATGCGGTATTAGTACTCTCAGATCTGTACTTGGTGTCATTTTGTTGTTGGGATATACAAGTACTCGACCACATCCACTCTGTGTTTTTGTTAGATTATTTATATTTGTATCCATCTTATAATGAGTTGAGTCTTTTTCAACTGATTTTTAAAGTCCGTTTTGTATGTAGTACTGTTACACCACTGGTTAGGGGAGGGTTGTGATTTCGCTAACATGTCTAACCCCGCCACATTCTATATGTAGGTGCCTGTCCCAAGTCAGGAGCCTGTAATTCAGTGGTTGTCGTTTGTTGATCTGTTACATATTTGTGTTTTGTTCTTTTTTTTTTTTTTTTTTATGTCGGAGCCTTTTATAGCTTACTATACGAAATAGGCTTTGCTCATTCTTAAAGGCCGTACGGTAACCTGTAGTTGTTAATTTCTGTGTCATTTGGTAACTTGTGGAGAGTTGTCACATTGGTGATGGATTATTTTTAACATTGAGGTGGATGGATACATGAATTTATACTTTAGTGAGAAATCACTGATCTCCTATAAAGGAGATGAAGATCATATACAGATACAGATTGGCAATCATATCACATCTTCTTTTTCATATATATTTGCTCATTTACGGTAACCTATATATATGCTATTCTATACCAGCATTTCAATCAGCCCGATCATTCCATCGTTTCTATGACAGTTCGCATTATCGAAAAGATATACCATAGCTCTAACAATCCTAATCTTTCAACGACTCTCCGTAGAAAAAAAGAAGACTACTGGATTAGACAATTGGGAACTGCAACACCGTATGGCTGCAATGACAAAATTGATGGTATAGGTATTCTATCTAGTCCTTCGTGTAACTCGGTGAATGTGATGAATATTTTCAACTCGACTCCTCGACGTAGACGCAGTCATGGTCATCGTCATTATACATCACCTTCTCTGCATGATGTCTCTATTAATGACTTGCTGTCATTCATACAAAAGCCGTTAGGTATTCATCACATTCGCACGAAACTGTATTCATTACCCCTTTCAAAACTTCATTCTCTGTTCAATTTATGTTTGGAATCCACTGTTACAAACCCTCATTCAAACCAATACAAACTTCAAGCTATAATTTTGGATATTGCAAGTCACAGACTTTTCAAGCCAGTTCGCATTGGAAAAGATGAAAAAGAGAAAAGATCTTTTCTAAATCTTTCCTTTGCCAACAAAGGTCTCGATGGCGTCAACCGAGGCAATATCCTTCATCATAAATTAGATCAATCGAAAATACCTCCTTATTTCAAAGACCATTCTGTACCAATAATTTCTTATACCTATACCAAACCTATTGCAACTAAAATTTTCAATTACAAACGCGTTTTGCAGAATCTCTATATTGACGACTTCAAGTCTAAACCTCCTGATTGCACTTGTGCTAGTTCCCAATTCACATATAATCCTGCTGGCCACGTTATTACCGGTGACCTTAACATTGTTAATAACACTTCTCTACGAAATGTGTTATCGAAAGGTCCGAAATATCGTGAGCCTAAATCCATCAATTGGAAATACAACTTTACAATTTTGATGGACTCAGTCGAGGATTATGCCAGGCAATGGGCTAAACGTGAAAAGGAAGACGTAGACACTCTATCCGAATGGATTAAGGCAGTGAGGTCGTTAATACAAATCAGAATTAAGAAACTGAATGGGTCCATCAATGCCCATGCTACGTCAATCTTTAAAGACCCAAATGTTGCTAAACACTTATCCGACCTCCATGATAAATATGTTGTTGTCCCCGCAGACAAAGCCCCAAATAACATCGTTTTTGTCTGTAAAAGTCCCTACATTAATTGCTTGATAAACGAATTAGGTATAGACAATTCACTTGGAAACTCAACATATACCCTCACGACACTTACCAAAGAGGAAATCCTGGATAATCATAGGTCTGTTCTGTGTTCCTTTGGTATTTCAACCAAAGATGAAGAACTGGATCTTCCATGACTGTATTGGATACCTAAACTACATAAGTGTCCTTACAAACAACGGTATATTGCTGGGTCTTCCAAGTGCTCCACGAAACCTCTTTCTAAATTATTAACATCTATTTTATCAGCAATCAAAGACGGGCTTCAAAGTTATTGTGAAACTGCCTATTCTAGAGGTGGCGTGAATCAGATGTGGATACTTAAAAATTCCAAAGATCTTTTAGAGTACATACAATCTAACTCTCTTTCATCTTGTAACAGTATTAAAACATTTGACTTTTCTACTCTTTACACAAGTATTCCACATTCCAAACTAAAAGACAAATTGAAAGAGTTGGTATTACTTTGCTTCATAAAAAAGAATGGCCAACGTAGATACAAGTATCTTGTCTTAGGGAGGGATAAATCATACTTTGTAAAGAATCACTCTGATTCAAACAAAAAGTTCTCTGAAAGCGATATTATCAAGATGCTTGATTTTTTGATTGACAACATATTTGTAACGTTCGGAGGACGTGTTTTTCAACAGGCTGTCGGCATCACAATGGGAACAAACTGTGCCCCTCTACTTGCCGACTTGTTTCTTTATTATTATGAGGCTGACTTCATGCAGGAACTTCTTAGGAAGAAAGATAAGAAGTTAGCAATATCCTTTAACTCTACTTTCCGCTATATAGATGACGTTCTTTCACTAAACAATTCAAAATTTGGTGACTATGTGGAACGCATCTATCCCATCGAATTGGAGATAAAGGATACAACAGATACAGTTAAGTCGGATTCATATCTTGACTTACATCTAGAAATTGACAATGAGGGTCGGTTGAAAACAAAACTTTACGACAAAAGAGATGATTTCAGCTTTCCAATTGTGAACTTTCCATTTCTTAGTAGCAACATTCCAGCAGCACCTGCATACGGGGTATATATCTCCCAATTGATACGATTTTCCCGTGCCTGCATTTCCTATCATGATTTTCTTGATAGAGGGTTACTGCTCACAAGAAAGCTATTAAACCAAGAGTTCCAAATGGTGAAGTTGAAATCATCCCTTCGTAAATTTTACGGACGCCATCACGAGTTGGTTGACCGTTATGGAATAACCGTTTCACAAATGATATCGGATATGTTCCTTACGTCGTAACTACAATCCCCTTCCCTTTCATGAATGTGACCTACCGAATTAGACTATTTACCGGATTTGTAATCACATAAGCAACACGACGGGTGCCACATGTGGAGCAGGATCTGCTTACCCTTCCGGAGCACCTGAGATCACCCCTAGTTTTTGGTGGGGTACGTGTTGTTTATTCTTTAGTTTTCTATGTTGTGTCATGTGTACTATTGTTTTTCTGTTTGTCTTTTTCATTTTTAGCCATGGCGTTGTCAGTTTGTTTTAGATTTATGAGTTTGACTGTCCCTTTGGTATCTTTCGTCCCTCTTTTGTTAACATCCATTACTTTCGGTTTCTAAGTACTGCAATTTTGTAAGTATGATGATAATCATTACTGTTTTTTTACCCTTTCAAATTAAATGCCAATTTATTCATAAACATTACAGCAGAATGCATGGTGTTTAGGTGAAGGTAATATCGTTGGTGAGCTTGCTTACTACATGAGGTTAGTTAAACTACCCTTATTTAAGGTAATATCGTTGGTGAGCTTGCTTACTACATGATGTTAGTTAAACTACCCTTATTTAAGAGGAGACTAATCAGACAGATGACCAATTTATCAGTCTGTAGGACTAGAGGACACTAGACTACTCCAAAAAAACGCTAAATTATGTTTTTATTTTTTACAAAACAGTTTAATTTTATTATCTGACAAGTATGCTTAACTAAGTGACAAGTAGACTCAGTTGACTGACAAGTCGACTTATTTAGCTAATTATGACTATACTTAACTAAGTGACAAGTAGACTCAGTTGACTGACAAGTCGACTTAATTAGATAATTATGACTATACTTAACTAAGTGACAAGTAGGGGCAGATATATGCCACCATACATTATCTTATATTTAGATTCTTTCAGCAGTTTGACTGTTGCTATTATATCCACATGATACACGTTGTTATCCATTCGTTTTGTCTTTTGATTTTGCCATTTGATAAGGGACTGTCCGTTTGGAATTTTCCTCGGAGTTCAGTATTGAGTGACTTTTACTTTTTGTGATATAATGAACTATTTAGTCTTAGATGCAAGATATTTTTATAAGTTGCTATAGTGAACTGGATTAGCGGTCAGTAACTGCGAATACTCTCAGATCTGTACTTAGTGTCTTCTTGTTGTTTGGGTATACAAGTACCCGGCCACGTCCACTCTGTCTTTGTTATATGCATATCTTGTTTTATCCATGTAATGAGTTAAGCCTTTCAAGTTTTAACTGATTTCTATAGTTCGTTCTTATGTTGTACTGTAACACTACTGTCACAGGTTAGGGGAGAGTTGGGATCCCGCTAACACGTTCAACCCATTTGGTCTCTTGTGTAGAGTTTTTCTCATTGGCAATCATACCACATCTTCTTTTTATATATATATACATGTAATAGTATGATTCTTGAAAACACATATAATAGTTAACCCAAGCATTGAACAGGGTATAACTATGAGTTTTTTTATGACTTTGTGTCTATCTCAGACAGGAGCCTGTAGTTAAGCTGTTGGCAAGGGTTCATATCTGTCATATTTGTTTGTTATTAACTTTTTGTTATTAATTGATGTAGTTTGAATTGTTTCACATTTTTCATATCGAGGCTATTCAAAGCCAACTGAAGGGTATGCGTTTTTCTCATTGTTGTCCTAGTATAATTACGTAAATTCACTTCATTTGAGCTCTGTTGGATGGTTGTCTCGTTTTAGATCATATCACATCTCCTTATCATGTTTTAAATTGATATAACGGCGAAAAGTAAACTTGAACAGACAAATCATGTTATTATTTTGTACCGTTTTACAACTGAGGACCCATCACGCGCCAACTGAGGACCCATCACGTGACAACTAAGGACCCATCACGTGACAACTAGTGACAACTGAGGAGGAATCATGGAATAACTGAGGAAGCATTGTGTGACAACTGATGAGAAATCACCAGCCAACTGAGGAAGCATCACGTGACAGCATGGAATCATGAGATGACTGAGGACCAATCACGTGACAACTGAGGAGGAATCATGCGATAACTGAGGACGCATCACGTGACAACTGAGGAGGAATCATGAGATAACTGAGGAAGCATTGTGTGACAACTGAGGAAGCATCGCGTGTCAACCATGGAATCATGAGATGACTGAGGACCCATCACGTGACAACAGAGAAGGAATCATGAGATAAATGAGGAAGTATTGTGTGACAACTGATGAAAAATCACCAGCCAACTGAGGACCCATCAAGGTACAACAGAGGAGTCATCGTGAGAATACTGAGGACGCATTACGTGACAACTGATGAGGAATCATGAGATAACTGAGGAAGCATTGTGTGACAACTGATGAGAAACTACCAGCCAACTGAGGACGCATCTCGTTTTAACCGAGGACGTATCACGTGACAACTGAGGAATCAATCACGAGACAACTGAGGACCCATCACGTGACAACTGAGGAGGAATCACGACAGACTGAGGACGCATCACGTGACAACTGATGAATCAATCACGTCGAGACAACTGAAAACGTATCGCATGACAACTGACGAGAAATCACGCGACACACGAGGACACATCAAGTGACAATTGAGGAGGTATATAATAACGCTGATGCGTTTCTAAAATTTGACAATACTTGGGATGAAGAAGTAATGCAGTTATTTTTATGAATATTTTCAGTCAAAGTTAAATACATGTATAGCTATACATTCATGTGCATGTAGGACTTTGTTCGTTCTTAATACATAGTTTAATTAATAAATAAGCAATTCAATAAATAATAGAAAAAAGAAAGAAAAAAATAGAAGACGAAAATTAAGCAAACATGACAAAAGCTAAAAGAAAACATGATAATTATATAAAAAAATATGGATAAAAGATGATATAAGATAGGATAAAAGTTAAGAATATACCTGATAAAGCTGATCGAGATAGTGAGCAGACAACTCATTTTACATTCAAAGATTATCTTTATGACTTTTGTTCGTTATAGAAAAAAATGTATTTAAGATTTGTGGTATCAATGCGAAATCTTGTTAGAAAACATACCTGCACTTTTATATTTACGTAGTATTTTGTTAATTTTCTTTGACATAACCTATTTGTATTATATCAATATTTATTATGTGTAATTTCTGATTAAAATATCTTCTAAGAGTACAGATTATCTTCTTTTATGCCAGAAAAAATACATTTAGAACATAAACGCCTTTAACATTAAAGAATTCTGATATGATTACGTACAACGATCTGACTTTAACCTTTCTCTTCTTAGAAACTAATAGAACCAAAAATTGTAATGCTGTTTGACAGTTTCAATTATCTTAATTTATCAATGTTGTTTGCACAAATTTCAAGTACCGTTTTAAAATCTTGGTTTTTACGTGATAATAAATAGGTAATAATTTATGCGTGACAAAATCATACTAACAGGTTGTCGTTTTTGCTCGTATCTGTATTTCGTTAACTGTTTTGTTCTTGAATAAGGTTGTTAGTTTTCTAGTTTGTGTTATTTCGGCGTCTTTTATGGTTTCGATGCGGTATGGATTTTGCTCATTATTGAAGGCCGCATGGTGACCAGTATAGTTTTTTTTAAATTTTAACGTCAGTTAGTCTCTGTTGATAGTTGTCTCATCAGAAATCTCTGCACATCTTCTTTTTGTGTTTATTTAGACGATATTACCAAATACATTATAGCTGTTTTCTAAAGTGTTTTTTTTTTTATAGATAAATATCAAGATAAACTATTTGATTTTCGTTTCTAGCTCTAAATTTATCATTCAATAAAGACGGACATTATTGGTACGATATCGAGGTTCGTACACCATTAGATATTGGATATACGAAATCAAAATAAATAAATCAAAGGTCAATATGAGGTCAAGAGGCAGTGAACAAATCATTAGAGTCTGTATGTGAAGTTCTACCATGTCTAGGAATGTTGATAAATTAAAAAAAAAATAGCATAGAAAATCTTACATGACATTGGTTTTTTTTTAATTATGAAACTTTCTTGAAAATTCTCTATTTGGAAGTAGTCCATATATTAACTGACTTTACATTCGAGTGTTTCCCTAAGTATTTCCATTAGCTGTATATCATATACTATTTACGTACATTGAATTACTCAGTGCAATGTCACAGTCTAGAGAGACACGCTTTATTTGAAGAATTGGCGCAAACTTAATTTTTGTAGCAAACCATAAATGATATTTTGAACACAAGTGGCACAAGCACAACATTGGACAAAACTAAAAATGAGCAATAGTTTAAGGGGTCGTATTTTGTTGTGCACACGGATATCTCCAACATGCATTACTTAAAGGATGTGCATGATAAAATTAAATAAATTGAGATTTCAAAATTGATACTGTAAGCTTGAAGAGTATTAGTTAAGGATCAAAATAAGCTAAACATATTGATAGGTCATGGAGCTCCCTTTCGAGGAATTTGATTTATAAAATATGGCGGGAAAAGGCTGACTCGGACTTTTACCTTGTACATGTATTTGCACTGGTATTATTTAGGTCTCAAATCGAAAGAAAGGAAATCAAGAATCTGCTTAAATTTTATCTAATGACCTTTTATGAGCTAATAAGTCTTATGTAAAATGATAAATAGGTGTTATGGGGCAAAATATTTTAACTTGTAACGTATGGAAAAACACCAAGAAGTCCGAAAATTTTACACTTATTCCAAAACCTCACCTAAGTACATCATTAAGACATATACTGAAAAAGACCCTGAATATATAAACAATCAGTTGGACAGTTAACAGAGTCAAACTAGGTATTTTCAAGATCTCAATGCGTTCACCTGCACTTACTTACACTACGCACCGATAATGTCGGCGCCGTTTGTGAGCTTTGTCCTCATAGTGACCCTTATAAAAAAAAAGAAGAAGATGTGGTATGATTGTCAATGAAACAGCTCTCCACAAAAGACCGAAATAACACAGAAATTAACAACTATAGGTCACCGTACGGCCTTCAATAATGAGCAAAGCCCATACCTTGACGTGGAAATTATTTTTTTTCCGGATAGTGACCCTAGTATGTAAAACTTATTCACCAGATTATAAACATCCAATCTAATATAAATAAACCAAACAAAATCTGAAAGTGTCGCATTCGAACCTCTTATATGAAAGATTTAGAACCAAAAATATGAATGAAACAAAAATCGTCAAAAGTCAAAAGTTGAAAACAATAAATGGGCTTCACAGGACGAACATTAAATCGTTTTGACCTTTTGTTTTGATTCCCGCTGCGATGAATGCATATTGAAAGAAACACGAGTATATTATCACGTACTTACATACTTTTAACATACTGTTTTATAGGAATTTTATTGTTAAATTCGTCTTATTCACTTAGCGTTGATTTGTTTAACATTATTTGAATTGTTCCAGGAAAAAGAGCAACGACTTTTATTCATGTTTAAAACGTTAATAACTATCATAAAGAAGGCAACGATGTTTGATATGCTTTGGAACAATTAGGTTTTAATTCTCGCTCTGGGTTTTATATCAGTAGATCATCCTGGAAATGTATCATACAGATTAACTTAATACGTATATAACTTCTATTATAATCCCGCAGAGAATGATGGTTTACATCGTACATTGTAATAACGTGTTTTATTAAAATAAATATATATCATTGCATCGTTGTGGTAATCGGACCGATTCATGAAAAGATTACTTATGAACACGAATAACTATTCGGAATGCCTCTGTCATCATCACCTAGTTTTGATATCTTTAATCGATATATTTATCTTCGTCTGTACTTTTACTTTCAAGATAAAAAATATTTTATGATTTTTCTGACATTTGTATATTCTAAATATTTGTACTTTAATATTGACTGCCGACCTCTCGTTGATTGTTCGATGACAGATGTTTATAATTTGCACTTTAAACACGCATTTATTTAAGTCAAAGTTTGTTTTGAAAGAGAATCTTAAATATAAATAAATCTTTTAAAAGTACAGTGAAATATTTCAATGACCCGCATTATATTTTATTACGTTTGAGTATCTAGTGCTTTAGTACTGACATGATTTGTAACATATTTTTTCATAAAATTCCCAGTTTATTTATTACCCTACTCCGTTTCAAAATAACAAGCTTTTTGAAAGAATAATATAAATTGATAGAATACAAATAGAGCAGCCAGAAAAACAGAAAAAAATTAAGGGTCCATGTACTTGTTCCCAAGACATAATTAAGCCATTGGAAATTAGGCGGGAATGATTCTCTCTAGATTTTTCGTGCATTTAACATTGGCACTTTTTTTCTTTTAAAATCAATGAAAAAATAACAAGGATTTTATAAAATTTCCAAATGTTGCTTTTTAAACTAAATGTAATAAAATTATGAAAAGAATAGTAGGGGTTAGTGGTCAAAATATTTTAATGGCACTACATGGATAAAACCAGAGGATTCCGAATATCTGACAAAAAAATCAACAAGAGTAGCGAACATCCTTAAGCAACTGGGGAAACTTGTAGACGAAACATCCGTCTGGCGTAAACAATATTTAATGTGTTTAATTTTGTGTACCAAATTACAAAAAATACCTCATCAAAATGATTAAAATAAGAAGCTACAAGGTTTCAATCGGATACTCCCCCCTCTCCCTATACAGGGGCATTTAATTCAAAATAGTTGAATAGTTGGACGATAATATCAAATCA
This sequence comes from Mytilus edulis, assembly GCA_019925275.1. Taxonomy (NCBI): domain Eukaryota; kingdom Metazoa; phylum Mollusca; class Bivalvia; order Mytilida; family Mytilidae; genus Mytilus; species Mytilus edulis. The sequence goes on from CM034354.1 coordinate 95,517,125, forward strand.
GTGGTCTAGTTGAAAAACATTATTAACCAAAAAATAATTCAAATAGAGCGTAATAGAGTTGTTCTCTGTGACACTTAGAAAGTACAAGTTTAATTGTGCAAATAATAACAAAAAAATCCATAGAGGTTCGTAAAATCTCCGTTTGGGAAAGATTTTATTGTTGCAAATAGAGAGTTCCCGAACGATCAACGACTGTTCAAAAAAGATGAAAACAACACTTAAGGTGGCTCGGGCCTATTCGAAGTTTCTATCAGAAGTGCCGTATTTTATGTTATTTTATTCTTTACAGAACGTGAATCAAATTAATCGAAAAAAAATAGGGGGTCACGGACCATTTAAACTCAAAATTTTACTTTTAAACAGGTATGTAAAAGGGACCATTTTCAATGAAATGATAGGGAAAATAGAGGTGTTGACATATTTTTATCGGAATATAAAAAAAAAAACGTTCTGTGACACTTGGTCATATAAAAAGCTGAACTATAGCTTCAAAGAATGAGAAAATAAAAAAAAATGGGTCACGGATAAGGAAAAAAAATTATTTTGCCTTAAAACCCAAATTTTGGCGGGAAAATGGTGAAAATGGGTGAAATGTCATTTTGACCCTTTAACAAATACGGATAATAACGAAAATATTCTATTAGTCACATAACTACAATGATTTAACATTTCTAATCAATCAAAATATTTAAAAAAAAATACATCGAATTTACGTCAAATACTTTTGTAATTCATGCGTGAAATTATGCGCAGTCGAATACTAGTCCCGAGCCACCTTAATCGAAATACCATGCGTCCGAAGCCGGTCATTAAGATTTCACCTTCATCAACAATACCGAATGTTTGAAAGTCAAATGGGCATTAGATCCTAAATTTGAAGAGCTAGATGACCGAAAAAGAAAACTAAACATTATAGCCAAACTATATAAAGTCAACTTTGCCTGAGATAGTTGAAACCTTAGTTTTCTTTTCATTGATACATGTTTAAAAGGACAATTTAAAAAGGTCTGCTATAAATCATGTCAGTACCAAAGAAATGCCTACTAAGGGAGGTACCATTTGATTTGTATGAGGGGGAAGGGGGGGGGGGGGGGGGGTAGGATGAAAAAAATATGTCCTGAATTCTTTTTTTTTAAGTTGTTATCTTTGTCTTTTACTCTATTCGGTCCTGCCTTTATTTATTAGTTGATCATTTTTTTTTGCCAAGTTGCTCATTCTGCATGTATATTACTCGAAACTCCTGTCCTGTCTTTTTTCAAATGTCATCCTAGCCCCCCATCAAACTCAACTGGTACCTCCCTGTGCTGGATATACCATCGGGACCTGATAGTACACCATCTAGTGTTCTAAATAAAGAAAACAACTGGTACCTCCCTGTGCTGAATATACCCTCGGGACCTGATAGTACACCATCTAGTGTTCTAAATAAAGAAAACAACTGGTACCTCCCTGTGCTGAATATACCCTCGGGACCTGATAGTACACCATCTAGTGTTCTAAATAAAGAAAACAACACTGTAGAAATTCATTGCGTTCAAAGCGCATTTTTAACGAAAGAATTCCAAAATCTCGGTAAGAAATTGTTCCAATAAATCAAAACTTTTAAAAGTGCAGATTAACCAGGAACTATTTACACTGTTCTATGTTTGTAATTATGTCTTTTAAATGATAACAAATTTCCTCAGCCAATTAAGTCATTATAAACAAAGTTGTAATAAAGCTAATGTTTTAAGCCACGAACGTGTACTGCACTTTAACTACAATGTAATACAGTTTGAACATAGGATGAACTGTTGCTATCATAAGTAATTACAGCAATCAACCAACTCACTGTTAGGGAATTCCCCGTCTGTTTTATCATATTTTGACTCCACCTTCGAAGTAAAAAAATAAACATTGGACTAGACAATTCTTTTAAACAGATTTGAAGATAGTTTTCCCAATAAACATGGTAGAATCAAAACGACTTAGTGAAAGAAAACAAATACGAAAAGAAAAATGAACGCAATAAATTTAATAGTGATATTGTCATGGGGCCCAAGCCATTGTTATATAAAATTTGTGTTTGCCAAAGAGTACAACATTTTAATATTACATTACAATATCAATAGATAAAAGCAACTAGAAGGTGTTTTTTTCCAAATGTATGACTAACCTTTATTATCGTCTAAGGTACATTTGTGTCTGGTAAATTATATTATATCTTAGTGTTTCTAAAAAACATTTAATTCACATACAGGTATGATATGTTAAAGTTTTCTAAGTGTATGCTTTTTACAACTTTTGAAAATACGCATTTGAATGGTACATATGCATTAAGACAATAATTGGTACAGTATATATTTTGGCAACGGGCACCTGTGTGTTACGAATATTTCTGTTCAAAAAGCAATACACCTAGTGATACTTAAAAGATGAAAACATATACTGTATATTGGAAGATATATGTACCGTAGATTCACTATTATTAACTAGAAATTAATAATTACTTGAAATCAATGAATTTTCGAGGATGTCGTTGGAAAATAAACACCCAAGAATTTAATTAATCAGCGAGGAACACGTTTCCTATATATGCTAGGTATTGTGACATTGACAAAACCGACCAATCAAATTTCATGCAACGGAAATACATTTTTTCTCAGTGTACACAATTTGGTATCCACAATAATAAATGAATCCACAGTAACTGAAAACAAGTTCGGTGTTAATATCAAATCATATTAGAGTACCCTTTTCATACCAGACTCGATTATAGCGATTATAGTGTCTACTATTTTAATAATATGACTTTTGTGCACTCTTGTTGTGTCAATATTACATGGCTTTTCAATTTGTGCACTCTTGCAGTGTCATTTGTTATAGGTACCGACTTATGCAATCTCATATACAATATGTACTCTTACATGATATACGGGCATCTTCGATTGCAATCAATGTGGCGAAAATAATGAAAAGAAAGTACCACAGTTAATAAACAAAACCGGATGTCTTCTGGGACATTACAAGTACATGTAACAAATTGACCCGAACAACCCAATCGTTCTATTCCGCTGACTAGGATAAATACAGAGAGAACCGAAGACGGTAAAGGTATTAATTATTCACGCTAGGAAAAACAATGCTGTCGAGTGACATAATTATAATATGTAAGGTGTACTTTAGTTCCTGCTGACAATTTATCAATAGTATATGTTTGTAAAAATAATTAATGTATTGAATACACAGTCTATCTCACAAATGGATTTATGTTTCATTGATAAATTTATTTATTCTCTGTTATCAAGTTGTATTACCGTTATGGCTTCCCTCAAGCCTAATTAATCTACGTACTTTAACACTTGTGATTTTCTCAAGGGTGATTAGCAGTATATAGAATTCGAAAAATGTTGGTTATCACATAGCACATGTATAAAGGTTTTAGACAAAAGTACAAATTGTGTCTTAAGTTCAGGACATTGTTGTAGGTCGCGGGAAGTGGATCGTAACCCTTGGCTAGCGAAGATGAGGAGAATCATGTTCTGGTTCATATGCTCCGTATGAACAATAATCCCGAAACTGACGACTGTATCCGTAGTATTATAATATTTAACCTGATTATTCGTTAATTCAAGTGAAACAAAAAAGATTAAAAGACAGAAATTGGGTTGGATGATGTTATCTGAAAGGTCATTGAAAGAAATATACATGTTTGGAGAGCTTCTAATTTGATTTAATTTTAATTTAAACATATTTATTTATAGTGGATTGGGAAACAAGTTTTGCAACTTATATTAATCCCTTTCCACTTTGCGGGTACGAGTGCTGCCTTGTAGCGGCATTAGCCTACTCTTTTTCGAAATCTACAAGGGTGTCTTTAACGTGCAAGAGATATGGCTCTATCTTAACACGGGTCAGCCATTTATCGCCCCCTTCCGACGGACTATCATCGTTTCCTCAAGACCATACTCGCAAATGGTGTCAAGGGAGAGCCGATAATTGAGTTCCTGAAATTTTCATCCCGAACGGGAATCGAACCAGGAACCTTTGTCTTAGTAGTCCGATGCACTAACCACTACACCATGGCCCTCTTCTGCCACCATGGTAGTATTTGTACTATACCATCAGACCACAATACTTACCATACCGTAGTACCATAAATTGTTTTAAACTTTAAGGAAGTTCGCTTGTCATGTTTTGGGATTTTTGTCAGATTTTCGGAATCCTCTGATTTTATCCATTTGAATGCCTTAAAACAATTTGCCCATTGACCTCCATATTTCTTTTTATAAATCTTTTACATGTAAAATGATAACCATCTGTACAAATCTTATAAAATTTTAATTATTTTTTAATACTTTTTGAGAACTTAAACTTGTCAATGATAAAGCTATAAAAAGTCAAGAGAGAATATTTTCCCGCCAAAATTTCAATGGCTAATATCATGAAAACAAGCACATTGACCTATATAATTTGTTTTTTCTCTTTTGACTCCTTCAATTATCCCCTATCAATATAAACAAGTGTTTTAAAAAGTTAATAATTTTGAAACTGAGAAGCGAACTCCCTTAACAACACAAGTTGTCTCTCTATTGAATTATATTGTATAACGGTGAAATATTGATAGATAGGCAGGGCGGATCCATGATTTAAGGTTAGGGGAAGGGGCGGGCACAAACGTAAAAATAGTAAAATATTCTTCTAGAGTGGACGAACAACCCATGCTTTACAAATTTAAGAGGGCACGCTTACCATGCTCCCGTCTGAGTCCGCCCCTGCTAAGATTATCGAACTCAATAAATGAAATGGTTTGCCTGTGTAAGGAACACCGCCTAATTGTATATAGGGATGTCACACAGGTAGAAATAACGCCCATCTTGAATAAGATTGCAGGGACAATTAAATGAGGGTGATAAATGGTCATTTTCGTGCAACATGTTTTGCCATTTTTTATTTCACATGCAGACCGTGTTTCGTGAAAACGGTAAAAAGATCAACGTCCAAGATTTTTTTAATTATTTGTTCATCGTGAAATGCCAATTTTATTTCGCGTTCTTCCGTGCAAATACCTTCCCCCCTCTTTTACGACCCTCTTAAATCACTTCGTCATCAAAGCAGTGTCACGGTAAGCCTGCATACTCAAATGAAAGAGTCGTTTATATTGGTAACAGGAATGAGTTTGGAACCATCGCAGCGGACACCAGTGTATATTTTCTTACGTACATTTTATCTCTAAAATAAAACAAGGAACACGAAACTAATTTCCTTAAAACAGAGTTCCACGTGTACTTATATCATATTCATATAACTGTCAATGCCATATGGGACATAAATTACAAAATTTTAATCTTTATTACGACGTATGAATTCCAATCTCCTCAGGATTTCTTTAGTTTTATGTCTTTTCTACGAGTTTCGGTAATACAGTCCATGATTGAAAAATAATGAAAATGATATAAGCGGCATGAAGCAATGATATAAGCGGCATGAAGCTTAATCTTTAATTATTTGAATTAATTTTTCAGAGCAATTAACGCATGCAGCGAGTTGATATACTTTGACAGAAACATATTCTATTATTTTTTTGCAACCTGATTTTTAAAGTGCTTTTTGGTTGCAAGCACTTTAAAATTTAGTTTCACCATGTGCTTTTGCATTAACAAAATACTGTGGATTCATTATTATTCGAGCGATACCAATTTTCGTGCATTTCATTGGTACGAGTGACGCACCAATTTTAATCTTGGACGAATAACAAGTTTTCTGAGGGCTTGTATGCAGACTTTAGCAAAACCAGGAGATCAGAATCTGATGTCCACAAAAATATCAGTTTTTCTCAATCTTCGATACTTTATAATAGACACGTTAATAAATGAATCCACAGTTTATAGTACATAAAAATGCCTTCGAATCTAAAAATTGAAATGCTCATTTAAATTAAACTTAAAAGATCCGAACAATACAAAAAAATATACAAACTGAAAATGGGCAGGGGAAAAAAACAGATAAGAAAAATACAAGTATGAAATGTTTAGAGTGAAAGCAAGAGCTGATTGCATTGTTAGACAACAGATTATTCCATGTGACATCAGTCTGGTCGTTTCGTGATCTGATCCATTTTACATAGTTTTCTTATTTAGCAGATCGCCGTGTCCTTCAGGCAAAATTGACCTTAGATTTATTTGGGTACTTTTTATTCAGTTCCGTTTCTACCTGACTTTTACCAAATGGTAAGGTTTTACCGTTCTTGAAAAAGGTACACCAAATGTACAAATTGTGAAAAGAGCTTCGGATGCATATAATTTATAAAGGATTCACAGTCTTCTAGGCCGTTGACATTGACGTTAAATCACTTAGTTCATTGTGACAAGTAAGCCTATATGTATATGTATTTGTTTTTCTCATGTTAAATGATTGACATGATGTAAACGTGCAAACTTATACAGTTGAACGTCATGTCAGTTTGAGACTTTCATAAACAGATGGTCTTTATCAGACTTGTACAGTTTTACAAATCATTAATGAAAATTTGGTGTGTCCGAGGTGTTTTCTGGATTTGCCTTCATCACGAACAAACCAGAAAATGTAAAAGTCGGGAATACATCAATACAAAGAACATCGGCATATCAGTAAAGGGTTACATTGAAGTTCGCGTACATACGGATTTGAATTATTGACTTGCAAGCCAATATCACATTATTGATTTTTGTTTTAAAGCTTATTTTGTCAATATTAACCCGAAACTGACTGCTTATATGTGTATAGAAATAAAATATTTCCTTGTTCTTTTTTTATAAACGCTCAAAAAAGCAAATATCGTATTTTTATCAACTCCATAGCTTATGCCCCTTGAACAAACATATAAATATATATCAGGAGGCTAGTAACTGTATCATTAGCGAAACATAGACATAACCAATCCGTCTTTGATTTGTTTTTTATCACACTAGCAGTAAAAAAAAACGTACAGTATACCACATGTTGTTTGTTGTGTAAATATAAAGCAAGACAGTTATGAATCAACATAAAGTACAAGCAATTAGTGTAATTAGAAACACTGTTATGAATGAATGAACGACATTTCTATGTCTTTTTTAAAGACAGAGAGGGTAACAAAGGGGTGCTCATGTCCAAGGTTGGTAGATTTTCCCCTTCTTTTTCCCCAGATCCAACCTTTTTTTCACCCTTTTATCCCCCACATCCCCTCTTTGTTTTACCCTTCAAATCACATATTTCAAAAGACTGTCAACGACCAAAGAGGCCAGTATGAATGTACAAAACCACAGCTATGTGCAATACAGAACAATTTTACGACTACTGAAAAATACTGTTTCTGTGAGTCGATTATGATTCCAATTAAATTGGTAGATTTCGTAATGTTGATTGTGTCATCATGAATGAAGTTATTATGTTTCACTGAAATAAAGTTCTAAAACGATGCGTTCATTTTACCTCAATACATTGTAAACTGAAGTCAATATTAGACGAAGATGCGGTTACTGATTAGACACCCCCAGATACTAAAATGACGTACATTTTGTAGATGTTATTAATTATATATCAACGTTCCACCTTCAAAAAAGACCAAAAGCCAGTCCGGATAGCAAGATATACTAAGACCCAAATAATATGGTTATAAAGTAAGTTTTTTTCATATGATATCTAATCAGGGCGGCCTTATATAAATAATAGTAATATTCTTAATAAAAATCATATACATATAAATATGCCATTTGACGATGAACAAACAATTAAAAATGCCTTGCACGTTGATCTGTTTACCGATTTCACGAAACATGTCGAATAGCGAACCCTTTACACGGCTTCACGTGGAATAAAAATGGTATAACACGTTGCACGAACATAACTCTTTACCATCCTCTATTAGACGAAACTCGCGTATAATTTATAAGACGGGTACATTTAATGAGTTTTTAATGACACCTTTAAAGTAAGGATGTAATTTGCTTTCTACCAGACTGTATTTCTGGTTCTGTTTGTGTCGGGGGTGATGTAGTCTATTTTTTTAATCGATTTTATACATTGTTATTAATTAATGAAAAGAAGTAGTCGTCATATCTTGTGGTCAGTCGTCATATCTTGTGGTCAGTCGTCATACATGTGGTCAGTCGTCGTATTTTGTGGTCAGTCTAACATTGCATCTCATTTCTACGCCCACACGGCGCACTCATTTCTATTTCCACGCCCACACTGAGCATTGCAGTGAAAACAAAGTTGGTTAAATTTCTAGAAAGTCATTTTGCCTGTCAGTTTTATTGAAAAAATACCATGTATTACTTTGAACACGATAATTGAACTGATTTAAAAAAAAAAAAAAAAAAACTTTAATTAAAATCAAAACTAAATATCTTTCAAAACAATCTCTGATCAAATTTGACATTTTAATTTTGATAACAAATAATTGCTTTCGGACTCTGGCGGTTTCTGTCTATACAAATACAATTCTGCTTATTTGGATTTCCCTCCGCCCACGGTGCATACCCCTGGTGCAACGAGTACAGAGTGAGCAATTATTCCAGACAATCATCTTTGCTTATCTTTTAAGTTCTTTTTAGCGTAAGAATTTATCCTACTTTCCATAGAAAATAATGAATTAAGAGTCAGAATTTTATATCTTTAAAAAAAAATCTTGTGTACATTTTGAGTTGGCATAAACGAGCTGCCATGCACTGTTTGAAGGTGAAAATCAAAAATGAGCTGCCCATTGTTAACAGGGGGAGATAACATAATTTACATGTACATGTACTTTAAAAAAAAGAAGAATTTTCTGGATTTACCTTCATCAGGAACAACTCAAAGCTGAATATTTGAAAAATAAGGATGTATAAAGAGTTATGCAGTTGCAGAGCTAAATAACCAAAGAGGACCTAAAACAGCCAAAATCATCTCAGGTCAAATAAGTTTGAGGGAGTTAAAACCTAGTTTTTTAGTATTGTACACTATATAGATGTAAGAAGATGTGATATGAGTGCCAACTCTCCATCCAAGTCACAATTTGTAAAAGTAAATCATTATAGGTCAAAGTCCGATCTTCAACATGAAGCCTGAGCTCACATCGAACAGCAAGCTATAAATAACCCTAACATGACTAGCGTAAAACCATTCAAACGGGAAAACCAACGGTCTAATCTATATAAAAATCGAGAAACGGGAAACACTTATGAATCACACCAACAAATGACAAATGGTGAGCTCCTAACTACAAATGGAAACAGAAGTTATTGAAATCTTTATTGCTTGGCCTTACCTATATTTTAAAAGTACAGAATTCTGTCTAGATATATCTGCAGATAAAAAGTCGTGCTCTTAATTCAAATTAGTCATATTACAGTAATAAAACTCCTCAAAATAGAAAGACTCTTCAGGAAAACCCATATCTCTCCAAGCTGCTAATAGCTTCATTCGTTTAATGGGTAGAACCAATTAATTTTATAGGGGTATCTAATCAAAACCAGAATCCTATGTATTAGAAGTATGACAGATTTATTGTTGAGCTTGGAGATAGGCAAACCATGAGGTACAACATTACATGATGATATGATATACAACATACTATTTCAAAGTTTACACTTTATTTTCAGATGATTTTACAAGTAATAAATGTTTTCCTAAGTGATAAATGTTTTCTTAAGTGATGATATCTAGTGTTAAATATGTCTAATAAAGTTTAACTGATATGTTCTGTATTGATGTGAAAATAAGACGGTTTTTAATTTATATAATTATTTATTATTAAAAGGAGATGTGAGGTTTTACCTACAATGAATCAACAACTCTTTATAAAGGGGCCTTTTATAGCTGACTATGCGGCATGGGCTTTACTCATTGTTGAAGGCCGTATGGGGACCTATAGTTTTTAATCTCTGTGTCATGTTGGTCTCCTGTGGAGAGTTGTCTCATAGGCAATTATACCACATCTTCTTTTTTATATCTATAAGACACACACAAAAAAAACACATGATAACTTAGTCAACAACGTGTTTGAACAATAAACAGAGTCCACTGGCGTAGTAAAGACTTTTGAAAGACGGATGAAATTAAAAAACATAGTGAATATATAAAGCCGAGCGGAACAAGCAAACATATTTTCTGACTCCATGCAAAAAATATATATCTTTTTATACATCACAGTTCTATCAATCTATTTTTATTTCTAAATCGCCCTGAATATTTAAAAAATCGTTATTGAATTAGAAATGTCTATCTAAAATCTGTAAACAACGTCTCATTTCCAAGAATGACAAAAAAATTACCAGTCTACCAATGTAATAAAAGAAAAGTACTTGATTTGATTTTTTTTACATACATATAAAAAGATATGGGATGATTGCCATTGAGACAAATCTCAACAAGAGAGCAAATAACACGTACATTAACAGCTATTGGTCATCGTAAAGCTTTCAACAATGAGCAAAGCCCATACAACATAATCAGCTATTATAAAAGGCCCCGAAATCACAAATGTAAAACAACACAAACAAGAAAACTAACGGCCTAATTAATGAACAAAAACATGCATTTGTTCATGTCTTGTGTGCGTCCAATTCATCTTTTACACGTACATGTAAATCGTGAAAGATTTTGTTTTTACTACTACCGCATGTATAGTTACTTCTGTTAATTATATATTTTCATTTGAGAGTATCATTCGACTGGATTAAATTGGTGTTTGCATAATTTAGATCATTTAATTTGTATGTAGTCAACTGATATATAGATTTGATACTGAACCTTTGATTTCAATTCCCTTAATTTGACGCTTTCACGGATTTGGATGTTACATTTGATCATATATGTCTTCTTTACCATCAAACGGTTTGTACAAGCATTGGTTCTGTAAATCTTAAATATTGTTTGACCATTTCAAAATCCATAAAAATCGCAGCTACCATTATCTCTTAAAAAAAGCTGCTATAGTTTATATTAACCGTGAAGTCGTCTTTATTAAGAATTCTGATTAAATATATATCTTTGTTTAGAATGGTGTTTGCTTTATGTCCAGTGGCGAATGTTTCATGCGTATTCATGAGAAGAACAACTGAACAATTAAAATTGTTCCAAGAAGTACTGTGCTCTACATAGTTCAAATGCATTGATCGGCCAAAAAAGGGGTTCCAACCCCCGGAATCCCCCTCCCCTGGATCCGCCAATGCTTTTTACTTGTGTTGCGACCCCGTCAAGTGGAGCAAATATAAATAAGTATCTTACACTTTTATTGATAATTTTATTACCTCGACTGATCCTCGGGCACGTATCCAAATGAATTACTACTTGTTACCGATTAATTGGCAAGAAGAATGTCACATCAGTACAAGGAGACCTACTTCATCACATAAATGTGCCAAACAGCTATTACAACAAATATGTATAAGTACATCTTCTCAATTAGACGGTATTTCTGTTTATTTTACACACAATGTCATAGAGTGAGTAAATCTCAGATGTGGTCTATACAGGAATGTATTCCTGCTTTTATGTATATGAGGCCCCTCATGGGGGGGGGGGGGGGGGGTGTCCTAGTAATCACATAATCACCATTTTTTTGCCAATATAATCACATAATCATTAAATATTTGCTTATCTTTAGTAATCAAATAATCATAAACTAAAAATACAGTCCTAGGTAATCAAATAATCATGAAATATTTGACTTAATAATCAAATAATCATTAAAAAAACGGCCAAGTAATCACATAATCAAAAACCCCATGAGGGCCCTCGTATATAAACATATATAGATGAATAATAATACATGGTAAAAATGTTACTTAAGGACAGCCCAACCAAAACATTGAAAAAAAAAAATCATTAAAGGAAACACAGACATAAACATGGCAGAACAATAAAGGAGGCGGCGACTAAAACACGACAAACAATTTATGAGGAGACACCAACGAAAACATGAAACAAGCAAACAGAAAAAGACGGAAAATAACTTAAAAGTCTACTTAACACCAAATAAAAGACTTGTTGAAGGATTTTGCAATATCAACTCCAATAGAATTAATTGGCAACACGAGTGTCACATGAGTACAATGAAACCTACATCGACACATAAATGTGTCAAACAGCTATTACAACAAATATGTATAAGTACATCTTCTCAATTAGACGGTACTTCTGTTTATTTTACACACAATGTCATAGAGTGAGTAAAACTCAGATGTGGTATAAACAGATATGTATTCCAGCTTTTATGTATATAAACATAATTATACATATGTATGATGATAAATGTAGAAGATATGTAATCAGGTGTATGAGACACGAATTAAAAGTGCAGTTTAAATAAGAGACAGAAGATGCCATAGCGAGGATCAAAAATAATAAAGGTGACACCGACAAAAATATGATAAAAAACACAAAAAGAGACACCGACCAAAACCTGGGAAAAAACACAAAAGGTGACACCGACAAAAACATGGACAAAAACACTGGGGGGGGGGGGGGGGGGGGAGGCATCAAACAAATCATGGGAAAAACACAAAAGGAAACAATGACCAAAACATGGGAAAACAGTGAAGGAGGCACTGTCCAAGACAAAAAAAGGAAAAACCGACAAAAGCATCGGAAATAAATAAAGGAGGCACCAACCAAATCATGGGGAAAAGGCATAAGGAGACACCGACTAAAACATGGAAAAACATAAAAGGAAACACCGACAAAATCATGAGAAAAACAATAAACGAGTCAACGACCTATATATGGGAAAAACACAAAAGGAAACACCGACTAAAACATGGAAAAAAAAACCAAAAAGGAAACACCGAGCAAATCATGAGAAAAACCATAAAGGAGTCAACGACCTTAACATGAGGAAAACACAAAAGGAAACACCGACAATAACATGGCAAAAACATGGAAAAACAATTAAGGAGACACCGACCAAAACATGAGGAAAAAAACAAAAGGAAACAACGAAAAAACACGGAAAAACACCAAAGGAGGTTACCGACAAAATCATGGAAAAAAAAACCAGAAAGAGACGCAGTTTGTACTGTTGTTCTATATCTCAAAATCAAAGTGTAGTCGTCAGTCCGAAGGAAAAATGTACACAGTATAATGTAAATAAAAGACGAAAACAAAGAAATTTTACCCAATTTATGTTTTTGATGTAATTGTGTGATATATTTCGTCAATAACTATTCATTTTTATGTATCGGTAATTATTTTGTAATTATAATCATTGGCAATGATCGTGTTTGGGATAGTTTTTTTGTTCTTAAATGCTAATAACTTTTGGTATTCATGTTTCGAATGTTATATAAGCTGCTCTTTACTGGATCATATCTCAATCTCATCCAGTACATGTATTGGTGTAAACATATATTTATTCCGCCTAACAACCGATTTCGTCATGGCACTTTGTGTTAGACAATGCCATAATTATAGGGGCGCAGGACATGTTAGCGAAAATTTTAAAACTACATCGGGACATGTTAGCGCCGACATTAGAGGCCATTTTAGCGCGTTATTAATCCGTTCACCTGTATTTTCGATAGCACATTTTAGCGAAAATGTTCCTGGTTGAATAATAGTTGCCTCACTATAATCATGAACAGTAATGTATACTGCTTCAATAAATGTTTAAGTTGCTTATATGTCCATAATGGTAATACAGTAAGAGATGTGACGAATTCGCAAATAATCTGACCGAATACTATGTAACTGAAGATTTTAGTATGTTCCCACTTAAGCTTTGGGCAGAAGTTACATGTAATTCAATGCGAACAAAAATGGTCCAGAGTCGTTACACGACCATTATAATGAGCAATTTTATAGTTGTCACCCAGCTATTTACGTTTTTCTTAATACTATTATCAAATTGCAAACAACAACATATATAAAAAATACGAAGAATAGACGAATGTGCACCACAATCTAGACAAGATAAAGCGAAAGAACATTTTCTAATGCAATTATATGAACAGTATTGTATCTGGTATATCTATTACGTACATGTTTGTTCTTTATGATATAAATTCCAGACTAGAACGGACTTTTAACATTTGATTTAATCATTTAGACTTTAAGCGCTGTATTTGAATGGACATGTTATGTTTTATATTGTGCTGTGTTGATTATATTAAAGTTTTTTATTCATTATATAACATTTGATTTAAATCATTTAGACTTTAAGTGCTGTATTTGAATGGACATGGTATGTTTTATATTGTGCTGTCTTCAGTATATTAAAGTGTTTTATTCATAATATACTATTTATTAGAATGGGTTGAAATATTTTGCAAAAATGGACATTGACAATTAAAATTTTCGTAAAAATGGGTAAAAAATCTGACACTAATACGTGTTCTACTTTGGCGCTAAAACGTCCGATTTTTTTCCCTAAAACGTCCTATCAATGCGCTAAACTGTCCTCCGTCGAATTATAGATTATCGCCCTTTTTTTTTTTTACCGATGACGACGTTGTTAATTTCATTGAAAACGGAACGAGAACCCTTAGCGTTCAATCGCTCTACTGTGCTGAGAAAGCAAATTATCAGTCAGTAAGATCAAACTTTTAAGGAAAATTTCGTGAAATAGCGATAATATCTGTTCCTGTTGGAACAAATATTGTATACCCTTTATTACGTTAGAAACAAATACTGTATTATTTGTTCCAGTATTTGTTTGATTTTCTCCAGTGGAGATACTATTACATTATGTCTACCAAATTTAACTCCTACTATGAAGAACATTTTATTTCATGACGTTGGCTTCTAGTAGAATTTGTCAATCCAATACGAAACAATATAGTAAGAAACGATGAACCCAAACTTCCCAACAACCAACTAAAGTAAAACTCCTTTGAATGACAGATATTAGCCTAAGGGACCATACTCTCAAGATTGCTTGTATCTAATTTCAAGTATAAATCTAATTACTGGATTCAGTAATATTATAATGATATGTTATTTAAGTGAGAAATATAGTTCTAAGTAGCAGCAATGTATAAGTACATCGGTTTTAAATTAATTTGATCGATGTATAAATAAATCAAAAATACATAAAACTGATATATCTGTAGTCATACAACACATACTGTTAGACGTAAATAAATATTAAAAACAGATCATAATTAGATGCAGGCGGATGCAGCATTAAATAAGATGTTAACACATAAAAAAAAACTCGTATTCTTTCCGATCTTAAAAAAAACGGGCATACAGTCATTTATGTTGCTGTGATTAATATGTGATTAAAGATTTCCATCAGATTCAGCCTTTTCATTAAAAATCTTCTTTAAATAGTAACACGACTATACCAAAAAGAAGCACTCAACTTTTACGGTGCAACTACCTGTTCTGTTTTTATAACATATTTGCACTGATACTTTGAATGATCAATGATATCGTAGTCATAACCTTGCAACACTTGTCGTACAAAGTGAGAGGTTTAGCGCTATAAAACAAGGTTTAATCCA
This sequence comes from Mytilus edulis, assembly GCA_019925275.1. Taxonomy (NCBI): domain Eukaryota; kingdom Metazoa; phylum Mollusca; class Bivalvia; order Mytilida; family Mytilidae; genus Mytilus; species Mytilus edulis. The sequence goes on from CM034354.1 coordinate 95,532,550, forward strand.
CCATTTTCTATATTTGAAAATGCCTGTACCAAGTCAGGAATATGACAGTTGTTGTTCATTTGTTTTTCGTGTGTTTTCTCTGAGTTCAGTATTTTTGTGATTTTACTTTTTGCAACCTTTCATTTCTAATTTTACTATGTATTATATATTTTCCACAACTGAGACATGTTCCTTTTCACAAGTGCGGCAATTTTCTTAGGCATTTGAGTATAGAGAAAAACAGAAAGGAAATGATACAAAAAAACGTTTCAAATGTTAAAGAAATGGATCAAAATTGCTTAACCTGAACAGCCAAACCCTATCTAAGGAAAAATTTGCCTGAAATTCAACTCAAGGCGAAGAAACACAAGTATTTACATAGAGAAAAGACTGAGCAGTACGAACCTCGAACAAAACCAGGGCCTTCTTAATTGGCTGCTCTGGAAGGCTTAGTATATCTTACTCCACTAGTGATAACCGTCATGGTGCTCTCTTAATTGGCTGCTCTGGAAGGCTTAGTATATCTTACTCCACTAGTGATAACCGTCATGGCGCTCATGTTTAATTGAGTAGTTTATGACTTTTTGTTATCTGCTTCAATGAATCTATTAGTACAAGATTATTTATTTCTATTTAAAAAGTATCAAAAATCTTGTACGGATTGCTGTCTCATAGTACCCAATATAACCCTTTTTTCACATGTTAAATAATATGTGCACTGATACACGAGTCGATGACACAAAGTAAAAGGAGCTAATATATTTAGTTCGCCTACACCATAGCGAGGTGTCTATTTAAATTGCATTGTCTGAAAATAAATGCAAATTGCCCGAGAAATTTTCACATTTTTTTGTTTCAAGCCTTTTAGTCTATTTTTGCTATTTGGCTCTTTTTAATAGTACAAATAATTAACAAATTTCAAGTTCGACCATAACTAGGGGCTTAAAAAGAAATTAATACGCAGTTCCTTTAGTTTTCAATTAGAAAACGGTCTATCATTCTTAATTACATTGATTATTACGCCATAAAATTGCCGAAAATAGTTAGTTGTATTTTAAATGGAAGTACGTTTTTTGATGCTTTTACACAATGAGGTTAATTTTCATGATGCACTTGTCCGTCCACACGATATTAATGACGTTTTATTGGCTATCTAACTATAGTACACGAGAATATCAGTCATGCGTGAAAATACAGTTTTGACGTATTGCAAACGACTTTGATGTATATTCTAATTGGTGTAATCACGTAACAACAAACGCAATTGGCAGACAGAGTTTAATTAAAATTCATAATGTCTTTTTTAAACGTTTTGCATTGCAGTGGCTAAAAAATTAAAATCACAAAAATACATGTACTGCAATCCGAGGAAAAAATCAAAAAGGAAAGTCCCTAATCAAATGGCAAAACCAAAAGCTCAAACACATCAAACGAATTGATAACAACTGTTATATTCTTGACTTGATACAGGCATTTTAAATTACCATACGATTTGCCTTCTGTTCTATTATAATGCTATCTGATTAGCATTAAAATCTTAATCATTCTCTCTCGTTTTGAACATATATGAACCAAAATGTGTGACAACTCGGTGAAGCATGTAGTTACAAAAATGGTGAGCAGGAGGTTAGTTTATGTTTTCATAAGTGTTTGATCTGAGCGTCACTGATGAGTCTTATGTAGACGAAACGCGCGTCTGGCGTACTAAAATATAATGCTGGTACCTTTGATAAATATTTATTTACACCACTTGTTCGAAGCCACTGCTGGTCGACGGTTCGTCCCCGAAGGTTTCACCAGCCCAATAGTCAACACTTCGGTGTTGACATGAATATCAATAATGTTGTAATTTTTTGTAAATTTCCTGTTTACAAAACTTTGAATTTTTCGAAAAACTAAGGATTTTCTTATCCCAGGCATAGATAACCTTAGCCGTATTTGGCACAACTTTTTGGAATTTTGGATCATCAATGCTCTTCAACTTGGTTGGCTTTATAAATGTTTTGATATGAGCGTCACTGATGAGCCTTATGTATACGAAACGCGCATCTGGCGTACTTAATCCTGGTACCTTTGATAACTTTTTGGGACATGAAAGAAAGTCAAGTTCAGAAGGAACACTTGACTGAAACCTAACCTCACTTTGAAGGTTTTTTTTTACCACTAGGATACTACAGGTAAAAGTCATCTGGAAGTATTTATTGAAAATATAAAATCTAAATGTGGAGGATGTATAGTAAGGCTCATAATCACATGACCATTATCGTGGTTATAATTGTAAAAATAAAACAATTCTTTTAGAAATGTTGACCTTATATTTATTGGGTGGAAAAATGCATACGATGATATAAATTGGACAATTTAAAGCAGAAATGTCAATTTGATGTCACTATAATGACATTAACATGGATAATTTGACATCTTCAACCTTAAATTGTCAATTTACACATTATTTTTTAAAAATAGATATGAACTATAAGATTATATAAAAAATAGTTGAACCACAACAAATATTGAACAAATCTCGGTTACCGCTATCTGATATTATAACTCGTTAGCACAACATATTACCTTATTAATGGACCCCAAAAGCTTGCATTTAATTAAAATTTAATTTTGGATGTAACGCGTCTTCTGCTTGGCTGACACTGTTTTGTCTATTACTTCATAGACATAATTATATCATGTGAGACCGTGATGTCATCAACGTTTTTTTTCTTCATGATTTACTGCGGCTGTGAATGAACGACTGTAATATGCTTTCTTTCTATTCGAAATAACATAAAAATGTGGGGCACACTTTATGTTGGTAAGTCCAAAACTTTCCTATTAGTGGACGTTTCTTATATTTTCACCCTTGAAAGGATAGTGGATCATGCAACATCTGCATCAGTCTTGTTGAAATTGACCGTAGAAGTTGAGGGTATTTTTAATATGACAAGTTTGAAGGTACCATCAAAACTAGTAGCATATAATTATGGTTTATTTTGGAATACCTAAGAATGTAAAAAAGCTTAGAAGAAAAATATTAAATAAATAATTATCAAAAGTACCAGGATTATGATTTAGTACGCCATACGCGCGTTTCGTCTACATAAGACTCATCAGTAACGCTCATATCAAAATAGTTATAAAGCCAAGCAAGTACAAAGTTGAAGAGCATTGAGGATCCAAAATTTCAAAAAGTTGTGCCAAATACGGCTAAGGTAATCTATTCCTCGGACAAGAAAATCCTTAGTTTTTCAAAAATTTCATAGTTTTGTAAACAAGAAATTTATAAAAATGACCACATAATTGATATTCATGTCAACACCGAAGTGCCGACTACTAACTGTAATATTTGTTCTGTCAATGACGAAATAACACCAAAAATGTGGTGCACACCCGCGTATGTTATTTCGAGTAGACAGATAAAATATTAAAGTTATTTCTCATAATTTAATTCTCAATTCCATTTTAAACCGGAGTAAACCATAAAAAACGTTGATGACGTCACGGTCAAATGACTAAATTATGTCTATGAGCTGACAAACAAAACAACGTCAGCCAATCAGAAGATGCGTTACATCCACAATGCCAGATGAGGGTCCAAGTCCGTGGAAAGTTACTTTAAGTCTTTTTACACTTTTCAACAACATCTTACAAACAAAAAACAGGACCAACTCACAACCTACACGTCCGTGATGACTGGCAAGAGTGAAAAAAATGGTTATAAATAGCTACAATATATAAGATGAATATGAACGATGTTGCTATACATTATTACTGTGAGAATGTATAATATTGATACCTTTATACGTATGTACCTTCAGGTTAATGGATTAAAGGACAGCTGGAAGAATTAATTGAATTAAGTAAAACAATTCATTGTTTACATTGATCGTAGTAGGTAGATAAATGTATACAATGATTAAATACGGACAATTTAAGGTAGAATTGCCAATTGATGTAAATACATTGACAGCAACACATTGACCTTGACATTCTTAACCTAACTTTTCATTAATTATTTGTGAAAAAATTATAGATGAACAATATGATCCAGGAAGAAAGACACATTAGTAATCTATGTATAAGTAATAACAACATGACGTCCTTCAAACGCTTTGTGTAATCACCCGCGGTAAAATATGAATATATAGTTTGGGCTGTTCCGATCGTACTCCCACGTCATATGCTACTTATGAATGAGCTACCCGATGTCCAGAATATAAGCATTTTACGGGAAAATACACGCTTATTTCTTAATTTTAATGTCATACTTGTTAATTTAAGTCATAAGACCAGACGACAGGTTGTCGATGCTGACATAATTTTTTATTTATTTCGCTGAGGTCAAAGGAATATGTAATATTTGAATATGTTTTGTATAATGTTATTTGTCTATTTATCTTTTTTCTTTTTAGCCATGGCGTTTTCTATTTATTTTAACTTATAAGTTAAATGTCCCTTTGATGTCCGTCTTCTCTATTTAAACACATGTTTGCACTTCGGTGTTGACATGAATATCAATCATATGGTCATTTTTATAAATGTCCTGTCACAAAACTTTTAATTTTCGAAAACTAAGGATTTTCATATCCCAGGAATAGATAACCTTAGCCGTATTTGGCACAACTTTTTAGAATTTTTGGTCCGCAATGCTGTTCAACTTTGTACTTGTTTGGCTTGATAACCATTTTGATCTGAGCATCACTGGTGAGTTTTATGTAGACGAAACGCGCGTCTGGCGTATTAAATTTATAATCCTGGTACCTTTGATAACTATTTACACCACTGGGTGGATGCAACTGCTGGTGGACGTTTCGTCGCCGAGGATATCACCAGCCCAGTAGTTAGCACTTCGGTGTTTACATGCATATCAATCGTATGGTCATTTTTATAAATGTCCTGTCACAAAACTTTTAATTTTTCGAACACTAAGGATTTTCTTATCCCAGGAATAGATAACCTTATCCGTATTTGGCACAACTTTTTAGAATTTTTGGTCCTCAATGCTGTTCAACTTTGTACTTGTTTGGCTTGATAACTATTTTGATCTGAGCGTCACTGGTGAGTCTTATGTAGACGAAACGCGCGTCTGGCGTATTAAATTGATAATCCTGGTACCTTTGATAACTATTGGAAACGTTAGCTAAAATTCAAAAGTAATACTTTATCAGGCTTAACGCAATTTTTATTGGTTGCATATACTCGTACGGACAGCAATGCGGTATATTCCATCCAATATGAACTTACTTACACAAAAAGAATAACCTTAGTATAAACAATATCAGATAAAAACTAATTATTTGACCGCTACAACATCATTGGACAAGTTAAACATATACTCAATGTGATTGATTTATTTTTAAGTCTTTACGTACATTGTCTAAGTAAGTGACCTTTAAAATAGATCTTGATAATTAACTGAGAATTATAATTTCTGCAAAGGGGGAGGATATTGTCATTAAAACTCGATTATAAACAAAAGTACATTCAAATTGGCGTGGGAGACTCAATAAAATGGAAATCTATTATCTTTTGATTAATTGAAGAAGTGATCTGATGACAATAACAAACTAATTAGAAACCGTCTTTTGTTGTAATTTGCATAAATTAAATCTGGATGTCGAAAGCAATGTTAATTCTTCTTTCGTTGTAAACAAGTCTTTATCAATTATGCTTAGTTGAATGATAGACATCCTGAGGATTTAAAAGTACTGGCGTTTTAAACTGATATTGAACTTGAATTCAAGAGTCACACTAACAAACATTTTTTTTTATCATTACATCTTTATATATTGTGTTTTGTCTGCCTCGATGTATGAATACATGTTTTATTTTTCAAACTGTAAACTGATATATAGATTAATTGCTATATAACTCCCCCTTTCAGTATCGAAATAAAAATAAACAGAAGATAACAATTCCTTCCTTTGGAGTAGCATTGGTGGTCTGTTTAACATACTCGACAGTTCTACGAACATAGTCTGTTAAACATACTCGACAGTTCTACGGACATACTAGTAGTCTGTTAAAAATACTACAGTTTAACGCCTATGAATGTTTGCTTCATACACATTGGGACGTGGATAAAGAGATTTCTCATTAGCACTCATGCCACATCTTCTTACTTCAATATATAAAGACAACACCACACCGACAACTCATGGTCGGGATGTCTGACTGAGTGTGGATACACCTAGCAGTACATGATGCAGGTAAAACCTTGTCGACATACCCAATCCCGTGTTAGATACATTTAAAACACTCAGCCTTTCTACATTGTTGGCTTCCCCATACTGTTAACTTTTTTTTTTGCGGCTACTTTATTTCGCGTTTTGCTTTATCTCGATCAATTTGAGGTGATTCAATTTCGCGATTTGCAAATTGTCTTGCTCTTATTAGAAAAAGGAAAGTCAAGGTTTGAAGGTTCGCGAAGATTTATATTCGCGTTACTTTTCTTCTTTCGAAATTCGCAAAAATAAATCGCTCGCGAAAATTAGTTGGTTTACGGTATATTCGACTTAATATTTCCTGTTGAATTTATATAAAAAAAAGTCGCTTCAGACGCATGAAGTATTCTATGTTGTGTTATGTGTACTATTATTTGTTTGTCTATTTTCGGCCATAGCATTGTCAGTTTGTTTTCAATATATGAGTTTGAATGTCCCTCTTGTATCTTTCGCCTGTCTTTTGTAATGTTTATTTTTCTTCATTTTTTGTTTATTATATTTAACTTAATAATCAATATATAAGATTTTCACATCCATTACTGTTGCCTTAATTGTGTTCAAGTTTATGTTTGACCAAACAGTCTACATAACCTATCTGGATCATGTTACATTACAGTTTAACAGATAATAAAACCCATAGTTAAAAGGATAAAACATCATTTTAACTAGTAAAATAAAAAAAAACTTCAAATTATTGGAATAGATGATCAAAGTGTGCACGCAACTATACGAAGATTGCTTTCTTGTATAAGTAGCCATATAATTATATAAAGGCTTGGACTACCTCTCAAGAAAAATAGTATAATGAACACCTAAAGTCTCACCAAACAAATTTATTGAACAACGTATTTATGAAAAGTCAAAAGGTATTTTAAATCGTGAGATTATCGGATAAAAGAACATTATAACTTACTTAATGAGGTTTGCACGCCCATGTCTCTTGCTATTTAAAGATGTTAAAACATTACTGGAGTTATATGTATCTTAATGTCTATTTCTATTTGCGACATATGCATAGAAGTACCGTCTAATGCTGTTTTCTTTCTATTTACAAACACATTACTGACTGTACAATGTTGGAAATGAGACTAATCACTGATTGTGACTTATCATAACAGATTTAAAAAAAAACATTTATATCAAATGATGTTTGTTTTGAACGTCAGACGAGCGTTTTGTCTTTTAAAGGTCCTCAGTGACGCTATAAAGGTTTGCCAAAACAGGGTAGGTATGCTATTACTAGGATAAAAAATAATTTCAAACAATTCAAAGTTTTGTACAAAAATTATTCATAAATATGAACATGTCAATGGTATTTCATGTGAACAGACTACTGGACATTTGATACACGCGAGGAAAAAAACCACAGAGTTAGTAGTATCTACCCAGTGGTTTTCCTAAGAAAGAATCGAAGGAACAAGACTTAATCACAAACACCACGGGAGTCAGATATAAGGAAATTCGATTCATCTTCAAGAGCACCTTATACATCCATGTTTTCATTGAGGTTCGTGTTACACAGTCGCGTTTGTCGTTTCTAGTTATATTCAGACTACTGTCCTTTCAATTAGAGACACCGAGCGGTCGGCTAATCTTCGACATATGAATTGCGGTTGTTCCTTTGGTATCTTCCCCTTTTTTGTTTCGTCGTAAAACATTGTTTTTTTGTGTATACACAAATTGATCATCATTTTATAGGCCTTTCATATACACCTCCGTTTTAAGGTTTGTAAGGTAATAAGATTTAATTTAAAACAATATAACAATAAAAATAAAGTAATTATTTGTTTATATACCTGAACGTTATTTAATATCTCCGAACATAAAACAATTATATAATTATGATGATGTAGGTTTGTCTTTACAAAATACATTTTGTTATTGAATATGTATTATGCTTGTCTACCAATGCTCGCTAAAATATTATTAAAAACTCTGAAATATTCTCTTTTCTAAACTAACATTTTCAGTGACTGTTAAGGATGATATTGATTTATGACATCTTATTGAATTTAAATCGATTTCTTGTCAAGCAAACATATGGCTATAAGGATTAACATTAGCTTTCTTTTTTTTTGTGCTGTTCCTAAAGACACAGATCAGACCCCAATATTCCCTTCAAGACTATATTCATAAAGACACAGATCAGACCCCAATGTTCCCTGAAAGACAATCAGACTCCAATGTTCCCTGAAAGACAATCAGACCTCAATGTTTCCTTCAAACTATCTGCATAAAGACACAAATCAGACCTAATATTCCCTTAAAGACTATCTCTATCTCGTTACTAATTAAATATTTACACATTTAGTAATTTAACCTTTATTCCCAATTTGTATATTATGAATATATATGATTTTTCAATTTGTTCATATTTGTTTTTGTTTGTGTACCTGGCGGCATTTTTGTTCCTTCCTACATATACACATGTGTATAAAAAGATCTGTACTTATAATTGCTAGCTCTGTTTAAACAAGGAATAGAAATAATCAAATGATCTAAATTATAAATGATTTGGAACCGATTAATATGTTGGCAGTTTAGTATGCAAGATTGTGTAGATTTAACTTATTATTTTCCTAATATTCATTTGATAAATTGACGACTTTAAAAAGAGACCAATTAGAATCAAAACATATGTGACGGTCAAGTGAATTTGTCAGACCAAAAGTGGACCCTTTGATAGAAAGGAGTAGGTCCGTAAGGACCGATTTTGGCATCAAATTTCAGGTTCATCTGACGAAAGATTTTGACCACTTTTTAAACACTTAAGTGTCTATTTCATTTGAATCAATTAGTTTATGTGAAAGATTTTTACTGATTTAGTCATTAAAAACGATCCGATTCAAGCTCACATATAAAAATTACCAAATATGCCGAAAAATGTCACTTTTCAGATGGTTTTTGTCAAAAACGAAAGTGGCCGCATCCGTGTTCATCCTCAACCTTTATATATATTATGTATTATCATAAAATACAACTTACATTTCAATATTAAGGATGAACACGAATGCGGCCACTTTCGTTTTACCTGAAAACTGTCTAAAATTTAAACTAAAATGCTAGAATTGTGAAGATTTCAGTAAATTAGCATGACTTTATGGTGCTAGTACCCGATATATGTGCATTGTTATGTAAAAAACAGCCCATATTTATGTAGCAGAAGCATTCTACTGTCCAATAAATAATTAAAAGTTTACATTTTAACAATTTTGTAAAACTGCTATATTTTAGGGCCAAAAAGGGGTCTTACTGAACCTACTCCTTTGTCTGTTCACGGTTCCTTCCTATTTAAGTTACAACAAGCTGGTTGTTTTTGAGATAGGAGAAGATAAAAATATGATATCCTAAAGGGTTAAAATAGGGAATAAGCATAAACATTAAAAGATGATATGTTTTATTCTGTTTATCATATATTTTAATAAAATCAGATTTATAGGATATCCATTTTTTTTAAATCGTCTGAAATTATAAGCTAGCAAAGACGGTGGACATTATCTGTTGTCTGCTCTATGGTCGGGTTGTTGTCTCTTTGACACATTCCCCATTACCATTCTTATTTCTATTATGATTGTCCTGTATCTTTCCAGCTGACTTGTTGTTTTATAGACGTCCTTGTTTGCTTAATATCCACATCGTAATGGCCCCTATAATCTTATTACATTCTCAATATATGTAAAAGACCATGTATTAAAATGCACCCACTAACGATACTGTCATATTATTTCAACTATAATTACCATTTATCAAATAAATATAAGATGTAGAAATGTTTAAAGTTTTATTGTTTATTTGGCAATGATATCATTCATGATCATTTTAATTTGCTGAAGAGGTGAACAGCAAGATAAATATTTCTTGAAAAATTTGCAATCTACATGTATTCTAACCAAAATTTAAACCATAAAAATTTGCATTTGTGTTTAATCAATCAGGTAATGAAAACAAACTTCACAAAAAATATGACCAAATAAACTTCATATATTTCTACATCTTATTGTGTATTTTTATATATATATAAAAATCGCTCATAAAGTTACTGGGTAATAATTTTTGGAAAAAATATCGATTTTAGTTGAAATGATTGGACATTTTTTTTTAGTGAGAACTCATTTTTTTCCTAGGCCATGAAACACAGCAACAGAACGTCATAAGTCAAACGTTGACGTCATTCGAATTGTGACGTCATGACAGGTATGCGATACGGGTTTTGCTATGCGATACGGGTTTAGCCATGCGATACAGGGTGTGCGATACAGGGTAGGTGATACAGACTGGAAAAAAAACCTTTATTAGATATACAAAATTGCTGTATTTTGTACTAAACATATGATAAAGGGTTGTAATTAGAATACCTTTATGAAATAACAGTAAAACATGATTTTATCGGTAATGTTCGGTTAAATGATTACCTCGTATATAGAAGTCCCCAATCGAATGGTACCTGAATTTCTCAGATGCAGACACTTTTTTTCAACGATGGAAAAGAACATGAGGATTGCTTGCAGGGGCCCCCGCTCCCTAATGGTGTATGCACTAAAGTTTGAATAATATTTAGTTTTGTACATCATGTACATTGAGCTAAGATTTTATTATGACATTGTTAGTTTAAATGTAAACAGCATCAAGAACTTAATATTTTTGTCAAATGTGGTTGTCATTATAGAACGCTTAAAAGTAAAGAAAAATCACTTCTTTCTTTAAACGTGTATATTTTACCTTGTCTACAAGTAAAATGCAATCCCATTTGGAAAGTAACTCGGATATAATCGATATACCACTTTTCTGAATTTTTGTATATCTGATCTGTATACCCTAATCGTTGGCAACTTGTAAAGATTGGACAAAGAATGGCAATAGTAGTAATAGTCATTAAACGATTTAACTTACAAAAACGAATATATTTATACACGTCGGACATAGAAATTACCTAAATTGTCCTTACCAGAATCGAAATAATTGATAAAAACTATACTTTTTGTAGTTTTAACATGGGCTATCGCTCGGGCAAAAATAATCACGAAGATAATGCCTACCCATGTTGAAACTACAATAAAGTATAGTTTGCATCAAATATTTCTTAAACAACAGTCAATACGGCTAAATATATAAAAATACTGACAAAATATTTTTTAATGTATGATCCACAAAATAGAGAAATTTAATCGTCCTTTTTTTTTTATCTTTTCAATCATCAAATCGATCAACGAAAACGAATAAAACAAAAAATATATGGGATGTTAACCTACAACCAATTCCAACTACTTATATACAGAATTAAACAATCAGCGAATATGTATCACAACACATAAAACAGAGCGTTTTGTAATAGGTTGCAGATAAAGTACTTAATATAATCTTTTGAAGTAACAGTTGTTTACATTAACCACCTGGATTAGTGATAAAGATATATCCGGTAGTAAAGGGGATTAAGGATAATCTGTAAAGTAAAGTGTTATGACTTAATCAGATAATTACGAAATGTGCACATGATATATTGCAAAGCTCTGATTACTTGCCCGACTTGGTGATAACTTTTAGTCCGTTTTGGGTCATAAACGCTTCATTATATTGATATGCCTTTATTCCTAAAACTGTTTGACCTTGAGCATCACTGAGGAGAAATTAATTGTCGAAATGCGCATCAATTGCATTAAATAAGAAAGTTCGCTACTCAGTTTCAAAATAACAAGCTTTTCAAAGCACTAGTATATGTCAATATGGGATAAGTAAAGGAATCAAAAAGAGCCAAACAAAAATATTGGTCAATGTGCTTGTTTTCGTGATATTAACCATTGTAATTTTGGCTCGAAAATGATCTCTCTTGAGTTTTCATAGCTTTATAATTGACAAGTTTCAGTCTCAAAAATTAAAACAGCATATTAAGACTTTTACAGATGGCGTATAATTATGTATGTAAAAGATTTTTAAAAAGAAAAATGGGGGTCAATGGGCAATTTTGTTTGGAAGGATTCCGATAATGGTACAAAAATTCTAAAACATACAAGCAAACATCTTTAATGTTATTGCAACGACTGTATATAATTTCACCTCGAATACATATGTTTTATTATTTAGTATAATTCAAAAATTATAAATGCATATTTTCAGACACATTTGTACATTGTAAAGTGTCTAAAACAAAACAAGAAATTGTAATTTGAAAGATTTGCAATCAGATCAAATGACTGTTTTTATAGTTGAAAGTATTTACAAAGTAATTACTGTAAACCAACTTATTTTCGCGGATATACTTTATTTCGCAATTAGCCCTTAAAAGACCATTTCGCGGCTATTTATTTTCGCAATTTTCAAATTTAATTCATGTAGTTAAATAAGGAAAGATCCAAGTTTTACATATTCGTGACAATATATATTCGCGTTTATAATTCTTTTCGCGAAAATCGCGAAAATATATCGCCCGCGAAAATTAGTTGGTTTACAGTAAATGCTTCAATTTTTCTCAGAATACATTTTGTTGCCAAATTTTATATTACATCTACTCCTTATTTTTTAATAGATATCAGCTATTATTGGGTTTAATAGTTACATAAGTTGACAATATCATGAATCAAAGTAATTAAGATAACCTGAACGAATCTGTCAACATATATTTATTAAAGGAGAGAGACGAAAGATACCAGAGGGACAGTCAAATTCATAAATCCTAAATAAACTGACAACGTTATAGCTACAAAAAAAAGAGACAGAAGACAAAAAATACTATACAGGACACACCATAGAAAACTAAAGAGTAAGCAACACGGACCACACCAAAAATTGGGGGTGATCTCAGGTGCTCAGGAAAGGTTAGCAGATTCTGCTCCACATGACACAATTGCTTCATTATCAATAATTTTGCCACTTATTCCAGTTAAAACCTAAAATAATCAACAAAATACACATATATTCATATATTAATAAAAATCAATTATAAGTGTAGTCTGTTAACCAATATTCACAGACCTTCTAGCACTAGGTACTAAGAAAAAACAACAGTGATCGTTGTGATAATTTTTGTCGACATAATTTCTGTCAATTTATGACAGAAATAAAATTGACCTGTTACCTTTTTATAACAAATTCGGTTAAAATCTAAATATAGGTATAATCATTAGAATTGTCAAACATTTTACGTCAGGTAAATAAACTCAATTTAGAGATACCAGGATCCGAATTTTTATATGTGCGCCAGTTCAATTCGTTTGATGTGTTTTAGTTTTTTATTTTGCCATTGTTTTAGTTTTTACTCGGAGTTCGTTATTTTTGTAAATTTACTTCTAAGTATTTAACGATGCCACATTAACCAGTCCTTATTTGTTCAATATTGCATAAAACATTTCAATTAATTTATATAAGTTCGTTTTGATACCCTACATCAAGAAAATCATGATCAGACATACAAGCCCTGGAATATCGTATCAACCAGAAAATATATATTCCTGTATGCAGGTGCTGCGTGAATGAGCTGAAAACACCCCTTATGATGTAAAGCTTTGTTTTCATCGAAAACTCATTGTCAACTGTATTTGTATACTTTATTACAAAGTTGATAATATTGATGCGTTCAACACAATCATCAAATATTGAATTATTAGTAAGAGAAAATCATCAATATAGTGGGAAGTGAAGTTAAAAGATACTGCTAACGTCTTTTATAGCCCATTAAATTCGAGAATAATTGAGTACAATACTTCTATCAAGTGAAATGCTTTACTGTTTTTGATCCCATAAGTATATCACCATCAATATTTATTATTTTGAGTTAGTTACTAGGTCACGTCTTCCTTCATACTTTTCTACTAAAATGTTAATCATATTTTATGACTATATGATGACTGTAATGTATTTGTTTTACCCAGGTACTGTGGATTCATTTATTTTCGTTGGTATCAATTTTCGCGGATGGCTGAAAATTTGCATTTTCGTGGATATTTGATTTCGTAGATTTGCAGATCTCTGTTGACGAAGCCTTTTCGAACTATGATATTCGTTGAACCTTTGAATTCGTTGTTAACTTGTACCCGCGAAACCCACGAACAAAGGTATCCAACGAATAATAATGAATATACAACAATGAGAATATCATTGGCTAATAATATCCGCCTCAGCTGACAAATTAACTTTATGTTTTACTTTACGGAAGCTGCGATATTTCAAACCCCGGTACCACTTCTGCAGTATAATAGAACATTCAATTTTTATACTTAGTTCTATAGAAAGAGTATCGAAGGTAATGGTTTGTCAAGGCCTTATTTTCGGTCCCTCAAATTCGAAAAATCAGAAAGTATAACAATTCTATCATGTCACATGATTCAGTGTTTTCGACGACATACAATTAAGGTATTGAAGGTAAATCAACACCTAATGTGTATGATGTTGAATGGAGTCACGTCTTTATTAATGATTTTTCTAAAACAAACTGTAACGGTTAACTCCGGAATGCCTACACAATATGGATACCAATTGTCAATTCTAAAATATTTATTATGCTACAGTGACATACCAACCGGCGTTTTACACTATGCATTGTCTATTACAACATGTTTATGATGCCACAGTGACACAACAACCGGCATTTCGTACTAAATATCAATATTTATCATCTTAGGTATTTATGAATGAAAGGTCATTTTGAAAAGATTAAATAATTTCACACTATTTGTTCTATACCAGAGCTCAACAACATCTCTTCTAAACCTTCTTCTTTAAGGCGTCAAACAATATAATTTGAAAGGATTTTTTACAGTACTGCATATTTGTGTTCTGTTTTGTGAATTATGCCTCAAATTAGAAGTAGTAAGGTAATGATTACTTTAGTAAGTATTCCCAGGAAAAACTCACTGGCCAACTTTCTTTCCTAATGGATTATACCAGAACTGATATCACAATAAGTATCGGGTTCTATTGAGATTTGCCCCTCATGTCATTAACTCTTCCACTACAGTATATTCTTCATGCATCTGAATGATACTAACAATTTTGTATTCAGTTGTTTAATTTTTGTTTTCATAATTGAGTGCCATGTGGTGTTTTCTAATAAATGAAGTGTTACTCGTTTTGAAACAAAAATAAGCATTTCAAATAAATATACTTTATATTTCTGTTGGGAATACATATGATGATTTTCCATCGAACATACATCATAAACAAAATAACTGAATGTTTTAAGCCCTTCCTTGCATCAACAGATACGAAACAGTACATATTTATAGAGATGATTATTCTTTATAACCATAAAATCATCAAGACAGAACAATCCCTAGTTATGAACTTTTAGGCTTTGAATTGTTTTTATTTTATTAAGATAGTAAAATATGATGAAAGTAATGTAAAAAAAGAACCAAACTCCGAGGTAAATTCAAAATGGAAAGCCCGTTATCAAATAGCAAAATCAAAAACTAAAACACTTCAAATGCATGGATATCAACTGTCATACTCCTGACTTAGTACAGGCAAAGATAGAGTTACATAATTATGTAAAAAAAAAGACAAAAAAACTTATACACATGTTACCTAAAAGATAGCGTTAGAAAAAGAACTCAAATTAATTAAAAACTACAGTTAATAAGCAACATGCCAAATACCGTATCTAAAGACATGTAGTTTTAATCAAAACATCTGCAGAATTGAATCCAACTTGCACAAAAGTATCCAAACCGAGAAACACACATGTTGTTGTTTGTTTAATTTATTTTGTAATTCTAGTATTGATAGATATAGGAAGATGTGGTATGAGTGTCAATGAGACAACTCTCCATCCAAATAACAATTTATAAAATAAAACATTATAGGTCAAGGTACGGCCTTCAACACGGAGCCTTGGCTCACACCGAACAGCAAGCTACAAAGGGCCCAAAAAATTACTAATGTAAAACCAAGAGTCCCGAATAGGGAAGTTTAAATCGTCCCTTCATAAATTTTACGGACGCCATATGTGTTGAGTGACCGTTATGGAACAACCGATTCACATATGATATCGGATATGTTCCTTATGCCGAATTACGATCCACTTCCCTTTTCACCACAAATTTTACCTCCAGAATTAAGACTTTTTACCGGGTTTGTTATATCATGAGCAACACGACGAGTGCTACATGTGGAGCAAGATCTACCTACCCTTCCAGAGCACCCGAGATCATCCTTAGTTTTTGGTGGGTTCGTGTTGCTTAGTCTTTAGTTCCCTATGTTAAGTCTTGTGTACTATTGTTTGTCTTTTTTTTTTAGCCATGGCGTTGTGGGTTGATTTTAGATCTATGAGTTTGACTGTCCCTCTGGTATCTTTCGCCCCTCTTTTACTCGTCTATATATTTTTACATTTCTCATTTTGATGATATTGTTGACGACTATGCGGTATATGGTTGTCTCATTGTTGAAAACGCATATAACAGCCCCCCTTTATCCCCCTTCCAGATAAAAACACAAATCAACGAATGAATAATCTGGTATACATCATTAATTCAAATATTGTGATGTGTTTTTCACATTTTATTTCTCGTTAGAAATTATTTTTGTGGTAGTAGTTTCAAATCATCGTCGTACTTTATACAGACAACAATTAACATTTGAAGTTATGATATTTGTCATGTTTTAATTACGTCAGAGGAAAATTCAGAACGGAAAGTTAATATTTAAATGGCAAAAGAAAAAACTAAATATACATTAATCAAATGAATAACAACATCAACTTTTATATTCCTGACTTCATTGATAGTCGATAATATCAAATAAAGCTTGCAACCTACCTCCGGAACACCTGATATCACCCCAATTTTTTGTTGGTGTTCGTGTTGCTTAGTCTTTAGTTTTCTATGTTGTATCTTCTGTACTGTTATTGTCTGTTTGCTTTTTTATTTTTAGCCATGGCGTTGTCAGTTTATTTTCTATCTGTGAGTTCGACTGTCCCTCTGGAATCGTTCGTCCCTCTTTTCAAGTCAACAAGACGAACCGTCAACTCGAAATTGAAAACTGGGGGATACGAAACCGAACAGCTTGTATCAGTTTCATAAGAACACAACGTTAACAAATTCATAACATGAGCATGACAGTATTGATGCCACAGTGACACAACTACCTATTGGAACATCGGTAAACTACAGTTAAACACCGAATCGCTATGAATGACTTAATTACCACTGTAGATATTTGTTTGGAAGATGCATTTATAATTCAAATCGAAGAAAGTTTAAGAAAATTTAAAAAAAATGGTTTTTGATTATAATACGATATTTGGGTTTAAAGTTCGTTTGCTGTGTTAGTGACGTGTACCCCCATCTACATGTACCTGTATTGATGAAACTGTTTTAAGAAATGGCAACAGTAGTATAACGGTGTTCTAAAGTAATAAATCGATTGGGATAAGACAAATCCGGTTTACAAGCCTAAACCAAGGGAAACACATCACCTATGAGAGGAAAACAAAGGAAAATGAGGAACAACGAAGTGCAGTAAAAACAAATGCCAACTTACATAGAAACGTACTATTACAACTGCCATATTTCTGACTTGGTACAGTTAAGTTTCTAATATATCGTACTTTTGTAAATACGTTATTGCGTAATTTCCAATATGTATCATGACCGTCTCGTTGATTCATAAGTACAACGAAGCTGCATTCACTTATCTACAATCACAAGAATTGACTGAACAATTAAGCATTTCTTATTTTTGAGACACTTCATCAATGTCTATAGAGCTTATTTACTGTCATTACAAAGTCGAGAAAAATATATCTCTGTAGAAATCCAATTTGTTGTATTACGATTAGCTGTTCACATGACATTGTCTACAATTAGAAATATACAAATGTTGAGTAGTATAGTGAATGTTCATTCAATATAATACCCCACGCAATGATGATGAGAAAAAAATATATAACGCCCCCGATATGCTTAGAGGTAAAATGATTAGCTATGCTTAATAGTATAATTACATTATGAATATTCAACACCTGTATATAAATACAACATGTGTAACGTTTCGTAAATTTGTTTTTGCATTTGACGGAAAATTATTTCGAAGTTTGTAGAACTTCAGCATTCAGAAAGGTAAATACACACTTTTAATTTAACACGAAAGACATATTAAGCAATTATTGGTCAATTAATCTGTTTGTTGTTTTCACTTGTACTAAAGAGTTATACATCTATAATTCGTAATTAATAAAATTATGTATGAACATTTATAATTAACAATATTTGTAAAAATACAATAAATAAAACAATTGTTTTTAAATTTTCTTCTTCAAATTTATACATGTGCATCCGAAATGTAAGCGTACTATATAAAACACTCTTTTATATTTTATGAATAAAAACTAACTGTATTACAGCAAAAACCCTACTAACATTTAATGCAGTGTATGCCATTAAAAATTGACAAAAACTAAATAACGAGAATATAATTAATTAAAATGACACTGCGTAAATATTAAATTCAGGAAAATGTAATAATTGTAATTCTAATTTGTTACTAACTTGCATATCATTAAGATTTTATTAGAATGTCCATTTATAGTGGCCTCATCGGTTATCTAAGATTCTTTACCACTTTGCAAAGGTACACCTTTAAATATAAATTCTTTTTAGAAACACTGTTTTCGAAATGTTAGCTCATAAATAAAGCATCTTATTCATATCTTTAATGATATCAATGCGTACTTAAAAATCCGAAAGCATTAATTTAATAAGTATTTGTAAAAACGACTAAGGAAATGATAAAATTGTTTTAAAAGACTACAAATATTTATTCAAATTTTAGTCCATAAGTACCCGTTTCAAAGTCTGCATTGTTGGGTAGTATTTCAAGGCCCTAAACTTAAATCGTTGGTACTGGAAAATCATAAATAACACAGGTTAGGACAGTCTATTCATATATTTTTATACGAAGTCATTTAAAAAAACTTTTAATCTTTGAGCAACCTTAACTAGTGTTTTTGAAACATCTCCAAATTGAAAAGATGACTGGGATTTACAGTATTTCGGTATTCCTTTCAATTCAAAGTTGACTAGGGTATCGACATACATACTTTAATATGACCTTTTCAATCAGCCATCAAAATCCTTTCTAGACAACGGAGGTCTTTTGGCAGTTTGGGATACATAAATACGCAGCAATGCCATGTATGATTATCATACGTGTTTGAATTGATAGATATTAGTAAAGTTGTTTTAAAGATTTTTTTTATTCGAGCCTCACTGATGAGTCTTTTGTAGACGAAACGCGCGTCTGACGTACATATACAATTTTAATCCTGGTATCTATGATGGGTTATTTAATTGTATTATATGCTTAATAGTTTGTACTTCATTTCTGGCTGATTTAAACGAACCCTTTCTCTATTTGTCCGGAAACAAATTGAGAAATTGTTAAGACACTGATGTTTCAACTACTTCAGGGAAAGTTAACCTTGAAAGGACTTGCTATTAATTAGGGTCTTTTTTGGGGGTATATATCACTTAATCAGTTTCGTTTTTATACGTTCTGACCTTTCAGATATTCGGCTTTGAGCATTTCTAATAAATTGAAAATTAATTCACAAAAGGGAATCGGACGCATTATATTTATGATGTGTTGTTTTTAAATTATTTTTTTTACAGACTACTAAACATTGACATTGCAAAAGTTTTACAGATGAATATGTTTGTTATATACTAAGGGGATATGGTCTATATTCATGAAAACTGCATAATATTACAACGGCATACGTACATAATGAAATAAAAATGTAAAGATGTTTATCCATTATCATAAAGGTAACATGTACTTATATATTCTAATACCAAAATAAAAGAATACTATATTTAGGACTGTATAACGTCTATGAAATAATGACATCGACTATTTGTAGTACGTACTATAGTCTTTAAAATTACAAAAAAAGAAGTTTATTACCAAAATGTTGGAATATATTACCGATCTTTTCAGAGAATACGATGAAGTTATGTCTGAAAATGTCTTTAGTTGTTTTACTCAATATATTTGTCAAGCGTTGCTTATTGTTTGCATGTGCAATGTCTTTTGGAAAAATTGTAAGTTTAACTTTTCGTTTCTTAAATTGAATTGCTTTGCTGATGAAATTGGATCATTTGTTTTATTTTCTAATGTGTCATTGTTTCATAAAAAAAGATGACATATCGTTCGTTTATAATATCTATGATACAAGGCGCAGGACTTCAATTGCATATCTGAACGTCTACATACATTTTAAGGTCATACGAAACTTCAAATTAAAAAATAATATATGCATATTTGTTTTTATAAAAAGGCTAAAAATTAAAAGGACAAACAAACAAACAATAGTACACATGACACAACATAGAAAACTAAAGAATAAACAACACGAACCCCACCAAAAACTAGGGGTGATCTCAGGTGCTCCGGAAGGGTAAGCAGATCCTGTTCCACATGTGGCACTCGTCGTGTTGCTTATGAGATACCAAATCCGGTAAATAGTCTAATTCGGTGGGTCACAATCATGAAAGGGTAGGGGATTATAGTTACGACGTGAGGAACATATCCAATATCATTTGTGAACTAATGGCTTATTTTTTATTATAAAACTTATTATCATATACCTTTTTCTGAAGAAAATTCTATTATTTGTCTAAATTTAGAAAGGTATACTTTTATTAATTGCTTGCTACCAGCAAACCATTGGCCGACATGGTTTTCGTATACAGTTACCTCAGCATGACCTGTCTCCTTAGAATCCGGTGATCGTAATACGAAAGTGCGAATGGAAAACTAAACGTTTACATCGCTCCGTCATCAATATAACCTATATAAAAGAGGGACGCAAGATACCAAAGGGACAGTCAAACTCATAAATCTAAAACAAACTGACAACGCCATGGCTAAAAATGAAAAATACAAACAGAAAAACAATATTAAATATGACACAACATAGAAAACTAAAGAATAAACAACACAAACCCCACCAAAAACTAGGGGTGATCTCAGGTGCTCTGGAAGGGTAAGCAGATCCTGCTCCACATGTGGCACCCGTCGTGTTGCTTATGTGATTACAAATCCGGTAAATAGTCTAATTCGGTAGGTCACATTCATGAAAGGGAAGGGGATTGTAGTTATGACGTAAGGAACATATCCGATATCATTTGTGAAACGTTATTCCATAACGGTCAACCAACTCGGTGATGGCGTCCGTAAAATTTACGAAGGGATGATTTCAACTTCACCATTTGGAACTCTTGGTTTAGTAGCTTCCTTGTGAGCAGCAACCCTCTATCAAGAAAATCATGATAGGAAATGCAAGCACGGGAATATCTTATCAATTGGGAGATATATACCCCGTAGCAGGTGCTGCTGGAATGTTGCTACTTAGAAATGGAAAGTTCACAATTGGAAAGCTGAAATCATCTCTTTTGTCGTAAAGTTTTGTTTTCAACCGACAATCATTGTTAATTTCTAGATGTAAGTCAAGATATGAAGCCAACTTATAATCTTATAATGCTTCAAATCTTGTTTTTAAAAGACATGATGTTTATGATTTATACATCCAATTTTCCGATGCTTACAATTTAGTCCAAATAGCAATAAATTTTTCGAACTTTTGATTTCTTATGCGAAATCTCAGTTGACAAAAACAACATTTCATAAGTTTTTTGGTACAAAGTGCTTGCATGCTCTAACCCCAGAAGGTAGAAGACCTTTCTGTTTCATACTTTGTATATAGATGCCATATGATATGACGTTTCCATCTGTCACATATATCTTGTCCTTGACGCTATTTCATTTTTCAGTGACTATTTGAAAAGAAGTTAAGAATGTTTTGCAATGTTAATTTCTCTGATGATGAATAATATTACTATATTTAGTATGTGCGTACCTTGTAAGTTCCTCATGCATATCCGACAGTTATCACTTGATCACAACCTCATATCATGGACCAGTGAACAAGCTACGTTAAGTTTCATGGTCATGTCCATATCTCAGATACAATAAGCATAAGGTCTACTACATTTAGTGTACTTCATGATTCCAAAGTGTATATTTCCAACTAGTAGGTGTCATCTGACCTTCACCCCATTTTCACAGTTCTTTGTTCATTGTTACGTTTTTCTTTTTTGTTGTGTTCACTATATTACTGTATGCAATAAGTTAACTATAATTAGTGTATTTTACAATGTACATTTCAGACTGCCAGTTTTTTATTTGTCCATGACCTCATTTTAATAGTTCATTGCTTAATGTTAAGTTTATATGTTTTGATCTTTTTTTTTAACCTTAAGGCAATAGGTCAACTTTATCTAGTGTGTGCAATGTTGAAATGTGCATACATGCCGGTCTTAGAGGTATCAATTGACCTTTACCTTTTTTATGGTTCAAAGGTCAATGTTTAGTTTAACTGGTTAAGCATATAAACTGTAGCAAGAATGTAAATAAAGTCAAGCAGTATACCACTAACAAAAGTCATAAGTCAATTTAACAGGAAAAAATTCGGGCAATTACCAAAAACTGAGAGAAACTCATCAACTATATCAAGAAACTCTAGGATCCCTATTGTTGAAACATCTCAAGTATTAATACAGGAAAACATTTTTAGACAAAAACTAACTGAATATTAATTTGAATAACACACAAATTGAGTTGTGTTTTAGATTCAAACATCGGATAACTACTAAATGACTGTTTGCACTGATTGTGATAAAACTTTTTGATCCGATGTTGATCAATCATTATTCCAAGTAAAACGGATATTTAACGTAACCAATTTAAAGGTCAAATAAGTCGTGGGCAGCTTGTGAAGATTTCACTTCCTGATGAATAACATTTATAAAACAGTTGTTTTGTTGCCTTTCGTTTTGTCATATGAGTGTTGGAATTACCTACACAATATATATAAACCTTTGATAGGTAGGTCTTTCATTTGACATAACTTAATTTGTAGGTAATTGTTCTTTATTCTTCATTTCTTGTTCACTTTAACAATGTTTATTCATTCTTTTTATTTTCATCAATTTGTTTGCATTTCCTTGTTTTGTTTACTTTCTCTATATATTTGGGCAATATTCGGTAAACTACATTGTACACCCAGTTCCTCGTACATTTTTTCCCATTATAAGTTTGATTGATTGTATGATAGTTATGGACTGTTTAAATGTTCGGAAATGTTTTAAATTCCTAAATAAAGGCAACACAAGGACATTTTATACCGCTGTTCAAAAGTCATGAATCGATTAAGAATTAAAATTCCGGATAAAAACTATTAAAGTATATTTTACTGCAATGCTTTAAGAGAATATAAATTAATCTAATTTTTATAGTTGTTATATTCAGGGGAAGTACTGTGCTTTTCCTTTGTATTCTTGCGTAAATATTAAGTTTTATTATACCTCAGTCATCATTTTCTATAAAAATAATTACAATATATTTTCACTATTTTTCAAATTGCAATCGTTGAACTATTTGACCGGTCAATAGTTCCCAACTAATGGATATCGGTGAAATATTTGTCTGCAAGCGTCCTTATATTTCGCGGAATACCAAACGAAGCTACTAGATTGGATCATGTTAAAAATTATGCGGGGGTTACGACGTCACGTTTTTCTTGTTGTAACTAGGATTGACGTCAACTGGTTCGTGACGTAGTCTTAGCATTTATAATATATATATGATTGTATTCCTGCTTTTCATATTACGATATGCGATTTAGCACCGACATTTATTGTCTGTTGTCTGTTTTGGTTTATCAAAACTCTAACTGAATTGATATTCGTGGAATAGTAAGTGAATGGTCCCCTCGGATACAACTGTTGGCCTAAGCTCCGCCTTAGTGCTATAACTACACATCAGGGACTTTAAACTTACTATAACACTCATACCCATTCAAAAAATTAATAATATGTAAAATTACTCATTGTGGATGATGTATATGATTCGATCTCAAAGTGGTGTATTGTCTAATAGGAACACTGAACTTTTAATTAAATTCTGAATAGTTGACCAATTAAATATTGTATTACGTCATCAATCCAACATATATAGATTTAAGGCAACCCAAGGAATAGGAATATAAAACAGTGAACAGAATTACATGCATAATTGCAAACATATTTGCACCAAAATATATGAAAAAAATACTGTTAAATACAGAAATTCATTCGAATAGTTCAACATCATATACCGTGCACAAAATGTCATATTAATCAATTTACCTCGTATTTACAACATTTTTCTTCTTTGTAGGTCTTATTTACAAAAGGAATACAGATCACCTTTTACATACAAACTAAATGTTTCGCGGAATGTGATCCACAGAAATGTGCGTGTTTAACAAAATTGTGCACTGACCGTACTTTTCATATATCTTTTTTTCAAATAGATTTGTGTCTTTGTACAATAGTTGATAATTCGGTTAGATTTAAAATATACACTCGTTATATTTACTTTTTATCATGAAGAATAGATAATATTTCTTTAATATAACTCAATTACAGATTTTCTACAGATACATTTCATTACACAATTTGCTAATTGTCGATGCGTTTGCAAGATTAAATAGTCAACATATTTCATTGCATTAATTGGTTAAAATTAACAGTCTACACGAATATTACGCTGTGTTATTTATAGAGCTAGTATTATGATTTTTATAAAGAACTATGGACAGTGAAAATACGTCAGCACTATTTATTGAACTCAAGAAAAGTGTAAATTATATGTAAAAAAAACTAGTTTTTTCGGCATTAAAACCAAAAACATTCAGGAAGGAATTATTCCGTTTCTGAACATAGATTATCTCTGAAAAAAGCTGTGCAGTTTGATTTGTCGAGAAGCGGATTTTGATGTGATCAAGCAGTACCAATTGACAACAACATATTATATTAATGGAAATCCTTGCAATTACTGCATTGTTTTACTGTTTATATACTTATATAGGTAAGAATGTATTTATTTTTGCAAAATACAATTCCCGGCAGATATAGAATATAGATAATATACTTAATATGTCATACTCTCCATTTTGACTGAGTGGATTAGCATGACATGTAGCAGAGAAAATAAGCAATATCAACATATTCGAGATTTTTTATTTCAAATTATATCTCGATAACATGGCGATAAGAAAAAAATGTATACACGTAATCAGGAAAAATTGTTAATAAATGATTTATTGTGTGGGATTAATCGATTTTCTATTTTTTGTGAGAAGATTAAAACACAAACATACACACAAAATAGACAAAACTTACGCGATCATATTGAAAAAGTAATATTTTCGAACGCACAATAAAGAAGCAAACCTTGGAATATCATTTTATTGACAAATCAAGTGTAGTTTTTACTTTTGACATTTTACCTAGCATGTCTGTTTGTTTTATTCACACAATGTTATCAAAGTATTGCAATTTTTTGCGACTGTCATACAAGTGAGAGGTTAAGCAAGCTAATAAACCAGCTTTAATCCACCATTTGTACAATGTCTGTACCAAGTCAGGTATGTGGCAATAGTTATCCAGTTGTTTGATGTATTTGACTTCCCGTTATATATTTGCGTCAGAGTTTGGTATTTTTGTTATTCTACTTTTAGCTCAATTCATTTAGTTCAATATGGTCGTTTTAATAATGAAAACAATACAGGACTATTTGACTAGAGAAATACGCTTTTGAAATATTCATCTCAGTTCTACATTTGTTAAATAAAGATGTTAAAGGTTCAATCATGTTCCAACAGACAAGCACTGCTTCAATTTAAAATGTTCAAGATAATGATTATCCAAGAAGCAATAAAAAATTAACAATTAATTATTTATAGTTTAAATTGAATTTTTTTTCAAAATTGTCACCAAACAGTATCTATAAACTTCTGTATGATTTATTTTACAGGAAAATGCGCAAGACTTATAGTGTATTTGAGACACTTAAAATTCCCGGACCAAAACCAGTATGGATTCTGGGAAATATTCATGACTTTAAAGACGAGGTAAATTAAACTGTTACTGTAAATTCATTTATTTTTCGGGTCACCAACTTTCTTTAATTAAGAGACAATAAAACTTTTGTGAATAATTTGATTTTGTGGTTTTGGCGAGGTCTGTATACAATGTATATTTCGTTGGATATTTAAATCCGATCTTCACTTCCACCCACGAAATCCACGACAACTGGTATCAAACGTATTATACTGAATCCACTGTAATTCACAATGTATAACTATCAGTGACATATTATTTACAATATATATGTTACTGATCCAAAGGTCAATACATGACAATTAATGTCTTTTCGTAGTGGTCGAAATTTGTAAAAAACAAAAACGTTTGAAGAGTTAAAATTAAAAAAAGAAACGAAATGTATAACAAAAACCGGGCAAGAAATAAAGGAGTTAGTATTCAAAATAAAATGTATACATCTAAACCGAAAGAAATTTGTCAGAAAAAGACTCTATCCACGAGTGCAGATTTCTTTTTTCTAAATGTTTACAAACAAATAAATGGTAAATATATCGTTACATCTGCTGCATTCTATCTATTGTGATAGGTAAAACCTACTTAACCTACTCTGTTGTAACATATTTTATGAGGTCAAGGACATGTTACGCCTCATAGCTTTGTATTCAATACAATAATTGGATTTTAGATACGTCTGTATATATTACAAAGTTATCTCATCTTAATTGCCTATAAGCACGCGATAAGTCTAGAGTGCATTACGTTCATTGTAACTTAAATAGTTATCTGCAATACTCGTACGACAAATTATAATAAATATAGATTAAGAGGGGAATAAACTTCGAGATATATATAAAAAAAATGAATATGATTTTTGTGTGCTCAATCTTTAAAGAAAGTTGGATAGTGAAATGATAATTCGTCTTTAGCTACGAGTTTGGTTCAATTTTGTCAAAAACGCTTATGAATTATTCAATTGTAAGTTAATAATGTCAAACTCAATCCGTATTCATGAATTATGCGTGTTTAGATAATAATTTTTAAAACGTAATATTTCTATTATTATTTAATGTCTATATAACCACTCTTTGGAAGTCGCCTCGATAGTTAATACGATGGTGTCAAGACTGAAATACACTAAAAATGTTTATACGTATCATTGATCCAATGTATTGTTATTTGCTTACTTTATATTTTTTATAACTATGGATGGACATCTGAGTTTTCGTCACATCGGCTAACGTCAATTTGACGAATAATGCCTTTAAAGGGTCATCAAAAGTTTTGAAAAATTCGAAACCATACGATTTGCATATGGTATAATAATACAATCACTAGATAAACAAAGGACAGAAAAACAACAACAAAAAAGTTTTGTAGCCTCGAAAAATGTAAATTCATAAAAGCTCATCAGAAGCATAAACTTTATAGAGTGTTTTTATAGCCTTACATAGTAGGCAAACCACTGAGTTACTCAGAGTATCATCATCTCAGGCCGTGTTCGCACCAAACGCCATGTACAGTAAACATGTTTACAATAAGTTTAATGTTATGTACATTGTTTCACATTTGATTTGTTCACATCTATACACCTGGTTTAGTTACCTGTGCATAAGTTTTGTTCACACTTATAAACTATGTGTCATTTAAATGTTCATTACATAGAATCGAATCAAATTTTGCAGTGATGAAAGTCATTTTGATGATTTGTACCTATTTTAAGAAACTGAAAATCTCTCGATAACCAGAGGCGGATAAAGTCATTTTTCAAATGCATGGGGTTCCAAACATTGATCGTCCGAAAAAAAGGGTTCAAACCCCCGTAACCCGCCCCTGTCTTAATCCGCCACTAATTACGCCATAAATTACGTAGGTACAAACGAAGAAGAAGGATTGAGATGTTAAGGATGTTTTAGTAATGCATTTATGAGTTAATCGTTGATTGACCTATGGCAAATATTTCGTGAACGTCCAGTCAATTAAGGAAGACATTTTAAAATGAATTACGTGTTTGGCAATGATGATGCATTGGTCAGGATAAGGGGTTCAGGGAATGACCATTCAACTAAAACGGTTTTTTTTTTCACCATAAAGAAATATTCTGATTTTGAAATGAAAAATATTTGTTCAATGAGCAGGAAAAATTCTGAATCCAGATTTTCCCCATACCTTATAGTGTTAATAATATTTTTTGAACAAAATTATTTGATTGATAGTTTTGAAAAATTACATAAAAAGTCGTGCTATACGCAAAAAAAATATTATGTGTCGAACATAAAAACCATAACCCCCTTCCCGCATGTAATTAACTGATGGATCCCTAGTAAGGCTACTTAAAAGTTTTTTTTTATAGAACAAACCAACTAATATATCGAATTAACAAATAATTCGGTAAAAAAACTATAAATATCAATTTTATTAAAAACACATTTTTTCTTTAAACATACATAGCAAAATGCATGTTCTAAAGAAACATGTTGTTTTGTGCACACTGAACCACACAAATTCTACACCGACTATGGACTGCATGTAGACAAGACATGATTTATGCTACATGTAAACATTGAGTTTTATCAATAGAAACGTATTTATGTTTAGTTTACGTGTGAATTACATTGAACACAGCACCGAGTTTAGGTCAATGCGAACACGGCCTCAGTAGTCAGTACATCGGTACAAACATAATTTGTAATCAACCTTTGAAAAAATGTTAGTTTATATAATATTAGGTTTCAAATACTTTCAACCGAATTGTTCTTACATCGATTTGGCTATTATTTTGACATGTATATCTTCAAATGTATCAATTCTTACAAAGCTTTAATTTATTCGGTCTTGAGCGTTCCTGGTGAAGTAAAATCAAGAATAGCAATTTATAATATCATGGTGTTCCATCTCTTAAACAAACCGAACATCCCTTGGAATTCCTTTGAGGTTCGATATTAAGACAACTTACAAGCTTCTTGACACAGTTTGTTTCATATTTTTTTTTGGAGGTAAATATATTTCTGTTATCTATTGTGTGCTTTCTGACAAAGACAACCATTAACATACGCATCATTTTAATCTTGATTGCGACTTTGCCTCTTAAATTTCAGGACAAACTATCAATGTTTAAAGTCTGGAGAAAGCAATACGGTGATGTTTACGGGTAAGTTCATTGTAAATGTAAGTACTGGATATTGTCAAGTAAATATTTTATGGCAATTAACATTTATATTGATTTGAAAACTGATTGCCGTTATGTATACATATATTTAACCCCGAGCGATAGCAACTCGCCCTGTTCACTGAAGGAGGTTGATTGTGTATCATACAAACAAACATGTGTGTATGCAAACCATTAGTATGTTCGTCCTATTTTTCTATCGATTTTATTTGTATATATATACTGAAGACATAAACTAAATCTTATTTTGGTTGACGAAAACGGTCTTTTAAGATTTTTTTTTATCATCGTTTGTTTATGTTTCAATCTTTACAAGACTGTACTTTAGTGTACATATATATTTCTGCGCAAATTGTGTATGTGTTCAGTTAGAGGCTGTCTTTCTACCACGTCATTTACACCGACTGACGTCAAATTACGTATGTGTTCAGTTAGAGGCTGACTTTCTATCACGACATTTACACCGACTGATGTCAAATTACCCATTGATTAAAATCATACGACGTGTGAATATGATGATTGGAACAGCTAAACAAATCATAATGTTGGCGGTCAGCTGTCAAACATTATATGCATATTTACAATATGTGCGTTCTCCTAGTGTTGGAAGAACGTCATATTAGAATATGGAACGCCAAAACTGTCTTGTTATGACCATTTTTCATTATATGAGGTGCATTTACCTCTATATGATGTGCACTTGTCATTATATGATGTGCAAACACCTTTATATGACGTGCAAATATACCTATATGATGTGCATACATACTTATATGATGTGCAAATGTTCTTATATAGATGTGCAAACATACTTATATGATGTGCAAACATTCTTATATGATGTACAAATATCCTTATATTATGTGCACATATACTTATATTATGTGCAAATGTACTTGTATGATGTGCAAGTATATTTATATGATGTCCAAACATCTTTATATGATGTCCAAACATCTTTATATGATGTGCAACTACACTTATATGATGTGCAAATATACTGATATGAAGTGCAAATGTACTTATATGATGTGCAAATGTACTTATATGATGTACAAATAACCTTATATGATGTGCATTTTCCTTTATATTATGTGCAAACATCTTTATATGTTGTGGTTGTGTCATTATATTATGTGCTTGTAATCTTATATCATGTGGTTCGGTTAACTTCATTATATGATGTCGAAACGTCATTATATGATGTGCTTTCATCGTCGTTATGGTCAATGAACATGATTACGATTAGAATGATTACTGTCTACGTCATAACTAATTCCGATCTGCTTCTGTAGAATTGATATCAACCCGGATCAAATCTTATTTTATCTAAAAAGAGGAAAACCTTGACATGTTTGTTCCTCGATTTAAGATGAAAAAAATCACACCAAATATTGATGGAAAATTGTCAAATTATGAATTTTAATCGATGGGTCTACAATAATGAATATACGGGATCTACAATAATGAGCATGCAGTTAACTTATTACGTTTTAAATCTTTTAAGCGAAAGTGCATTTTTAAGACAAAGTGAGACAGTGCATTTTAACAAAAATTAACGTTTCAAACATTTCGGTGGAAGATTAAGATCAATTAATGCAGGAACTAGTTGAAGAATTTCTCGGCAGCGGCGGAAATATGACAAAACAAATTGTGTGGCTCTTTTTATAGCTTGCTGTTCGGTTTGAGTAAACGCTCCTTGTTGAAGGCCGTAATTTAACATATAATTGTTTACTTTTTACACATCATGGCTTAGATGTAGAGTTGTCTCATTGGCACTCATATCATATCTTCCTATTTCTATTCATTGCAAAAGACACTAATGAACTCAAATAAAATTGAGAATAGAAATGGGGAATGTGTCAAAGAGACAACAACCCGACCAAAATAAAAAAAAAACACAACAGCAGAAGGTCACCAACAGGTCTTCAATGTAGCGAGAAATTCCCGCACCCGGAGGCGTCCTTCAGCTGGCCCCTAAACAAATATATACTAGTTCAGTGATAATGAACGCCATACTAATTTCCAAATTGTACACAAGAAACTAAAATTTAAATAATACAAGACTAACAAAGGCCAGAGGCTCCTGACTTGGGACAGGCGCAAAAAATGCGGCGGGGTTAAACATGTTTGTGAGATCTCAACCCTCCCCCTATACCTCTAACCAGTGTAAAAAAGTAAAAGCATAACAATACGCACATTAAAATTCAGTTCAAGAGAAGTCCGAGTCTGATGTCAGAAGATGTAACCAAAGAAAATAAACAAAATGACAATAATACATAAATAACAACAGACTACTAGCAGTTAACTGACATGCCAGCTCCAGACTTCAATTAAACTGACTGAAAGATTATGATTTCATCATATGAACATCAGGCACAATCCTTCCCGTATATATTGATGGAGGAAGCTGAAGTCCCCGGAAAGAACCACCGACTTTCGGAAGGAAAACTAATAATTCTATTCAATGGAGATTGGAGTCGAGCTCACAACCTACATGTAAGTGTTGACAGGCTAGATACTTAGACCACTCGGCCACCGAGCCCCCCCCCCCCCCCCCCCCAAAAAAAAAGGAATTAAAGGAGATATGGGATGACCTTCAACTCGGTGCATGACATTTGCTTGCATCTTTTTATTATGTTTTCATGCATTTATTGAACACTTACATGATTATGAATGTGTGCTTGACGTCCAGCGGAAAATTGATATATATATATATATATATAGTTGTCTCTTTGACACATTCCCCATTTCCATTCTCAATTTTATATATATATAAAAGACTATGTGGTATGATTGCCAATGAGACAACTCTCCACAAGACACCAAATGACACAGAAATTAACAACTATAGGGCACCGTACGGCCTTTAACAATGAGCAAAGCCCATACCGCATAATCAGCTATAAAAGGCCCCGAAATGACAAATGTAAAAGAATTCAAAAGAGAAAACTAACGGCATTATTTATGTACAAAAAATGAACGAAGAACAAATACTGGTATGTAACACATCAACAGACGACAACCACTGAATAACAGTCTCCTGACTTGGGACAGGTGCATATTCGTATGGGAACATATTAATGTGAAATGAATATTAACCTGTTTTGTAATAGACCGACACCCTGAGTCGGATTTTTAACATGCTACTTCGTAGAAATCCATTTTACCTTACGGTGTTACCCGGACAGATTATTCTGATTCCGAGCCGAACAAGTCTTCGATTGTACTCCTTAATTTAGCAGGGAAGCAGCAAATACCAATTTTAAATTCTTTGATTTTGAACCGGCCAGAATTCGAACCTACGACCAGCAACACTAGAGGCTAACATGCTACCATGAAAGCACCGCCACTAGACAGTTACCCGTAATATAAAAGGAAAGTCGTTCAGATATACAACTCCGTGAACAGGGCTAACATACTGACCATTGATTTTTTTTGGGGGGTGATTGCGGGGGAAAAGGGGGGGGGGACATGTTTTTTTGTAAATGTTTGATTCCAAGTTTCTTGAAAGATATTTTATCTTTTTCAGGAGGGAATCAAAATAATTGTTTCCATTGAAAATGAGAAAGAAAAAAAAAATAATAATGAAATTAAAAAAATTAACCATATTATTTAAAAAAAAAAAGAGTTTTTTCATTAAAGTCGAAAAATATGTTTGTCCTGGAACAAGGAAGTATACGTCCTCCTGCCCACACTTCATGTTTACATCACGATGACCGCGAGGGCATTCCGATGTATTGTCGCAACAGAGATTTGACTTTTGTGTTTTTTGTGTTAACGCATGCGGAAGAATATCTCAAGAACGTTTATGCGGGAAAAATGAATGCCTACATAAATCCAAACTATTAGAAAATCCGAATTATTACAGATGAGTTTTCACCATGCACTTGCACTGCACTATTATTAGAATAGTAGAATAGAATGCTTAGCATTTGAATAAAAATTATGTATACATGTAACTGTTATATACAAGTATTAATTCAAGTATCACTACAATATAATTGTGATTACAGTGAGGTTGAATTCCCTGTCATTTATTCATCATCCAAGCACGAACTTGTCTCAGAAAAAATATATTTCTGTAAGTTAACCTCACTTTCAGGTATTGAGATGTGATTTTCTTTTAGACAAGTGCGTGTGACCATCCGCGAGAACTTGCGGTCATCCGATCTTCAGTACTTCAGTCCTTTGATACTGTTTGTTCTAGTAAATATTACATCAGCCAATGAAATTCAGCCTTCACATTTTTGAAGGTGTATATAAATCCGACAAAACCAAGAATCCCAATGGTCTTTAAACAGAAAATAGAATGGGCGTTTTCAGATCCGCATAAGCATAGCTTGGACACACAATATCTGTACTTTAATTAGATTTGTGTCTGAATGAACATAAAAACACTGTATTTAATTTTTGTTTACTGAGGCCTGGTGGTCTCTGAAAGATAGAGAGTTGTGTTTTCAATTTTTCTAAGTGAAGATTTACGGCGGTGACTTTTAATATTTGGCGTTTATCTTTAAAACTTCAATAGATTAAAATAATAATAGTGCAATGTGTCTGAATATATTCTATGGTAAGTTTTATGGTCCCATTTTGAGCAATTTTGGCCCTTATGAGTTTTGTTGTTTTATTGCCTATTATCTTGATACTTATTTATAGAGAAACCTTTTCTTAGCAAAATAGTTTTCTCGTTTGAATTGTTTTACATTGTCATCATGGGGCCTTTTATACTGACTATGCGGTATGGGCTTTGCATATTGTTGAAGGCCTTACGGTTACCTATAGTTGTTAATTTCTGTGTCATTTTGGTCTCTTGTGGAGAGTTGTCTCATTGGCAATCATACCACATTTTCTTTTCTTTTTTTTATATTGTAAGAACAGATTTAAAAATAAGTATATTATAATTATTGTCATTTTCATCATTGGTGGTGGGGACGGGGTAGGAAAGATGGAAATTCCTCTATTTTTTTCCAAGGAATTACCGTGAAATAGGGGGAAAAAACACAATCATTCCAAAGACATAAACTTTACAACCCCCCCCCCTAAAAAAAACCACCAGAGAACAATTACATACACCTTTCTCAATACATTTGTTCGTAATAACAAAACAAAAAAATATATTAAATTCCTTTTGCAGTATATAAGTTTAAAATAGCACGTCAATAGTGGATCTAGAACTTCAAGTGTGGAAGAAAAAAGTAAAAACACAAAAATACTGAACTCCGAGGAAAATTCAAAAAGGAAAATCAAAAATCAAAAGGCAAAATCAAAAGTCCAAACACATCAAATGAATGGATAACAACTGTCATATTCCTGACTTGGTACAGGCATTTTCTAATGTAGAAAATGGTGGATTGAACCTGGTTTTATAGCTAGCGAAACCTCTCACTTGTATGACAGTCGCATCAAATTCCATTACATTGTCAACGATGCATGAACAAAACAAACATACTCAAAGAGTAAAAATGTCAAAAATAGGGGTACAACAGTCAATATTGTGTTATCATCTTAATATCACTACATAAACAACAAATGTAACAAAGTAGCACAAAAAGGCATACATCAAATTTAACATTCTCATTTTGCTTTTCTTATACGGCTGAATTTATCTATGTAAAGTCTACCCATAAATGAAAGAAGGTTTTCATTACTGGTGTAAAATTGCGCGTTTGAAATTCGCACAGGTAGACATAAAAATAATTTTGTCGTATGACGGCATACATAAATGTAGACTCACGTAAAGTAGATATAACAAAAAACAGACTTACAGTAAAAATAATAAATAAAATAATGGTGTGGTTCAAAGTATGACGGGACACATAAGTACAATTTCACGTCAAATACGGCTGAATTTATCTATGTAAAGTCTACCCATAAATGATAGAAGGTTTTAATTACTGGTGTAAAATTGCGCGTTTGAAATTCGCACAGGTAGACATAAAAATAATTTTGTCGTATGACGGCATACATAAATGCAGACTCACGTAAAGTAGATATAACAAAAACCAGATTTAACAGTAAAAGTAATAATAATAAATAAAATAATGGTGTGGTTCAAAGTATGACGGGATACATAAGTACAGTTTCACGTCAAATGTATATCATAAAAAACAGACTAAACAGAAAAAGTAGTCTTATTGAATAAAATAGTTTAGTCATTCATAGTATGTCACGATCCTTAAGTAAAAGTAATATCAATAAATGAAATAATTTTGCCGTTCAAAGTATGTGGTTTTACGTAACCACAGAGTCACTTCAAATGAATATCTAAAAAAGACATATAAAAGAATACTATAATACGTAATTAAGATGATAACAAACGTCAGTACGCAAAATCTATACTTCAAGACCATCTTGTATTATTTGTGAAGTTGATACGGAATATTTATCAACAAGTTCTGGGTATCTTCCGATGAACTTTTTTAGAAAAAGGACGAGACGTTCTTTGACATACCCCTGGTTCATCAATTTTCTGCTCAGACACTGGTGACGTTTTACAAAGTCTGAATAGGAGCTGCAAGCTCTTGAATACCTAATAAGTTGGGAAATGTATATTCCATATGCAGGTGAAGTTGGTATATTACTACTAAGGTGGGGGAAATTGATAATTTCAAAATTAAAGTCGTCTCGTTTGTCATAGATTCTGGTACTGAGATGACTGTGTATGTCAAATTCGAGGTATAAGTCTAAAAATGAGGCAGAGGAAGCCGTGTCTGTGGTCTCTTTAATTTTTAGTTCTGGTGGGTATATTAATGGAATCCAATCAGAAAAGTTCGGATTGTTAATGGACAGAACATCATCAATATATCTGAAAGTGAAATTAAATAACCTGGCTTCTTTGATCTTCTTGTTTTTGACAAGTGTCTGAAGGAACTCCGATTCATATGAAAATAAGAAGAGGTCGGCAAGGAGAGGCGCACAGTTCGTTCCCATAGGAATGCCGACAATTTGTTGAAAAAGTCTACCTCCAAATTCAACAAATATGTTGTCAATAAGAAACTCCAGCATACTGATCACTTGTTCCTCTGTGTAGTATGTTTTACCCTTTTGTTCCTTATTAACAAAATATGCCTTATGGTATCCCAAAGTGATAAATTTATAGCGTATGCTACCATTTCTATGATGAAAAGCATTGTGAATTATTTCTTTTAGACGGGTTTTCAATTTCACATGGGGAATGGTTGTATACAAGGTTGAAAAATCAAAAGTTTTAATAGAACTAATTTCAGAAAAAGACCGAGATTTAAAATTATCCAGAAGTTCTTTAGAGTTTTTCAGAATCCACATATGGTTAATACCACTACGTGAGTAAACAGTTTCACGGTATATCTGAAGACCCTCTTTAACTGCGGACAGAATTTTAGTCAATCTAATGGACAATTCTTTAGTAGAACAAGCAGATGAGCCGGCAATGTACCGTTGTTTGTACGGAATTTTGTGAAGTTTAGGTATCCAATACAAACAAGAAAAGTCCTCCGATTTGTTGTTCAATGCAATGTTCATAGAAGCCATGAAGGACTTATGATTCGCCAAAATTTCATCCTTGTCAAATGATATCTTTTTGTATGTGGGATTACCTGAGTGTTCATTTATTCCTAATTTTTTTATAAGACACCCGTAGTAATACGATTTACATACAAAGACAATATTATTTGAAGCTTTGTCCGCAGGAACAACAACATACTTATCTTGAAGAGATGATAGACATTTCATAGCCTCTTTGTCACTGAAAATGGACTTAGGTCGATCATTCACACAGTTTTTCAACTTATGAATGCGACGTTTTATCAGAGACCTGATTGTTTTGACCCATTCTGACAAAGTGTCCAGTTGCACTTCTTCTCGCTTAGCCCATGCTCTGGCGTAGTTCTCAATGGAATCCATAATTATTTTGAAGTTATGGTTCCAATTGATGTGTTGGGGTTCTCTAAACTTAGGACCACGAGAAATCACCTTTCGGAGATTTTCATGTTGAATTATGTTTAGATCCCCAGTAATAACATGGCCAGAGGGGCTGTAATTGTAAGGCGAGTTGGAACAGTCACATGTCAGAGGTTTATTTAGGTATTGTTCTAAATCAAGGTCCTGTAATGCTTGTTTATAGTTAAATATTTTGGGTGCAATGGTTTTGGTGTAACTGTAGGATACAATAGGAACAGACTGATTTTGAAAATAAATAGGAATTTTAGATGTTACTTCATTGTGATGTAGAACGTTGCTGATGTTGATTGCATCAATTCCTCTATTGTTAAAGTGAACAGGAAGGAATTTCCTCTTTTCCTCATGTAAAGGTTCCGATCTTACTGGTTTAAAGAGACGGAAAAGAGCTACATCACAAATTATACTGACAAGTCTGTATATTGGAGAAAATGTATTAGTACCTCCTTTGTCAAGTGCATAATCTCTCAAACATTTTAGAAAATTAACCGGCAGTGAAAAAAGAATAGTTCTAATGTAATGTAACCCTAACGGATGATGCAGATGAGAAAGAAGGTCATCAAAGCTTCCAGAGGCCGATCTCGATTTGGAAGACTTTTTTACATTAGGCCGATGGTAACGTTTTTGTCCATGACTACGTTGGTTTCGTAAGGTAGTATTAAACAAACTCATTACATTAACATCACTGCAGGCTGGACTTGACAAATTTCCTACTCCTTTGACATTATCATTGCAACCATATGGCATTGCAGTACCTAGTTCCCTTATCCAGAAATTTTCTCTATCTTTTCGGAAAGGAGTACTAAGTACTGGACTATTTGTGTGGTGATAAATTTTCTCGATGATGCGTACTTTCATAGAGAACGAAGGATCATGGTCCGGTTGATTAAAGTGGTTATAAAGAACCCTGAATTGCGGATCTTTATTATCAGACCGGTGTTGATTCATCCTTTTACGTAAAGTTTGTCGAGTTTCACCAACATAGAGTAGTCCACACAAAGTACATTCGATTCCATACACTACATTGTCCGTGGAACAGTCCAGAGGTATGCAAGATTTAGTATAATACGTTTTTCCTGTTAAGTTACTGGTGAAATCAGGAGTCGTGATTAAAATATCACATGTCTTACACGTGCTCCTTTTTCCTTTTTTGTGTTTACAAGAAGAAATGATAGGTGTTGATTCACTTGTAGCAGGTGTATTCAAACAGTCGAAAATATTAACGGAACATGGCTTTAATTTATGAAAAGTATCTGAATTTTTAAAGTAGAAATTACCTTCTGGCTGAACGTACGTCAAATCAGGGGTATCCTGGAGGATATTCCGTGGAACACACAAATCAAATGCTACAGTGTTCCGTGCAGCAAAAGGGGACCTTGGTAACCCGGGCGACGTCCCAGCCGGTTTGTTCTTAGTATTATTTGTATTCATCATGCATAAAGCTACCAAGTTAATGATGCCCTCGGGGAAAAATCCACCAGCAGTAAAGTTTCTTCTAGGAAGAAACTTGACATCGACTTGGTTGTAGTAAAAAGTAAAAACACAAAAATACTGAACTCCGAGGAAAATTCAAAAAGGAAAATCAAAAATCAAAAGGCAAAATCAAAAGTCCAAACACATCAAACGAATGGATAACAACTGTCATATTCCTGACTTGGTACAGTCGGAAGTTGTTTGCGACTTTGAATTTAATTTGGATATGCCGGTTATGGTCTCATTGATATTTATCACACCTTCATTCAATATTACTAGTTTCAGATGAAACCATACTCTGCTAGAAGAAAGTATTTGTTGAAAAAATAAGG
This sequence comes from Mytilus edulis, assembly GCA_019925275.1. NCBI lineage: Eukaryota > Metazoa > Mollusca > Bivalvia > Mytilida > Mytilidae > Mytilus > Mytilus edulis. The sequence goes on from CM034354.1 coordinate 95,571,572, forward strand.
ATTTAGATTTTAACAGATGAGGCTAGCGGAGCTATGCGTAAAATTGACGTCTTTCGAGTCGAAACTATTATTTTTACTGGGGGGGGGGGGGGGGGGGGGCAGAGTACGATGAGGGTCAAACTCTAAACAGTTAGGGCAAGTATGGACATAACCATTCCAGCTTTATACAGGTCTGAATTTGAATTAATTTATCATTCAATATCTGACACATCATAGGTTTGTGACACATAATAAATGTGGTCTAAGATTTCCAAAAGTTGAAATTTGGCAATTACCTATTATATTGTCCAATATCCGAAATCTAAATATATTGCTAGATTCAGCATATCAAAGAACCTTAAGAATTGCTTGTTTTAAGTGCCGTTTTGGCCCCTTATTTCTAAAAAGTTTTTGTCTGGCAACAAAGTATTTACGGACACCGAACACATCGCAAAAACATTATACTGCGTCAAATCTATAAATATAAACAATTAAATACCACCATTTTATTTTAAAAAAAATCAAAATTAAAGGCTCCCTTAATTTCTTCGTATCCCCTCTTTATGGGTGTTGCAAATGACCGGTCCATCATATTAGTCATTACCCTATCAATGTCCGGTTTTTGTCCATTTTTGTGTCTTTCTTCAGAAAAGTGATATATAAAGACAAACTTCCACAGCTAAAATGATCAGCAAAGCAAACTTTACAAAACAATGAACATACTGGAAATTCATGTATTTACTTCTTTAAAAAACAAAAGCCGCTAACGCAAGATATAAAGATATTGTCAAATATAAGCCTAGTACAATGAGCATAGAGCATGGCATAAAAGAATCATTTCTTTAATTTAATAACTTTAACTGTATGCCGATTATTGCAGACCTCGTATGTTCATTATTGTAGACCCATTGATTAAAACTAAACTTTTCCTAAGTCAGGAATCTGATGTACAGTAGTTGTCGTTTGTTTATGTAATATATACGTGTTTCTCGTTTCTCGTTTTGTTTATATAGATTAGACCGTTGGTTTTCCCGTTTGAATGGTTTTACACATGTAATTTTGGGGCCCTTTATAGCTTGTTGTTCGGTGTGAGCCAAGGCTCCGTGTTGAAGGCCGTACTTTAACCTATAATGGTTTACTTTTTAAATTGTTATTTGGATGGAGAGTTGTCTCATTGGCATTCACACCACATCTTCCTATATCTATTTGCAATTCACAATTTGAAAAATTTCCAATAATATCTGGTGTGATCTTTTTCATCTTAAATCTCGAAACAAACATGTTAAGGTTTTTTTCTTTTTACATCTCAATCATTTTCCAGACGATAGCTACATATTTGATCCGGGTTTATATTAATTCTGCAGAAGCAGATCGGAATCAGTTATGACGTAGACAGTAATCATTCTTATCGTAATCATGTTCATTGACCATAACGACGATGAAAGCACATCATATAATGACGTTTCGACATCATATAATGAAGTTAATCGAACCACATGATATAAGATTACAAGCACATAATATAATGACACAACCACATCATATAAAGATGTTTGCACATAATATAAAGGAAAATGCACATCATATAAGGATGTTTGCACATCATATAAGTATATTTGCACATCATACAAATACATTTGCACATAATATAAGTATATGTGCACATAATATAAGAATGTTTGTACATCATATAAGAATGTTTGCACATCATATAAGTATGTTTGCACATCATATAAGAACATTTGCACATCATATGAGTATTTATGCACATCATATAAGTGTATTTGCACATCATATAGAGATGTTTGGACATCATATATAGATACTTGCACATAATATAAGCATATTTGCACGTCATATAAAGGTGTTTGCACATCATACAATGACAAGTGCACATCATGTAAAGGTAAATGCACATCATATAATGACAAGTGCACATCATATAAAGGTAAATGCACATCATATAATGAAAATGGTCATAACAAGACAGTTTTGGCGTTCCATATTAGAATATCACTTCATCGTTATTGTAAACAAGTATAAAACTATAAATTAGCTTCAGTTGTGGGGGAGATATTTTCAATGTCAGTATTTATTTTATGAATTTAAAACAATACACAAAAATTGAAAATTTGGAATATCAAATTGACATTTTAATTCCAAAAGGTCGTTTGATGCCGTATATTTTATTTTATTTGCATGAATTGTTTTATTCATAAATCAGAACTTTAGTTTTCATCTGTTGGAATTGCTTTACATTTGCCATTCCCTAGTCTTTTATAGTTCATTATGCGGTATGGATTTTGTTAATTGTTAATGTCAATGTCATTTGGCCTCTGGTGGATAGTTTTTGCATTGGCAATAACACGAGATCTACATATGTCTAATGCTTAGTATTATGATAATATAAGAAGCTTTGAGCTCAGAAAATAGGAAAATAGAATTATGTCTAATAACCTAATAGCATACTTTTAGATGTATCAAAAGAAATTAAAGAATATATGATATAATGAAATACTTAAAAACATTACATTTACTAGATCCAGTGTTGATAAAATCAGGTTAAGCAGTTCGGTCGTTGACCTTGACCTTGACATGTACTATTGTATTTGGGTAATCGTTATATCCACTTAGTTGTGAGTTATGAATAGATAAAAATTATCGCAGATTTTCCTAAAAGATATATTAAAAATTGACATTTCATTTGTAAATGAAGCTATTTAGCTCCTTTGGGGTCTATGTGCTCAGATGTAAATAAACTCATTAACTATACCAGGATCGAAATTTTGTATTTATGTCAAACGCGCGTTTCATCAACAAAAGACTAAACAGTGACGCTCGAATAAAAAAAGTGAAAGGCCAAAAGAGTACGAGGATGAGGAGCATTGAAGATCAAACATTTCTTAGAGTTTTGTCAAATACAGCTAGGGTCATCTATTCTTGAGGTAGAAAAGCCTTTGTGTTTCAAAAGTTCTAAGTTTTGTAAACAGTATATTCATAGAAACGTGCCACAACACCAGGTTCAACCCACATGTCAAGAAAAAGGCAGTTGGTTTTTTATAGTTAGGTTCTCTGTGTGTTGTATTGTCGTTTGTTTTTGTTCTCTTCATTGTTTCTGTTGTTTCGTTTTTTTCTCTTATATTTGATGCATTTATCGGTTTTAATTTGTTTTCTCTCAATTGATTTATGACTTTCGAACAGTAGTATACTACTGTTGCCTTTATTGAATATCAGCTGATGTTCTACATAATACAAATGCATAATTTTTACTTACACGGAGAACAAATATGTTTTATTATATGTAGTTATATTCACTATTTTTTTACATTATGATTTTGTAGGTTCTACGAAGGATTCAAACCTAGTGTTGTTGTTTGTGATCCGGAATTGTCAAGACTAATTCTGGTGAAACACTTTGAAAAGTTTCATATAAGACCAGTATGTATTTTATAGCAATATGTAATTGGCCGTTTCAGAATCTAATGAATCATGGGTAATTTTATTGTTCGTACCCTAAAATGAAAAAACTAACGTCACGTCATTGGTTAATTTCCATTGTATTTTTAACCACTCAGAATGTTTTTGTCTACACTTTTGAAATTATTACCAAGGATGCATTAGATTCTGAAACGGCGAATTGGATATCGATATTAACTATAATCACAGAGCAGAACAACGACGCCAAAAATAAACTTTCCTTGATCAGAATTAAAATATAAGAAAAATATGAGAAAAACAATGATCGAAGTTTGCAACTATTGAAATTTATACAACCGTAAATTGCTTATTAAATTTATTTCAACAAGAGCGGTCTGCCGACAAAGTTCATATACATATTCCGAGTGCAGTCAAATGGATTAATGGGTTTATAAGTAAAACAAATATGAATATGATTAGAAACTTGTACCATTCAGTTAGATCAATATGGTCGAATTCATAATGAAAACAATATTTGAATTTTTGTCTTTCAAATTAACTCATCATAGATACCAGGACTAAACTATGTATATACGCCAGACGCGCGTTTAATACATGGTTAAAATAACTGAGGAAAAGAGTAATCAGCTTACTCTTCCATATACCCCAAAGTTGCATACATACTACTATATGTGTTAACTGAATTAACAATAATTCATATTACCAAATTGTAAATAAAAAAAAACAAGCTTTCTACATGATAAAATTCAAAGAAGAATTATTTACATTGTAATGAAGAAACAATTAATAATGCTACTAAAATAACTTCCTTTCCGCCTACATCCACAACCCTAATTAAAGAAGGATATCATAATGCATAGTATGCACAGCATATATTAGCTTTTGTGCGAAAGCTGTAGTCCATTACATTACAATCCACCCCATGTTTATTTCTTTAAACTCATTACCTATTATGAAACTCTATTGATCTACCAAAACATCTTAAGTTATTATCCTGGGTTTGATTACGTGCAGCTAACTCGTAAAATCTAATAATAGAAATCCGCATTTGTTTTTACTTTACCTAAAGTATAATTATCTATCTTTCAATATAAAATTTAAAAAGTTACTTACTCTGAGCGATTTGATTTGAATGTATCATGCAAAATAGCCTTTGCCAGCATCTTAAAGAAGAAATTGTAAATAGATTACGAAAACATCCAATGAACCGAACCAGCTCAAAGAAACGCTAATTGTTTATTAATTATCTCATAGTTTCTATTTATAGCTCGACTAAATCGGGACTTTTATGTCTTAAAATGCCAACTATCATTGTGTAACATCTGGAAAAAAACAATAGAACTACCTTTCTTAGTTTAAAAATAATATGTATATTGGGTAATAGTTGATGCAGAAATAAAAAACAATTGTAAACAATGAAGTACGAAAACTCAATCCTTAAATATCTAACGTAATAAACCAATAAATACGATTGCTTAAAATTGTCAAAATTTCCTTAACATGTTTCCTCAAGACCATACTCGCAAATCGTGTCAAGGGAGAGCCAACATTTGAGACACTAAAATGTTCATCCCGGAACTGGATTCGAAACAGGAACCTTTGTGTTCGTAGTCCGATGCACTAACCACTACACCACGGCTCTCTAAATATCTATTTAGCAGATGACGACGGATATGATCTATTTGTTATAATCGTTATCCTGTCCTTCTTCCTAGTTCTAATTTTACAGATATATAATTGTTTATCTATTTTAACAGATATATAATTTTTGTTCTACTTTAACAGATATATAATCCCTTCCTATACTATCCCGATGAATACAGTTTATTAAATGAACACGGAACTAGATGGAAAACACAGAGGAAAGCAGTAGTGGCTGCATTTAATTCATTGCCAATACATAATGTGAGTCATTTTATATTTTAAACATGATAAGAATGAATTGATGTTTCCGGACGTAAAAAAAAACACCTTAGGTAAAATAATAGTCCTTACTAGAGGGAAAACACAAAAATGTTATGGCCAAAGACCATTGAAAGAAAAAATACACAGAACAGACGTCGTTATTTTACAGAAAAGAGTCTTCAGACATCAAACAGAAAGGTGAATGCTGACCAAAATGAACCGCTATAAAACGAACAGGTTTATCTTATGCACCTCGAAAGGGTAAGACGACCATGAACCACTTATGACTCTTATATGAAAGAAAAAAATCTCAGGCCTTATAAGACTAATTGGAAACATTTATTATACTCATTATTGTATTTTGTCATGCAAAGAGGATAAAGCATCCACAACCTATAGGTTCTTGAATTGGTTGCAACCCTTGTGCTTATAGTATATTAATTTTGTAATCGCATACAATGCTCCCATAAGCATTTGACGTAAAAGACATGACAAATTATGGTTCTGTTCAGTCAATACAATAGTCTTTTAAAGCCGATTTTTGGAAGTATCGTTATCCATATGTGGCATATTTAGAATCTTATTCCATAAAAACAGTCTATGGAATTTTTAACTTGTGTTTCATGCGTCAAATTATTTGCTGGAATTAGGAAATATAACTACTCGTTAATTCTTCACTACAGAATCTGAAATACATATTCTTTCCTACATATTGTTGTTGTATTTATTTTCTTTCCTTATGACGTGATTGTGTACAGCCTTCAATAGCTTACTTCTTACATATTGTAAGATCAAATTATGAGTCGATCCTTCGGAAATTTACGGACTCCATAGGTGACCCTTATGCAATATCCGTTTCACAGCTGATAGATGATATGGTCCAAATGTCGTGACCGCAATCCCGTCTCTTTTCAACTTTTTATCTTCAGTGCTGTACAACTTTGTACCTTTTTCACTTTCGATCTTTTATATCTGGGCGTTATGTATTCGGGTTTAGTTTTCTGTAATTAGTTAATACTTCAGTTTCTTTATGTATATCTCTTTCATATTCATTTGATAAAATTTACTGTTTGCAATAGCATGAATTGTTCTATATAATAAGAATGTTCTAATCCCGGGCATAAAAACAATGCCGTATTTGGCGAAACCTTTTCAACTTTTGATGTTCAGTGTTGTACAACTTTGTACTTTTTTCAATTTCGATCTTTTATATCTGGGCGTCACTTGTAAGTCTTGTGTGGACAAGGCGCGTTTTTGGCGTATTGAATTTTAAACCTGATGCTTTTTGTTATCTATTAATCATGTTTTTCTTTGTCTAATATGTTCTCCTATTAATTTGTATTGTAGTCCTGTAATATTATGTTGTCATTTCAATGTTATATTTAACATTAAAGTGCGAGGTTTGGCATGCCACAAAACCAGGTTCAACCCACCACTTTTATACCCCTTTAAAAGTGTCCTGTACCAAGTCAGGAAGATGGCCATTGTTATATTATTGTTCGTTTCTGTGTGTGTTGCATTGTAACTTTGAGTCGTTTGTGTTTTCTCTTATTTTTGAGAAATTGAGATAAGACGTGGCACGGTACTTGTCTATCCCATGTATTTGGTTTTCGTGTTATATTTGTTATTCTCGTGGTGTTTTGTCTGATGCTTGGTCCGTTTCTGTGTGTGTTACGTTTCGATGTTATGTCGTTGTTCTCGTCTTATATTTAATGCGTTTCCCTCGGTTTTAGTTTGTTACCCCGATTTTGTTTTTTGTCCATGGATTTATGAGTTTTGAACAGCGGTATACTACTGTTGCCTTTATTTTCCACGAATGTGCCCTATCGGATAAGACTTATCATCGTGTTTGTACTCAAATGAGTAACACGATGCTTTTCACATTTGGAGCAGGACCTATCTACCCTTCACGGGCACCTGAGATCGACCCAAGATTTTGGTCGGGTTCGTGTTTGCAAGTCTTTTTATTTTTGTGTTTTGTGCACTATTTTTGTCTGTTTGTCTTTTCCTTATTAGCCATGTGGTGTCAGTTTATTTCAGTTTATGAGATTGAATGTCCCTTTAATATTTTTCGTTTCTCATTTATTGTCACTGTATTTAGATAAAAATACTGTTCAATGCTGCACCCAATCGAGTGCACGTATGATTATCAAATTTTTGTAACGTTAAAAAAAATGATACGATTATTTTATTTTATAATACTTTTGTTCAAATAGGTCTCAGAACGATTGTGCGAGACAACAGCTGAATTCACAGATATGTTGTCTGATGCTGCATTCCAGTTTACAGACGGATTCGACATTGGAAGGTAGGTTTAGGCACTGGCTTCATCAACCTTGGTGTTTCATGATTTACTCCTTAACACGGATATAGAATTAGATGATATGGAAAATATTTTAATTTCAAGTATTTTGTAAAAAAAAGTCTTGACAACAGGTTTCGTCTTCAAAAGACACATTAAAGACGTTCGAATGAAACAGTTAAAAGGCCAAATATGGATCACAGTGAACGAGCATCAAAAACCTAAAATCCCGAATGGTTTTACCAAATACAGGCATGGTCATCTATATTTAGAATAGGAAGGAGGGCTAGATATGAAATTTAATTATTAATCGATCGTCTTTATCCATCATTGTCTTTTGCCTTGTTAGTTAGACAATAGTGGAAATAAATCTTATGTTATCAATAACGCTTCAATGGATTTTAACGAAAGAATATAATATTAAGTTTCAAATCTATACTTACCATTGTGTAGTTGACATCCTTTCCTTAAATTTGCATAATATATTAAGATACCACGCATTATCATGAGAAACACACAGCCACCTATTAACGTTATATCTACACTTAAAATGATTTGGGCATAGGTAATTTCACACAAACAATTCGGTGTGTTCGTGTTTTATTTATACTTAACAAAGATGCACTCGATCATATCCATTGATTCGCTTCAACAAGTTTCATTTTGTTTTCACGTCTTAATCGTAAACTATTTGTTAGTACGAACTATTTAATGTGTTCATTAATTAATGTGTATATGTTTTGTTATTTTGGAGAAGAAGTTACTAAGTTGTAAAACTTTTGTCTGACCCTTTTGTAATTTTGAACACTAAAATATGTTCAAACTAATAGTGGTTTTGTTTTGATTTTTCATTCCAGGATCGTTGACCGATACACCCTTGACGCTTTTGCACATGCAGCATTTGATTACAAAGTCAATAGTATGAGAGATGAAAATGCTACATTGTATCAGTTTATGAAAGTTTTTAACGAGTCATCCTCGGCAGATAATCCAGTGGCAGGACTTGCAAGTAAATATAATAACAGAAAATAGGCACTGCATGATATGAAAGTATATCACATTGTGATTGGTTTAACGCCATGACGTTGTGACCCCCTTTGAGACTGTAGGGGTTAGTAAATTCCATAGGGGGTTCATGACGCATTAATGGTGACGTTGTCTATTAATGTTGTTGTGTTTCATTGTTTTTTTTCCACCAAAACGCAGCAGAAAAAGTCCAGCGTGCGATAGGTTCGTTATACGGTTAACTACTGACCCCCTACGGATCCAAAGAGGATGATTAAAATCCATAGGGGATTCGACCTCCGGACTCACCCCCTTTGGATTTTACTTACCCTCTCTGGATCTTGTAAGGAGTCAGTAGCGAACCATATAACTTATAATATCACTTTTTTGCTATTAAGAAATAAGGATTTAAATGAGACAAGATATCAAAATTGGCAGATTAGCATTTGTCTTTGGCTATTACTGGATAAAAACAAAAAAAACTACGTTATACATTGCATGCGTTTAAAGCGCTTTCCTGGACTAACCTTCATCAGGAACGCTCAAAGACGAATGTTTGAAAGCCAATGAGGTATAAGAACCGAAAACGCAGAAAACGTAGAAATCAATAAGACATAAAAAAGCGAAATATATCTATATAAGAATTGGCAAAGGCACTATAAAGCGCAAAATTCTACTTTGATTAATCAAGAACAAATTTCCAGAAATCAGATGTAATAGGGATGATTACAAAAATTGTAAATTATCTACATTGTACCAGTAAAAAATAAAAACTTATATTTTTTCGGTTTCTTTTTTAAATATGCACATGGTTAAATGTATGATTAAATCAAACATCTCCATTCGTTGCCCTGCACGAGCACAGTTAAAATTTCATATGTTTTACATAATAAAAAATGGTAAATTCTAAAACATGAAAAATTTAGCCAACATTTGTCGACTTCAAAATTTAAAAAAGTAAAAACAATATATCTTAAGTAACTTTGTAAATATAACATAATGTTTGTGTTGTATATTCCCAGGAGTGTATGATTCATTAGTACCATTTCTACAGTTATTTGATACAAAGCATAAGAGTACACATATACAACATATTCACGAACTAAGAGAGCTAATCGAGAAAAGACAAAAACAGGTATATCATATTTACTTAAACTAAAAATAAAATTGTATTATTTTCATTTCTATACACTAAATAATTATTCAAATAGAAAAAAGCTCTTAGAATAAAGGTTATGCTAATACGAATAAATGCAAATACTATTTTATGTGACAAGACAACCAAAATGATTTTGTTCAGATCCCTTTCTACAGTAAGTACTACGAGTTCTCTATATATACACTACAAAAACGCCAGTAACATACCGATTAGAACACGTGTAACAAAGAACAACAGCTTATATATTGCAATTGCTGATTTGCATGTCAAAGATTACAATATACATGTAAAGATAAACAATAAACCTGTGAGATACACCTAAGATTGATATTAATGCAAATCATTCAATAATTAATCATTAGAAAAATAGGAACTATCAGGAGAATATCGTATATCATTATTTAACAAGAACAAATATATTAGGGACAACAGACATGTCATTTAACAAAATAAAATGAATGTTGTTAAACGTGCAAATAAAATCCAAGCTTGATGTAATTATTATTGTATTTAAAATTTACAATAACTTCTATGAACATATAGAATAAAACCAGGTTTCATCCAGTATGTTCTACTTAAGAACATGTAAGTACCAAGAATATGAAAGTTGTTGTCCATTCGTTGATGTGTTTGAGCTTTTAATTTTGCAATTTGAATCAGGACTCTCCGTTTTGAATGTTCCTCGGAGTTCAGTAATTTTGTTATTTTACATTTATATTTCAAAACCCTTATTATTTTACCAAAGGGTCAACAACCAGTCATTGACAATGTGATAGACTATCTACTCTTCACTAAGATAACAGATACCAATAATAAGAACCAACAGCGACATTTAACAGTGGAAGAAATCGTCGCTCATTTAAATAGTATAACTGGTGGAGGATTTGGAACAACGAATGCTGCTCTGTCATTTGTACTTCATCAATTAACAGTGAATCAAGATGTTCAAGAAAAATTATTTCAAGAGATAAAACACAATTGTGGTTTATTTGTAAGTACTGCCATTATATAGACCAAAAAAAAATTAATGGCGTGACTTTTACTTTCGTATTACAAGCTCAATGAAAAAACGAACGTTCATTCGAAAGTTTTATTCTTTTGTTTCAGAAGACAAAGCAATACTAAGAAACTTTTGATCACTTTTTCTGATGAAGTTGTACAAGGGGCGCTCAATCGCAAATATTCAAAGGTGAAAATATATGTGAATTCTTGAATACATTAGAAGCCTAAACGGCGGTTAAGTAGTGTAGGCAAATCTCAGTTCGGTTTCAATTTTACACAAATATACTAAGATTTTTGTTAAATTTTAAGGAAATTATAATACCCAAAAAGGAAGTACAATAAAAAGCTAAACAAATAGATAAAAGAAACTCAAAGTTTCGTTATCGTTTTTCTAAATAAATTCAGAAAGTTGACCAATTTAAATTGAGGGATTTTATGAACGTCAACAATAACAATCATACCATTGTCTCAATCTGTTAGTACATCGTGATCGTGGATTTCTTTTGAACACAATTGACTTCTGGATGTGCTTTCATATGTTATAACAGAAAATGATCAAAATGAAAACTGATATTACAAATAAAGGCAACAGTAGTATACCGTAGTTTACGATAGTAAATGAAAATTATTTACATATTTATCTGAATGGCACTGTTCCCCAAATAATACAAATAACTTTTGAGTTACACTTAATCAGAAAAGACTTTAAAATAAAACACAAACAGGTATACCCCTTTTCAAAAGCATGAATAATGACTTTCTGATTTGATTTTCTCCGATTTATATATAACATTAAGGTGGTACCTAACACTTTATCTAAAATTAATTTGGCTCGTTTAATTTGCTTAAAGTTTTGACAAAGTATTTACTTTGACCCTTTGACAAAAATATAAAAATTTCAAAAAAATTTGAGCTAACCGTTTTATCAGAAAAATTACACTGGTTATATAGCAGTTTGACAAACACTTATTTTGATCATTGAGAAGCCTAATATTCCATTATGAACACAACGTCATTAAAACGTTCAACTTTGCATTATGACCAGAGATCTTAATCATTTGTATAGATTAATTAAATATTTTAGGATAATCCAGACGTGGATAGTATTCATAAAATGAAATATTTAGACAATGTGATAAACGAAACGCTGAGAATATTACCTTGTGCACCAGGGTATGTATTTTATTAGAATTAATTCATATACATATAGTGAAGAAAAAACGGGAAATTGATTAGGATATAGAAGTTCTGTGGAATTACAATATCAATCTCTATAGATTCGTGACTGCCTTGATAATGAATGCTTTATTTTTTTTCGTGTTTAAGTAGGATTTTATATGATTAACGAACATATTGAAAACAGATATCTCGCGATAAAGAGTGTATTTGATTCGTTTGCATGGCAACAGATAACCTATATACATCTTCGAACAGTTGACTTCTTTAAATATAACAAATCATTAGGTCTTTCCACTTTTCTTAAGACCTTTTGTTTTCTTCTGATTATTAGGTCTTTCCACTTTTCCTTGGAAAGACCTATTGTTTTTCTTCTGATTATTATTTTTTTTCCGCCTAATTTTGTTCTTGCGATAAATATTTGTTTCGCAATATGTGGCTTAGATATTTGGTATATGATATCGAACAATGTATGCGCTTTTGAAATTTACCCTGCGTAACCAAATACTTTTCTTTGTCTCCCCAAACACTGTTTTCCTTGTGTCCACTACTCCTTCGCAACCGTAAAGATTACGATAAATTTATTTTATTAAATTGCTTGTTATTTCCTTCGCATGATTTGTCCAATTTTGACAGAAGCAATATGAACGCTCCATATGAGAGTTATTTCCCCTTATGCATTTTATATAAGTGATATGCATTTCTATCTTGTAAACCATAAGTGATAGAGACCTAGGATCTTTTGATTTGAGGTCCTTAGTCCAAAAAAATGAAAATTAGGTCAAGGTCAAATTTGGCTTATTTCCATTAATTTCCAGAAACCGTATAAGATATCAACAAATTATTTTTTCTAAATTGTTAGTTGCGACATGTCGTAACACGTAAATTTTGATTGCAGGGTACGTTGAACGTAAATGTGAGTTTTCTCCCCTCTTGTATTTAAAAATACGCTTATGGTGATATAACTGATTAACCAAATATAATTAAGACCTATGGTCTTTTGATTTGAGGTCCTTGGTTTATGATCTTGAAATTGATCCCAAGGTCATAGCTTAATTTGACGTTCTAGATTTTGACCTTTGCTTTTAGCTCATATGTATACATGATAAAGCCATGAGACTTTAGGCAAAACATATAAAACAATTTAACTCTGAAAAAAACAACCTGAAGTGACCTTGTGTAAACCGGAAGTAGCTATTTTTTGTACTTTATTAATATAAAAGTATATAGAACCAGATATTTTTGGAATCAGTGTCAATTAAATATTCAAATATTATCGGAAGTAACATTTTCAAACCGGAAGTAACAAATTATCTCCCTTATTTAAACAATATTGTATAGAAACCATATATTTTGGAAATCAACGTACAACTAGCTTTCATTTGAAGATTGAAATGACATTTTAAACTTAATTTTAAAACTTTCATATTAGAATACATTGTTTTTGGTGGAAAGACCTTCAATTGTTCTCTGAACAATTGGTTTTTATTATTTTTTTTTCTTCTGCCGTCTGAGATGATTTTTTGTCTTACATGTACAACATATCGAATGAATTTTTGGCCAATGATGTTGTACAGTAATAGGGGTTTCAAAACTCACCCTTTGTGACCGAACACTTATTCTTATAGGAGTTATCTCCCTGTGTTCCCTTTTTCTTGTTATCGCTATATCTCTAAAGCCTGAAATATTTTAGCAAACTGTTTTCACCAAATTGTTCGTCTACTCTTAAAAATGATTTGGTTAATTTTGACTCAGTGATCGGAAGACATCTTATGGGAGTTATTTCCCTTTGAAAATTTAAGATAGGCGATTTGTTGGATAAATTCATACGTTATAAGTCGTAGAGGCCTACAGTCTTTTGATATGAAGTCCTTGGTCCATTTGAAGGAAATTGAGGTCAAGGTCAAAGGTCAAGGTCATGTAATAAATTTAGAATTTTGCTTGTTATCGTTATTCAAAAGAAACTGTGACAGTAAATGATATGAAGTGTTTACCAAATAACTGTTTACATAAAGGCGAAACTTCAACCTGTTTTAGTCGAAGAGTTTTGGTTAACCCTTATAGGAATTTTCTCCCCTTTTGAATTTGAAATCAGTATTTCTCCACAACCATACAAGTGATTGACCTGGGGTCTTTTGATTTGAGATCACTGACCTATGACCTCAAAATTGAGGTCAAGGTAAAAGGTCAATTTGACGTTCTAGATTTTGACCTTTGCTAAAAATTCTTTCTGGTTCATTATAATACAATTAAGTCTTCTGGATAAACCTATCAATCTTATTATTTTATATCAGTTTGATTTACCACATTACATTAACATGGAGTTTCATTTTCTAACATCGATTTTTAAATTTAATTCTTCTTATTGAGGTGGAAAGACCGTCAATTGTTCTCTGAAGAACTGGTTTTTAATTCAAAATGAGTTTGTTAATGTACCCAACTGGTCAAAATGATATCTTATAAAGTATGAAATAATATACCAATATCAAATTTCTTAGTTCAACAGCTTATCAATAGTATTTTTTCATCTGATATACATTCAGAAATTATATTGGTTGAAAGACGAATCATTTGATTGTGTCATGTGTCTTCAATAAGAATAAGAGTAACACAAGATTTTAGAATCATTATCTCCGCCCACTTTATATATCAACACTTTGTATATGCATTGTGCTTGCTTAAATCACATAATGTTAATCAAAATTAATTAACTGACATAATAAATCATACACAAAGAAACAGTAAAAAATTCTATAATAACTATCAATGTTTATTCATTTATAATGCACATAATCGTTGAACAATAGGTCTTTAATCCACAAGTTATAGAATGCGTCATGTATAGGCTTGACAACTTGTTTTGCAGGGTGGCAAGGACGTGCACAGAAGATTGTATGATCAATGGAGTGGAATTCCGAAAGGGGATGGTATTAAGAATAATGTTATGTCCGTTGTATGCTGACGACTCTATCTATCCTTCACCAGAACAGTTTAAACCAGAGAGGTAAACATCTGTGGCATTGAGCTGTACTATTTTTATAAACCACTAATACCTTTGTTTTTCATTTACAACAACTCCTTTTGCATGGATCAATATAAATCATAGGTCTCAACAATAATTCCTGGATCTTGACACAACAGCGCATTGTTATACTAAATACCATAATACTAAACGCTGACTGTAATAGGGCTAATATTAGAAGAGGATTACCAGAGTGTACAATATATAGACATTCAGAACATGTACACTTTATCATATATCTGAAATAAAAATGTGTTTCGTTCTTTTGTAGTAAGATAAAGCTTGAGTAACCGTAACTCAAAGCAATTGCGACTGATAATGACAGATTTTCACTAATTGTATAGCACATATAATTTTTAAAGATTGATATATATTTGCCTATTCAATCAATATTTTAAACGATATGCTTTCTTTTTAAGGTTCGATGACGAAGAAAAGAACAAGCGCCATCCGAACAGCTTCCTACCGTTCGGACAAGGACCACGGATATGTCCTGGCTACAGAATAGCTTTAATACTGATGAAAATTGCTATTGTTTTTATAATTAGGCAGTTTGTATTGAAACCATGTGAAAAAACTAAGGTAAAACATGCTTTTTTTTTTATTAAAAGATTCATTTATGGCAAAATTAATAAATATGTTAATTATACAAATTTATTTTTTTCAATATTGGTCCAAATATTTTCACTAGACTTCGACAGAAAACCAAAATTATACTTTACACAAATAGCCTAACCAACGACTTAATAAATAAATCACCAACAAAACACCATCAGACATACATTTTAAAGAAAATGATATAAAGCTTTTACAACGATCAAGTAAACAAACCCATTGTAAATACAGTGAAGACAGTTGTACCAATAGACGTAGCAAACTCCTTCACGACTGGGGTCTTTTGAAATTTATATAGTACCATAGTCATGCAAAATGTAAAATCACAAAATACTGAACTCCGATGAAAATTTAAAACGGAAAGTCCCTAATCAAATGACAACATCAAAAGCTAAAACAAATCAAACGAATGAATAATAACTCATATTTCTGACTTCGTATTTCTCAGTATATTTATTTCATTTTTTTTAAAATACAATAAACAAATGTTTTAAATTTCAGGACCCGTTACCAACAGCACTGCGACCAATGCTTGTTCCTAGAGATGGTGTTTATGTCAAATTACAACTCCGAAACAATAATATGTTGTCAACTTGAATTGAACTAGCTTCAACATAATGTGAAGAAACAAACAAAATAATTGTTCAATCCCTTTGGACCTAGTCAGTAATCTATCGCACTGTGTTTACCTCATTGTGCATCCGATGATCAACACAAACTAAACAACAAAACAAACAATTGTTACCCTAATAAGGTTAAAACAATAAGATCTTGGTTCAATGAACCACAAGACTGCTACAATTTCGAAAGTAGTGGAAGTGAATTTCTAAAATGTGTATGAAACTGCCGAATTAATGTGAGGCATATTCATTATATTTTAACTGTGCAGTTGTTTTAATGTGATTACCAACATACTTATTGAGATTATTTATAAATCAATCCATGCATGGCCTAACCAATCCATTTTACATAGTGCCTAATCTGCATATCATGTAAAATCAATCTTTAATCATAACCAATAAAATACTCTTTTAACATAATAACACATAAAACGATTTAATATGTCCTCATAAATATTTAAGTGTAAAGCATGGAGTCATATCAAGGTTTTTTCCCGCTTTTTTCGTGATTAAGAGAAAAATCACAAAAAAGTTTCATCGCATAAATCCAATCATAAAGGAGTACAAAAATCAGAAAAATTGAAAACGCGAATACATTTGCTACTTTTTAACACTTAAAAATAAACGTTTTTACAGTAGCATATGCAATTTGGCAATTACATATCATATGATTATTTTTTTTCTTAAAGATTTTGAAGTGAATTATCAAAGAAACTGTCCTTCGTACTCTTTACTAAATGTCCATATATTTCCATCGAAGCGCTTTCATATTCATAAAAAGTCTTTGGCTGGTATTTAAACGTGTGCTTTCTCATCAATCAATTAGACATTATTCATTATATATGTGTAATCATTGTAAACAGAAGTCTAATTTAAGCGTTTTTGTGTACTGACCAGCTGGGACAAGTGGACTGGAAAATCTACTGGTCTAGCTCCAAATCTACTGGTCCGGCTCCAAATCTACTGGTCCTGCTCCAAATCTACTGATCAGGCTCCAAATCTACTGGTCCTGCTCCAAATCTACTGGTCCGGCTCCAAATCTACTGGTCCGGCTCCAAAACTACTGGTCCGGCTCCAAATCTACAGGTCCTGTAAAAAATCGCATTCATTTGGCAAACACTAAGTTATATAAATGATAGATGTTTACTTTTATTTCCAAGCTTGCTTTAGAAATGTTAGACAAGAAAGTGCTTTCAGCTCCTTTATATCCGTAGATGTTTGTGCTGTTCTGATTATTTATGAGCTAGTACAGAATCTAACTTAAAATTTGAAGATACAGTTACAAAAATTCATTTTTAATCTAGGTCTACTGATCTCGGACCACCGGACCAGCGTTAATTTCAATCCCTGCTTGTAAACCAGATATTGAATTGCTTTTGTTAATGTGATTCCAATGAATAAGTGAAGTGTATTTCGAAATTTCCACGTAGATCGATTTTTACAAGAGAGACTCCCATAAACAAAGTTTAGATCAGATGAATTAAACTCTTCTTTTCGTATCACTTTTAGTCCAATACTAGAAGCTTACATCTTGTCTATTTACTTTTAAAAAATGTAAGTTATGTGGGTTCAGAGAAAGGTAAAAAAAAAGCATTGTGCACGCACGAACATTATAAAGTATTATATTTGACTACCTGGATTAGTATTAGTATATGTATTATCCTAATCATGTTGTGTGGTATGAGTTTGATTGGCAATTTACCTTTTTAGAATCTAGAGGACTATGGGTAATCTCATTATTCGTACTCCAAAATGAAAATAACGTTACGTCATTGGTTGAATCTCTATTGCTTATCACGTATTAAACCAATCACAACGTTTTGGTGTACGCTTTTGGAAATATTACCCAGAATGCTTTAGATTCTAAAACGGCGAATTGATATAACTTTCTCTTGATTTTACATGCACACGAGAAGAAGGGTCTTTCTTGTACGAGTTTATTATTTTGCGTGTTTGCACGTTGGTGTATATTTAAAATGTTTGTATGTCTTATTCTCTGTTACATTTTGACAATTATGCTACACTTTATATTTTTAAAGTAATATATACTCTGATATAACTTTCATCTGGCAACAATAAATGACGTACTCAGATATAACTTTCATCTGGCAACAATAAATGACGTACTCGGATATAACTTTCATTTGGCAACAATAAATAACGTACTCTAATAAAACTTTCATCTGGCAACAATAAATGACGTACTCTGATAAAACTTTCATCTGGCAACAATAAATGACGTACTCTGATATATCTTTCATCTGGCAACAATAAATAACGTACTCTGATATAACTTTCATTTGGCAACAATAAATGACGTACTCTGATATAACTTTCATCTGGCAACAATAAATGACGTACTCTGATATAACTTTCATCTGGCAACAATAAATGACGTACTCGGATATAACTTTCATTTGGCAACAATAAATAACGTACTCTAATAAAACTTTCATCTGGCAACAATAAATGACGTACTCTGATAAAACTTTCATCTGGCAACAATAAATGACGTATTCTGATATATCTTTCATCTGGCAACAATAAATGACGTACTTTGATATAACTTTCATCTGGCAACAATAAATGACGTACTCTGATATAACTTTCATCTGGCAACAATAAATGATGTACTCTGAGAAAACTTTCATCTGGCAACAATACATGACGTACTCTGATATAACTTTCATCTGGCAACAATAAATGACGATATTAGAGAAACCGTGTAAAATTTGTGCATGTCAATTCTTTTTGTTATAGAAAATATTTGATCTAAGATTATTTGTAATAATGATATTTGTTTTCTTCTTGCTATTATTTCTTCTCTTGTTTTGTGGTTATTTTTTTCGTTATGTTATTCTTTATGTTTTCGCCATAACATATGTTGATGAAATACATGTACATTTATTTCTTGAAGAGTCGAGAGGAAGGGCAGATTTGTTATGTTACGTTTATAACATTTAACTGTTGTTAATTAAAAAATCAAATATTTAAACTTTTCATCAGTTATTGTTTGTACTTACGGAACGACTAATTGATACGTTTAAATGCATTTGTATAGTCAATTTCTGAGTGATCTTTCTTTCTACACAATATCGTAAAAATACATACAATATTAGCTGCATTTAACGAGAATGACAGCATTTAGCTGTCAGTTTGCTGTCCTTTCGCCTTTAATCTGTATATATCCTATTTCTTTAGGTAGGGCAAACATATAATCCAACACATTGTAAAATTGTATTTCAACGTATTTGTCCAAAGAGCTTTTCCGGTTTCACAGTCATCACGAACGTTTAAGAGGAATATTGAGAAGCTAATGTTGTGTCAGAACCGAAACAGTTGAAACGCTATTCAACATAACAGGACATAAATAATATCACCAAATACACCTCATGTCATCTTTCCTTGAAGGAGTTTAAACGTAATTTCTTTATATTGGGACGAAGTCCCCTATTACAGTAAAAATTCAATAAAAAAAAAAAAAAAAAAATCGTGAAAATTTCCCGAATTTTTCATTGTACTAATGAATCAAAATCGTTCAATTTTTTTTGTCGCGTTTTGAATTTCCGGATCTGCGCAGAAATCTACTTCGATTCCGGTCTTGTTTACATGAGACTTGGAATACAATGTATATTTATCAGTCTAAGAAAGGAACCAATACTAATTCATTTTAAAAAAAATGTTTGTTATTAAAAGAACGTTACCTGATGACAGCGTTTCTTTGTTTACGTTGAATATGACGTCATAACTTAAATAACGTCACAACTAAAATCCCTAACAACAGAACCAAAATCGGAAACGTTACGGTATTTCCGTTTCTCTTTTTTAACATTGTTGATTTTAAAAAAAATCATAGACTTCGTCTCCATTGACAGGTAATGCCTGCCTCATATTAACTCATAACTTTAGACAATAGAAGTAATCATGGAACCTGCCTTTTTAAGATTGTATGGGTACTGTATGATCACGTGATATTTGATTTAAAAAAAACAATCGTACTTCAGAAAAATTTAAGCTGTTGTTCCGGTATAAGATCTACGCAAGTAAGTTACCCCTATAGATATATGAAGATGTGGTATGAGGCCAAATAAAATGGTTAGTATAAAACTATTCAAACAGGAAACCAATGATCTGATCTATATAAAAAAAAACGAGAACACTTATGAAGAACCACAACAAACGACAACCACTGAACATCAGGTTCCTGACTTTGGACATGTGCAAACAAATACAACAGGTTTAAACGTTTTAATCGACGTCAACCGTCATCCTCACCTGATACAATAGTGTAACATCACATCATAGAAGACACACGTGTACACTTCCAAAATAAAATGATAAAAAAACATATAGTCGAAAATATATTTGCTGTTGATACAAACGAAAAGCATGGGGAGGATTTAGGGTCTAATTGCATTTCTTCAAACATCTGTTACTTAAACCTTAAGTTAACATCGACCATTTTTATTTTTCTCTGTTTATGGAAAATACATACACCAAAGACAGCTATTTCTACAATTGGTGGTGATATAGTTTCTTAAGTTAAGACAACAAATAGTGTTACATTGGGGCTAACTTCTCAAACAAATTGAAGCCATAGATATATAAATAACGACATTGGCTTTATAATTATAATTAAAATTATTGCATAGGTTTATGCACGAACTCAGTAAACTTAGTTTTTGATGTTGAAGCGATTTTCTAAGTTTTTGTTTGAACGATGGTGTGGCCTCATCAATATTTTGTCATGCTAGGAAATTAAAAGCTACCTATGGTGAGTGTTACAAATCAGTTTTGGTATAAACGTATTAACAATTTTGGTAATAAGCTAAATTGTGTCTCCGAATGACGTAAGATCTCTAATTAACCTTTTGACATCAAGCAACAACACTTTTTAATTTAACGTCAAATTTTTTAAACTGATATCAAAATTTATGTGAATATACGTAATAGCAGATTAATTTGAATACAAGTGTAAATACGTCTGTTATTTTTATATAGTTCTCTGCTCATTGCAAATCATACCACATATCACTTCTTTTTTTAAAGGTTTTTATTGATCAATTTGGTGTTCAAACTATAGTGCATACATACATTTTTACAATACATATTAAGTGAATGACATGATATTTAAGTCATTTTTATACTATTAATATTTTACGAATAAGACATAGTAAATATCTACCAAAAATGATGTGAATATTCAGTATATGATACGTGTAAATGATACTTTGGAATACATTAAATATATATGATCATATCAAAAATAAATTTAATAAATAATTTCCATATATCCTCCCTCCCCCCATCTGTCAACAAATGACTCGTGGTTGTCTTTAGAAAGATATAAATATTCTAATATCTCAAGACGTCTTTTCAAAAATTTCGAAAAAGCTTGCACAGATATTAACAGTCCATCTAAATGTCACTTCTGTAAGACAGTTAACAACTCCTCGCGGAAGCACAACACATATGTTATTTATATAGTGAGTTTTAATTTTGTTTGAATAATATAATAATTTCATGTTGTCAACATATTTAAGGCGACTGTCATACAAGTTAGAGGTTTAGCTAGCTACAAAAGGTTGATAATTTACAATGTTCTATATAAGCAAATGCATGTACCAAGTAAGGAATATGACTTTAGCTTTTCATTCGTTTGATGCGTTTGAGCTTTTGATTTTGCCATTTGACACTGCAATTTCCGTTTTTAATATATCTCACATTTCGGTGTTTTTGTTATTTTACTTTTTACACTTATTGCAATTACAATTTCTGTTAAATATATAGATAAGGACATATTAGCATAAACAAACTAGAAAATGTAAACTATACTCAAACATCCATAACCATTGCTTCATGCAGCATTAAATGTGGCAGAGTACGTGCTACCTTTCAAATCGATCATCTTCAAAGTACAAAATATTCTAAATCAATGTAATTTTGTTTGAGAATATAAGTTAAAGTTGAACATACAATAAGATATGATTGTAATTTATACATTTATGTAAAAATTGTCAAACTGGTCGGAATATAAACTGATCATTAATTCCAAGCTTATGTTTTGGAGATGCCAGACGTCCATATAAGACTCCTCAGCCCACCTTCGAATAGAACAGTTTGAATGCTAAATCATGCACGTGTAGAAGATCTTTAACCATAGAAAACTCCGATCGAGTGATTGTGTCAGATACATTCACTGCAATCTAGGTTTGGGGAAGAAAAACCTTAGTGTTATGAATAATTCATTATTTATAAGAGTAAATGGAAAAATGAAAATATCATTTATATCTTATGTAAACACAAAAGAACTGACTACGTCACCGATGTTAAAATACTTTAAGAAATGAACTAGAAGTACAATAAACTATATTTCCGATTAGGCATAAAGTAATAGTCAATTACATTTTCAGAATGACATGTTTTTGTTGTTTTTGTCATACTTATAAGACAGGATTGGTAGTTCCATTGTACACAACACAATAGAGTCATTTTTATTCTCACTTTATCAATATGACAAAAACGCTTAACAGCTTGTTCATTTATTCATTTGTATTACGATTATGAATGAAATTCTTGTTACTGTCATAATCATGAATGAAGCTACGCCTTTGTACAGGCACGTTTTTATGAATGAAGAATTAAAAAGCTGATGCAGTTAAAGAAACAGATTTAGAACATGGGTTATTGATTGCCATGTACTGGTCAAGGTAGAACAACATGTACTTTCCAAGTAACAGGCCTTTGGGTTGATTTCTGTAACAGTAAATAACATTACATTTGTATACAAGACAGATAATAAAATAGCTCGTGACATGATAGTTACATTGTAAATCTTGCAAGATCATGACATGTCTTTACAAAAATAACAAATGTGTATGAATATGGTTAATTTACTTTTCTGTTTACATATTGAAGGTTATTTTATATACTTTTTTTATTAATCATTTGTATGCCCATTGAGAAATTTCGATTTTACTCGAGAGCATAGATGTTTTCATTGTGATTTTTCACATAATACATTTGTATTTGGTATTTGAGGCCCTTTAAGATTGCTATTAATTTGGGTGAACTTATAACGTCATTGATAGATTGCATTTAGAGGAAACGTTTATCTAGCGTACTAAAATTTTATCATGAAAATTTACAACTATTACGTTTTCACAACGTTTTTAAAATATTTGGTATTCGAGGCACTTTAGGGTTGTTGTCAATTTTGGTTAACTTATAGCGTCATTGTTTGATAGTACATTGTATTTAGATGAAACTTGTGTCTAAAGTACTAATGGAGTAGGTCCGGTAAGGACCGATTTTGGCCTCAAATTTCAGTTTCATCTGACGAAAGATTTTGACCACTTTTTAAACACTTAAGTGTCTATTTTATTTGAATTAATTAGTTTATGTGAAAGATTTTAACAGATTTAGTCATTAAAAACGATCCAATTCAAGCTCAAATATGAAAAATCTACCTAATATGCCGAACAATGTCATTTTTCAGATGGTTTTTGGTAAAAATGAAAGTGGCCGCATCCGTGTTCATCCTCAACCTTTATATATGTTATGTATTATCATAAAATACAACTTACATTTCAATATTAAGGATGAACACGAATGCGGCCACTTTCGTTTTACACGAAAACCGTCTAAAATTTAACTAAAATGCTAGAATTATGAGGATTTCAGTAATTTAGCATGACTTAATGGTGCTAGTACCGGATATATGTGCATTGTATTGTCAAAAAACAGCCCATATTTATGTAGCAGAAGCATTCTAGTGTCCAATAAAAAACTAAAGGTTTACATTTTAACAATTTTGTAAAACTGCTATATTTTGGGGCCAAAAAGGGGTCTTACTGAACCTACTCCTTTGCATGATGAAATTTTACAACTGCTTCATGTACTACGTCGATGCTTTTGCTGGTGATAGTTGTCTCATATCAATAGTACCATGATCAGTGTAAAATGCTAACACATTATATAATTAACTTGGTAAATCATTCATTTTGGAATATGTCGTATTCAGTTCTTCTGGTTCAGGAATTGAGTCTTATAGAGACATTAAAAGTTTTAATTCAAAGCGTTTGAAAATATGACGTGGTGACCATTTTAGCAATGCATGTTATTTTTGTCCATATAAAAACACATGAAAAATAAGGAGGTATCGTAGTATTGCCATACAGTAAGACAACTATCCACATGATCCACCAAAGTTTAAATGAAGTGGATGTATGTATACGATCGTATGGCCTTCGACAATGAGACCAAATCATATCGTATAGTTGGCTATGAATAAACTAAGAAATGAAACATTTGACATCCTATCATGCCTTCCATAGTTTAAATATAACAGGGATTAATTCATTTTGTGAAAAGTCGCCATTTGTTTGCACTTTTTCACTGAAAGTCGTTTGCTAGATTCACTCTTTTTGGAACTTTTGTAGGTCCTGTATTATGGAAAGCCAACGGAGTCAAAAATTTTACTTAACAATTTGTAACTTGTAACTGTGTGATTTGTCAATTTGTATATTGATGTTTTGTTACATGTCGATTAGTAAATTTTCAATTTGTATATTGATGATTTGTAACTTGTCGATTCGTTAAATGTCAATGTGTGAAATGTCATCGTTGCATTATGCTTACGATCATTATGACGACAGATGGCGCTCGGTTTCATCTTAGGTGTAAAAGCCTCCTGTAAGTATGTGCACAGCCATATGGAATATATACTGAAGTAATTTCAATCAATTATGTACACCACATACATATCAAGAAAAACAAATGGATATATACATTTGCTTGTTTTACATTATATGGCATGTATACCAGGGACTCGGTTTTACATAGAGGTGACCTCAAATAAACATGCTTGTTTACTGAACTGGTCACCAAACCTGGGATGGGGTGTGTCAATTCCTTTATTTAGGTATATATCCACGTTTCGCTGGAACGGGCTTCCTTATCAACTTCGCAAATATATTACTGTCACTTGGCAGGACATTTCTACTTAATATTTAACCGGGTCAAAATAAGACTAAATACATGAAATATAAGACGGTGCTTGAAAATTTATTCTTAAATTGTCCTGGGCCGAAAACTTTTAGACTAAATGTACAATCTTTATTTATTTGGCTCCTGAGTAATGAAAATTAAACATGTTTTATTATATCATATTTGTAATTTGCAAAACAAACTGAATGAAAAAAATATTTTAAATGAGTCACTTAGTTAATGCATACTATATATTAAAACTGTATTGAATATGCACTATTTTGTAATAACATCTAAAGGAACCAGAAAACTAAACGAGGACATAAAATGGACTACCTACCAATATTTCCAATGTAGCCAAGAAGGCAAATTAACAATAGGATAAGAAATTTAAGATATTGTCCATCGTAATGCAAGAAAACCGCATATATGTCAATGATCAGGTCAATAATAAGATATCATATGGTGAATAGTATGGACCCAGTACACACCTACAAACATCAATAAGCTCCAAAGAATACAGCAACAAACTGCGAGATTTATAAAAAGGAGACTACAAATCCAGAGAAGATAGTTGCGTCTCAAACACGCTCAACAAACTGAAACCACAAGACAAACAGACATAACGCTCAAGCCAGAAGCTTATATTTCTATACAAGGTGATAGAGGTGCGGGGTTCTCAGTGCTATAGAACCTGACAATTAAAATAAAAAAATGCTCTCGTCCAAAATGAACACTGAACTGCTACCAAGGGCCCAATAAAACAATTAAGAGTCAGGAAATGTTGTGGAAAAAAAATGCTCTCGTCCATTGTCAATACATCTATAGTGCTCGCCTACATAAAATTGAGAATGGAAATTGGGAATGTGTTAAAGAGACAACAACCCGACTATATCTAGCACACAACAGCAGAAGGCCACTAATTGGTCTTCAATGCAGCGAGAAACTCACGCACTCGGAGGAGTCCTTTAAGGTAGCACAACACCCCCCCCCCCACCCTAATAAACCCACTTTTAACCAAAGTGACGCCCTATCACTTTGACTTGTCAGGGGAAAGATCTCGCCATCTCGCTATCTGCAGGACAGAGGCAATTATCTGCAATATGTTACACTAATTTAATTTCTCCATGAGAATATATGGGGTTTGGCCCAGGGGTATGTCTTGGGTCATTTTAAGAGTAAAATGGTAGCCTGGGATCCTGACTGACTGCTCAACAGAAGAGACAGGCGGAATACAACATGGTTTGGGAATTGGATATTAGGGTTATATTGTGACGAATTCATTGCACTTCGTTTTGGTGGATAGTGGTCTCATTGGCAATCATACGGTTTATTACCACATCTCCTAAATGTATTTATCAGAAAAATCCAGTCGTAGTATTCCACTGACCAACGATTATTTCATTTACCTCGCAAATAAGAGAGATCAATTACGTCGCGGAGGGACTGAAGTAGTCGGGATGTATTTTTATACAGTTTCGGTTCTCGAACGAAAGTCCACGTCAGTAAACAAAATAAAATTGGGATCCTGTAAAAATGTAATTTTTGTTTTTCTTTCTTTTAGACGCATTTGATGTAAATGTAACTAATTGATAAAAATTACTTAGTATATATATTCCATATGGAGGTTCTTCTACCTACAGGAGGCTTATACACCGAAAACAAAACCGGGCGCAATCTGTCGTTATATATATAATGATCGTTAGCATAATACAACGATGACTTTTCACACATCGACATTTCACACACATTGATATTTAACGAATCGACATGTTAAAAGTTACAAAACATCAATATACAAATTGACAATTTACGAATGGACAAGTTATAAAACATGAATATACAAATTGACAATTTACGAATGAACAAGTTACAAAAAATCAATATACAAATTGACAATTTACGAATCGACAAATTAAAAAATATCAATATAAAAATTGACAATTGACAAATCGGCAAGTTACAAAACATCAATATTCACACACAGTTACAAGTTACAAATTGGCAAGTTACGAAGTAAGAATTTTGACCCCGTTTGCCTTCAATACTGTATAGGTTCTTTTAATCTTTTATTTTTTATTTTAGAAAAAAAAAAACATTCCTCAATTGTACTGCGGTCAAACTTACATCTGTTTTTAGATCTGGGCATTGCTATTATATTTCGTTGAATGTCTGTTTGGAATAGATTTTAATAAATAAGTGCAAAAACATAACAGTTTATCAAAAAAAGAAAACATTAAATGATTTCAAACTTATCTATCTTTTGCAAAAACATAATCACTTTCTCCCTTGCCATACATTTTTCTTTCATTAGCCCGTGTACTTGCTTACTGGGCTAGCCACTTTTTTTTAATGTGTTTTCATTACCGCAATGCAACATCCATAAAAAACAATTGGCAACACTGTGTTTAGTTACAGCTTATCGTACGGATTGCCACAATCATTTCAAGACATGCCAAAATGTCTTGTACCATTACGGAAAATGACCATTGTTATATTATAGTTCGTTTCTGTGTGTGTAAAATTTTAATGTTGTGTTTCTGTTGTGTAGTTGGTCTCCTCTTATATTTGATGCGTTTCCCTCAGTTTAAGTTTGTACCTGGATTTTTTTTTCTCTCAATCGATTTATGAGTATCGAACAGGGGTTTACTACTGTTGCTTTTATTTATATGCCACATAGTAAGCAATAACATGATCTGTCTGGTAAGAAAATTTGGAAATTCTTACACAATTTATTGATGTATACTGAAATGAGATAAGGAATGTCCTGATCTACTGTATACTATATTTTAAAACATGACAAACAAACCTGGCTAACTCAACCAATAATAACCAATGCCAACCACATAATCAGTGACTCTAGGGTTGGAACAGAAAGTGCTCAAATTAATCATGTATTGGATGTCTCAATCCTTCCCTTAATCGGGCACAGGTGAATGCATGTGAAATAATAAAACTGTAAAAATAAGTCGGAAAGGCCTTGATTTTGTTTGGGCATATGTCAGATTAATGAGTTATCAAAGGTACCAGGAGTATACTTTAATACGCCAGACGCGCGTTTCGTCTACATTAAATAGTAAAAAGCCAAACAATTACAAAGTTGAAGAGCATTGAGGACCCGAAATTCCAGAAAGTAAACCAGTAAGTTTACGTTTTCGGGTTCTAAACAATTAAAAAAAAAGAATTTTCACGGAAGCATTATTACTTTACAAATCATAGTCAGCTAGTATCTTTTACTATTCCTAAATGTGTCACTAACACACTATGGAACTAATTATATTTTTTATGTTTATATCCCTTATATGGCAATCGGAGGTAAACTCGACAGTAAATAAGTTGGTGTGTAGACTAAAATAGACACGAAGCTACATATTATTGAGCTATTATGTTCGGTATATTGTTTATTTTAGACTTTTTATAATTTGGATACATGTTTTACATTGTTATAAATTAAATATGAGAATTTGAGTCAAATCTGTGAACATGAATTTGACAGCTAGTGCCCCTTTAACCTACCGATATGGGTAAAAAGTACTAGTATTTAACAGTAGAAATTCATGTATTATCTATTGATACTCCTCGCTAATACATGTGTCATGTTTTGTGTTCTTTCGTGAGATGTAAACAATGATTACCAAGTGATTATATTTGATGCATCCGAGTATCCGAGTATCGATCTAAAGCACTCGAAGTGAAAGTAACGTACAACATATAATTGTAATCACCGATCTCACTTTCTCGCACTAATAAAATAAAATAAGCGTTTTCCAATTTTAAAAGTATATGGTTTTCTGAAGAAAAAAAACAATAATCAACCTTTTCTGAATTAAAAAATTCAAATGTCAAAAATATATCGATAAAAGAGACGTGTCTTTTCTCATATAATGGTGACATTTATTTTACCCGTCTTACGATGATTTTTATTTCGCTTCTCATGTTCTGTATTTATTCTGTCCCGTTGTGAACGTCCTTTTCTATGTTACACTTTCCAGTAGAACCTGTGTAAGATGAGTGGTTCAAAATTTGTGTGTGTGTATGCTACCCAATCAAAGTTGTGAATTAAAAGAGGGACGAAAGATACCAAAGGGACAGTCAAACTCATAAATCTAAAACAAACTGACAACGCCATGGCTAAAAATGAAAAAGACAAACAGAAAAACAATAGTACACATGACACAACATAGAAAACTAAAGAATAAACAACACGAACCCCACCAAAAACTAGGAGTGATCTCAGGTGCTCCGGAAGGGTAGGCAGATCCTGCTCCACATGTGGCACCCGTCGTGTTGCTTATGTGATTACAAATTCGGTAAATAGTCTAATTCGGTAGGTCACATTCATGAAAGGGAAGGGGATTGTATTTACGACGTAAGGAACATATCCGATATCATTTGTGAAACGGTTATTCCATAACGGTCAACCAACTCGTGATGGTGTCCTTAAAATTTACGAAGGGATGATTTCAACTTCACCATTTGGAACTCTTGGTTTAATAGCTTCCTTGTGAGCAGTAACCCTATATCAAGAAAATCATGATAGGAAATGCAAGCACGGGAATATCGTATCAATTGGAAGATATATACCCCGTATGCAGGTGCTGCTGGAATGTTGCTACTTAGAAATGGAAAGTTCACAATTGGAAAGCTGAAATCATCTCTTTTATGTTTTCTTTAACTGTTATGTTTTCCTTGGTCTATAATATCTGTTGTCGTGTGTTTATCTGTTTCTAAAGCTTATGGCTTTGATTTCTCTTTTGTTTACTTCTCTTTGGAAAATCCAAATTATAATAAACATAAAGAGTATTTTAGAAACCTATACTAACGATATAAACATAGAAAAGATAAGTACATTTGATTATGGTGTGCGCTTTCCTTTAGTTAGTTGTTGTGAAAATGCATTGTTAACATCTCACGAAAGAAAACAAAAATATGGCGCACGTATAAGCTAAGAATATCAGTGGATGATACACGATTTTCTACTGTTGATCACTAATGTTTTCCATATACAGTAGGCTAATCAAAATTTTAAATTCTATGTTACATTTGCTTGTGGCATAACAATAAGCAGGATAAATTACTGTTACCAACAACACTAAGTCAGTTGAAGGGTTTGCATTATGTTTTGGGTATGGTTTGTGTTACATTATTTAACAAAGGTTTGTGTTACTTTTCAAAATTTGTGCGTGATACGAAGGAGGAGAAAACAAAAAACAAAACTGTGTAGTGCCAATGTTAGAATTTAATTCAATAATAATTAAATTCGGTTATTGTAATTATATAACTTGGTATGATTTTAATTGCCGGTGTGTTTGATTAATTTTTTACTGGTCACTTTTATATGCTAATTAGTTTAGCCCGCGAAATGTTAGTCCGTGCAATTTACCTCGTGTAGTTTGGTCATTTGGATTCAAACCTTACACGGAGCTTGACCAAAGCTATAAGATTTAAAAGAAAATTCTACACAGAAGAAAAGATGAGTATTTTTAATTCTGTTTTAAGCTTTTGAATTAACAACGTTATAAAGAATAGTCGATAAATAATATAAACGGTTGAACTTTAATGTCATTTGTTTGATAATTTTAACTTTGTTAAAGGTTTTTTTTTTTTTTTTAGATAGTCGTAATTTTGTTTGGTGTAATATAAATGTAATTTAGTTTTGTTATTGCGTAAATTGTCGACAGTCTGTTAATAGATATCATTTTATAATTTTATTTGTAAATCGGTGAATAGTTAATTATAATGCGAATTGTAATACATAATTGTTTAACTGTTTTACTACGCTAATGAACATTTCCCATGCAATTGAATTTTAATCCAAATCTGGCAGTACTAAGTAACTGGTGAGTACGGCATATATAAGTTTCGACATAAATGTAGATACATTTCTGTTTGTCCAATATATGTATGAAATATGCGACACTGGACATATAGCTACCAACAATCAATCATTATTTTCGTAAATTATTGCTAGTTATCAAGGAAGTTTATAGTTGTTTAATTTAATTAGATATAATTTTCGTTTGAATTGTTTTACAGTTTCATTCATGTTAATAACCAATTATATGGTTAAAAATTTCTCATTGATAAAAGCCACGTCATTTTATATTAGGGGGATACCTCAATTTAATTTTGTATGATTATCGTCATCATAATTGTGTGATTATCATTGTGAATATAATTGAAATATCTGCCACTGGACATTGAAAGAAACAATCATGTTTTTGCGTTCTTATCTTGTTTTTGTTTTTATATACGTGGTTTTATACATTGCATCTTATTAATACTAACCAGTCATTGAACATATTTGTTTTTCATATTGATTCATTTTTTTGAACTAGGGAAGCAGCATTGTCAAATGTTAAAATTTCACATATGCATTCACTAATAGCGTATTTATTTGTTTAAGTATGCCGAGAGGAAAAGGAAAGAGGTTACTGCCAAACCGTGCTGCACGCAGACAGGACAATCCGGTACAGCTAACTGTCAACAGAAGGTGTCGCGCAAGAAGAGCTGAAATCATTGGTCAAAATGAAGCCAATCCGCAGTTGCCAATAATGCCACCACAACAGCCATTATTGCCTCCACAACAGCCATTATTGCCTCCACAACAACCATTTTTGCCTCTACAACAGCAAATTTTGCCACCACAACAGCCAATTTTGCCTCCACAACAGCCATTAATGCCTCCACAACAGCCATTAATGCCTCCACAACAACCACTAATGCCACAATACTTGCCTCAACAGCCAATTCTACCACCACAACAGATTGGATCTTCAAACATCCCTCAACAGCCCGCTGAACAACAAGTCCCGGGTCAGGGAGGTGTACAACTAGGGCAGCCAGCAGCTCGAAATACTGTAGAAAATGGTGAGAATTTAGTTATACCTACTAGTAATGATGTTGATGTGTTTGTACCACAAAAAATTATAAATCAAATTTGGAATTTAGAATATGTTGATTTGGCCCAATTACTGTACAAAAATTTTGTTTCAAATATTGATCAACCGATAAAAGTGCTTGGTTTTGATTAAGATGGGGACATTTTAATTGAAAGAAACAAGTTTTCGAAAGTCAAAGCATTATCTAGCATTGGTGAGTGGACTGAAGGTTTTTTAAATTACATGAAAATTTTATTACAAAGATTTCCGGCTTTGGCAAATGAATTGATTAGCTACATGACGATTATTAGGGGGGCTAGTGTACCTTTTGAGAACGTTTATAAATATGACATGCAATTTCGACTTAGAAAAGCTAGAGATCATACGTGTGCTTGGGACGTCATTGATGGGCAGCTATGGCTTCAGTTTATTGCAGTAGGCATAAATCGGTTTCAACAGACATCTTCTTATACATCTCAAACAGTCAACAACCCTTGCTACGATTATAATTTTAAGGGCGTTTGTACTCGTATGAATTGTGTATACCTCCATTCATGTATAAGATGTAGCCAGTTCCATCCTTTGATGTACTGTACAAATAACGCAAGTAGTAGGAGTAATCCTCAAAGTTCTGCAACTTCGCACTTTTCTGCTCCTAGGTATCAAAATTACCCTAGGGCACCTGTTACACAAAATTTTACACCAAGGTATCAGTCCAATGCCAGAGCTACAACACAGTCAAATGGGTTGTCGAATCCACGAAGAAATTTTAACCAAAATTCTCGTTTTTCATATACTAATTACAGATTTCCTGGTCCACGAATGCAATTTTAACATGTTCAAATGTTGAATTTATCTCTTTTTTACAGCTTTCAATCATCAGTACGATATTTGGTGTTTGGGTTTTACCCCTATTAATACTACGGTTTTACGGAATATGTTGATAGACTACCCCGATATAATTTCGGCAAATATATTATACAATGGTTTTAAATATGGTTTTCGTACACATTATACAGGCCCAAGGGTTGCTTATGAAAGCAAAAATTTAAAGTCTGTTTTACAAGATCCAAGTTTAGCTTGGAGAAAAGTCATGAGTGAAGTGGAAAATGGCAGAATTGCGGGCCCCTTTTATTATCGGCCTATTTCAAATCTACGAGTTTCTCCTATTGGCATCGTGCCAAAAAAAACCGGGTGGTTTTCGTTTAATAACACACTTGTCTTCACCAGCTAATGGCGGTGTCAATGACTTTATCGATGAGTTCTATACTTCAGTAAAATATTCAACTTTTGACCATGCAGTAAACATGATAAAAAAGCTAGGTTTTAAGGCGGAAATTGCAAAAATGGATATAAAGTCCGCCTTCAGATTATTGCCAATGTTTCCTGGCGAGTTTGAATTATTGGGTTTTAAAATTGAAGATTGGTATTTTATAGAGAAAACGTTGCCTATGACAACAATACCGACAAATGTCGAAAATTAATGAGCACGTTTTGCAATGTATGCGTTGAATTAGGGGTTCCATTAGCTGAGGACAAAACTGAAGGGCCAAGCACGAGAATAACATATCTAGGTATAACAACAATTGACACAGAAAAAATGCAAATTCAAATCCCAGAAAACAAGATAATTGAATTGCTCCAAAAGTTGAACGATACCAGTAATCGTAAAAAGATAACGTTAAAACAATTACAATCTTTATGCGGTTCATTGGCATTTTGTGCCAGAGCTTTACCAGCCGGACGTGCTTTCAGCAGACGTTTATATATTGCATGTCAGCGAGGGAAAAAACCGCATCACTTAATCAGAATATCAAAGGATATTTTGAATGACATTTCAATTTGGAAAATATTTTTAGAAAATTATAATGGGATTTCTTATATTTTGCACGACGAGTGGTTGTCGAGTTCTGTTTTAAATCTCTTTACCGATAGTGCTTGGGGAATAGGAGGCGGATGTGGTATATATTTTAATGGGAAATGGTCGTATTTACCTTGGCCTATGTATTGGAAGGAAGACGTTTTCAGAGACATAACTTATTTAGAAATGATCCCTATCGCATTAGCGATTTATTTGTGGGGTAGCTTATGGCAAAGAAAGAAAATTATGTTTCATTCAGATAACCAGTCCGTTGTTAAAATTATCAATTCCTGCTCATCAAAATCACCTCGCGTTATGTCACTTGTTAGACACATCGTATTGTGGTCTTTGCTGGGTAGTTTTCACATTAAAACCGTTCATATTCCTGGTTATAGAAATGTTTTTGCTGATTTAATCTCTCGTGGAAAATTTCAGAAATACAAGGAATTGGCTCCATGTGCAGAACCTCATCCAACTTTAGTTCCAGCGGACTTTTGGACAATTTTAGACCAGAAGTACTGAGCCTAATTGAAGCCTCAAATTCTTCAAATACTTGGCTTACGTATCAAAATGGACTAAATTCATTTCAAAACTTTAAACATAAAGTAAATTTGTACGACGGATGGCCATGCCCCGTTTCACATTTAGTTAATTATATAGCTTTAAGGAAGAATATTCTTATTCAACTGTGAAAGCGTACCTTTCGGGCATTAGTTTTTATCATAATATTAATGGTTTGATGGACAACACTCAATGTTTCATAGTTTAAAAAATGCTCCGTGGCATGCTTCGTTTAGATAAGCGACATGACTGTCGTAAGCCTATTACCATTGATATATTAACTAGACTTTTAGATGCACTGAACTTAATATGTTATCCAGTATATGAAACATGTTTATTTAAAGCTTCATTTTCAGTTGCATTTTGTGGATTTCTTCGTGTAGGAGAAATTGCAAAATCTAATTTTAATGAGAATCATATCGTAAAACGATTAATATAACATTTGGAAATAATTCAGGGTCACTTTATATAGTAGTTCCTTCTTCTAAAACTGATCAGCTGGGTAATTCAGTAACGATCGTTCTGGAAAGGTATAAAATTAGTTCAATTTGTCCTGTTCAGTTGATGTCGGACTATATTGCCATGAGACATAAAGATGATGGACATTTATTTTGTCATGCAAACATGAAAACCCTAACGAGGTACCAGTTTTCTAATATTTTAAAGAAAACACTAGCATTTCTTATTTATTTCTAGGTTATAATCCTTCTGAATTTAATACACATTCATTACGTATTGGAGCTGCAACACAGTCTTTTCTCGATGGTTTAGATGAAAATAGTATTAAATTGAAAGGTCGATGGAAATCGGCTGTTTACAAAGGTTATATAAGAACAAACCTCGTATAGTACTAAAACACTTAATTTCAGGGTACCAGAAAGATATTTGGATAATTGGCTCTTCAATTGTCACAAGAGCTTGTGAGCACGCTCACATTAGGCCTATAGGTGATTCGCTAGGATTAGAGAAAATTGGATGTGAGTTAGTTTAGATCGGTATGTCGGGTATGAAATGGCAGAACTTGGTTAGTTTAATACAACGTATTCTCAATTGGAGAAGTATTCCGTTTTCTGTTATCATTCACTGTGGGGGTAATGACATTGGGGACACACCATGTGGTGAATTACTCTACCATATGAAGTTTACCATAGCCATTCTTTCAAAGATGTTACCGGACACTGCTTTAGTATGGTCAAATATTTTACCTAGATATAAATGGAGGTTCTCTAATAATACTGGAGCTATGGAAACTACTAGACGGAGAATAAATAGGGGAATGCGTTCTTATTTGCTAAAAATCATCTTCGCTAGCCAAGGGTTACGATCCACTCCCGCTCTCTCCACCCTTGGCGGATCGAGCCAGATTTTGTTAAAACAATGCTACGCCATCTAGCGATAAATAGATGACACGCCCACTTCTACTATATCATTTTTGACCAATGAGAGCAGTTGTAATATATGTAGTTTGGTTAATAACAAAATGGCTGCGCCCAGTATTTACAAACAAATATGTGATAAATTTCAAATTTCTTCTTTGACGGCTTATCAGGAGAAAGCAATTAAAGCAATTTCGGAGGAAAATGATGTGTTTGTGGGAACAAAAACGGGAAGTGGGAAATCAATGACATACGAGAGTTTTCCCGTGATTAAACCTGGATCGACGGTTTTAGTGATTGCTCCGCTGTTGACAATAATGTCAGAACAGTCTGAGAAGTTACAAAAGTTAGGATTTAAAGCTACATATATAGGCAAAAACGTATCCGAAAATGAAGCAATTGAACAAGGAAAATATGATTTCGTTTTTGGAAGTCCTGAGGTTCTTGTCGGAGACACCAAATGGAGAGAAATATTGAAATCCGACGTATACCAGAAACATATGGCATTGATTGTGGTTGACGAGGCACACACAGTAGTGCAATGGTAGGTTGTTTTAAAACTATAAATGTTCGAATGAGGCATTATTTTTGTTTCTCAATTTTTATATACATAATGTGATAAGAAAAGGGGGTGAGAAAGGAAAGCTACATGCACTATCACATGTAAACCATGTTAAAATAAGGAGATGTGGTACAACTAATTTTATAGGCAACCATGCCTCCCCTCAGCCTTCAACACTGAGCAAAACCAACAGCATATAGCCAGCTGTTACAAAGTCATCAACAAATAAAATGAACCTAAATTATCAACAATAAATTAAAAAGAAATATTTTGTACCACAAGCAACAACTGCTAATTAATTAACAGGCTACTAACTTAAGGACTGTATTATATTAGTATTGTTTTATTTCTAAACCCATAAAATGTTAAATTGTAAATGCATGTACATTTGTACATGTATGTCCTAAAACACAAAATACAGCACTAGCATCTTTGCTAGCCAAGGGTTATGATCAGATACATGTATTTTTAAAAAAATATTAAAATATTAATATATAGACAAAATAGCTGTATATTATATTAATTTTATTTCAGGGGAGAAAGTTATGACACAGAGGAACCATTTAGAGAATGGTTTGCAAGAATTGGTGAATTGCGATCTTTATGTCCA
The DNA here is from genome assembly GCA_019925275.1 of Mytilus edulis. Taxonomy (NCBI): domain Eukaryota; kingdom Metazoa; phylum Mollusca; class Bivalvia; order Mytilida; family Mytilidae; genus Mytilus; species Mytilus edulis. The sequence goes on from CM034354.1 coordinate 95,608,634, forward strand.
AATGCATCAATGGCTGCATTGACCGCCACATCAGGACCAAGCCAAAGGAGAAAAATAATGAAACTGTTGTGTTTCCGTGCACATTCTGAAGTTATTTTGGATTCTCCAGATCGTGAAAACATTAAGATTTCCTCATTATGTATTCCCAATAAAGACAATCTGGAAAAAGTGTTTACTTGGTTGATAGACACTCTAAAAGTCAAAAAGAAAAAGCTGAAAGGCACATAATATTTTGTGAAAGTATAGCAGAGGTTTCAAAAATCTATGCAATGTTCATTAAACAATTTGGTCATAACAGCAAACTTTTTGAAATGTTTCATAGCAAAACAAATGAAAAAGTAAAGGAAAAAATCCGAAATGATATGACAGTTGACGGTGATATTCGTATACTTATTTGTACAAATGCTGCAGGAATGGGCGTTAATTTCTTTGGGGTTCATAACATTATACATTTCAATTTGCCTCGACTTATTGATACTTTTGTTCAGCAGATGGGAAGAGCAGGCAGGGATGGAGAATTTTCTAATGAACTAATTCTGTATAGGAATCATAAGAGTCACCTGAAGAAGGTTGAAAATGACTTGATTAGAATGGTAAAAGATGAAAGTAAGTGCAAACATGAGTTACTTTGTGGTGCGTACTTGATTTCTCACAAAAAAATTGTTCCTTCTCACAATTGCTGTGACACATGTGCAAAACAATGTTCTTGTGAAGATGAACAATGTCCACGCACACATGCTGCTTTAACAGTAATCAATGACACAGAATCAGATTCATCAGAGGAAGTAATGCATAGATATGTTTCTGATAGTGAAAGACAACTGATAAATCAAAAACTTATGTCATATAAATACACATTAACATCAGCTTGTTCTGGATTCATTGTAGATTCAAATGTAGTGCATGGACTAACAGATGAAGTTGTGACAAACATAGTGGCAAATTGTAATACAATTTTTACTTGTGATGACGTAATGTGCAAGTTTCCAATTTGGTCATTTCAAACAGCTGTTGACATCTGTAATATAATATGTGATGTTCTTGGTGACATGGATATGTATAATTTATTGGAAGACACAGAGGAGGACTCCAATTGATATTTGAATAAAATAATTAAAGCACCTTAAAAGCTGTACATTGTATGTATATAAAAATAGATGTGGTATAATTGCCAATGAGACAACTCTCCACAAGAGACCAAAATGACACAGAAAATAACAGCTGCATGTATAGGTCACCATACAGACTTCAACAATGAGCAAAGACCATACCGCATAGTCAGCTATAAAAGGCCCAGAAATGACACTGTTAAACAATTGTTCTCGTGTAGATAATTATACTTAAATAAATATGCTGCTGGATGTAAAAGACCAATTTGTCAACATCAACATAAAGGTTTCTCTGTGGTTTCAAACTGAAGGCCTTATTTATATGAAAAGTGAACTTAAATTAAGCTCTATAACAAGAATATTAAAGGAAATACATGTATGTGTTATGATTGGTCCTTTAATTGGAAGAACATAATTTTATTTATTATTTGTAATTGGCTTTGCTGTAAGAACCTTGTGTCAACTATGCTAATATAGTTTTTTGTTGTGCTAATGAGTTACGCCCTGTGGGTGCTCACTTACACCCTTATATATATAAAAGAAGAGGTGGTATGATTGCTGATGTCAGAGACAACTCTCCACAAGTGACCAAATGACACAGAAATTATAAACTATAGGTCACCGTACATGGTAAACCTTGACTAGGGAAGATGCTGTCTGGCCTTCAACAATGTGCATGTTTCAAGTGAGGAGCCTGTTCTTAAGTGGTTGTCATTGTTTCATGCCTGTCAAATTTTGTATTAGTTTTCATGTTACAGGTCTTGAACTTACATAGTAAACTATTTGGTATGTTTAAAAATTATTTCTACATTGTCAAAACTCACCAATTGCATATATACAGAAGTCATTAATTTCAACTCTACTGATTAGTTGTCTCATTAGGAAGAATCACCACACCTTATAAGTCAATGAGACAGCCTCACACAAACAAGATATACCAAATATACTATGTCAACTAGCAGTTGTCTATATCTAGCTATAAATGATCCAAAGTGAAAAAATGTTGTTGGAATAAATACATAAAAAAATCCATCAACAAAGAAACAATAAAAATACCTGGCACAGAAACTAAAAAACTTCACATGATTGTGCTGGAGACCAGTGACAAATATTTCAGTTCCAGGAATGAAATTTACAAGAAAAATCAATGATTAAACGAACCCATTGATGAACCTAGGTGCTCCAAAAGGACAGGGAATTCATTCTACATGTGGACACATTTGTTGACCTACATTATGAATGTATCAGTTTACAGGATGGGTCATAATCTTGACCAACTTTCAGGCTATTTTTTAACAGATATAATATGTGGTATGGGCGCCTATGTTTCTTTTATTGGTTAAGCAACAGCAATTGTGTAGCATTGGATTAATAGTCATTGACTGTAAAAAAAGGTACATTTTAATCTACTTTAATATGTGAAGTTTCTTTCAATTGCATAGTCAACATATTGTACTAAATAGGATGTAATATTACAGCTAATTCTCTAAAGCATGTAGAGCAAGACTTTAGTTAGCTTGCTTGCTTTGTTTGTTATATTGTACAACCATTAGGATAACACCCAATTAAATTCAAATATTATATATACAGGTTAAACTATGCCTATATATGTTATATGACAAGACAAGACAAGACAAGACAATATTTTATTTGAGTCTCACCTCTTCTAAAACATTTACATAATATTACAATTTAAATATTACAATATAAAACAAGAGCCACTCTAAAAAGAGTTATGAGAGACTATAAAAAAAAAAAAGGTATATACATTTACATATATATATTTACATACATAAAACATAAAACAAATTAAAAGTATACAAATGTTAAGAATAACATAAAACAGTTTAAAAGTAAACAAATTTTAAGAATATAATAAACATTTTCTTTTCAGTAAAATATCATAGCAGATTTTGGCAGTGTAAAAATAAACATTTTCATCACTAAATAAAAATACAAATTTATCATCATCTGACATACTATTAAAATCATGACAAAAAGAATTAGCATGACTAAACAACACAGCACGAAAATCTGCATATAGTGGACATTTCAAAATTACATGTTTCTCATCTTCTATGGTTTCATTACAACTAAAACATATTCGTTCATTAATAGGTAAGTTCTGATACCGGCCCGTTTCAATTTTTAGGGGCGCAACCCCACAACGAAATTTTGCAAAAGCACTTCTATATTTCCCTGCAATAGTTTTACAAATGTAATTTTCTACCTTAAATTCTGTTTTAAATAATTTATAAGTACGAAGTTTGGCATATTCATTCGAAACCAACTTATTATGCCATTCAGTTTTATATAAATCAATAGCTAAGCATTCTATATCCTTAATTACATTTTTAGTTAACAATATATCACAGTTACAATATGGTTCAAGATTATACTCTTTAAACTTAGTCATCACTCTGAAGCACCAGTTTTTAATTGGCTTATTTCCATACTTATATGACCATATAAATACTCTTTTGTTCAATCTATCATTGTCCATTTTACAAAATCTGGACCATAATCTAAAAACAGCTGTCCATTGCTTTACATTGCATGGAATCCAGCCCATATCACCATACAGAGATAAGTTTGGTGTATACTTTCCTACACCCATAAAAAATCTCATCGCTCTGTTTTTAACAGCATTTATGCAGGAGAATTCTCTTGTTCCCCATATTGAAGCACCATAATCGATGACTGACCATACAAGTGTGTCAAAAAGCTTTGTATAAGTAGAGTAACAAAAACCACCATTTGATTTACATTTTGCGATCAATAACCCAAGAGCTCTACTTGCCGACTTGGCAATAGCTTTTGCCATTAAATCATAATTTAAAAATTCTGTAAGATGTAAACCAAGGTAAGTATATTGTATTACAATTTCAATATTATCATTACCCAGCATAAATGTATAAATAGACCTTGGAAAAGAAGGTGGTCTAAAATGAATAATCTTAGATTTACTCAAATTAACACTAATATCATTTGTATGACACCACATATGTAAAACATTTAAGAGCATCTGTAAGTCTGATTCATTTTCAGCAAGTAAAACAATATCATCAGCATAGAGCAAAATACATATTTTCTCTTCCTCTATCGGAATACCAACATTTAAACTTTTAACCTCATTTACTAAATTATTAATAAAAATATTGAATAAAATGGGCGATAACACACACCCTTGTTTTATATGTCTATCTTATTTATAAAGCTTGTATAAACAATTATACAAACAAAGCAAGCAAGCCAACCAAAGTTTTGCCTTACATGCATTAGAAAATTAGCTGTAAATTATAAGTGGATTACGGAAAAAGGAATGTCTGTCATATTTTATTCCATTAAATGTTCAAAAGGCATAAAAGTCCTCATCTAAATTGTCTCATATGAAAGACGTTCTTTGTTGTCTGTAATCCATTTATGAAGCTCCGGCACTTTCAATCAAGAGAGAGCGGGAGTGGATCGTAACCCTTGGCTAGCGAAGATGGCTAAAAATATGAGGATACGTTATAAAACATACTGATTTTGAAGATAAACATGTTGGCCTTTTTAGTGATGATGGGGTTCATCTTTCCTTCATCGGCAATGATATATACCTAAATCAGATTCAAGGAGCTCTGGAAATGTTTTTTTCTAATTTCCTCATTGTTTGGTTTTCCCTTACAATGAATAAAATAGCTTAGATGTTGACAATATTGAATTTAAGTTGATTTTAATATTTCAATTAAATTGTCTAATAACTTTTATAGTATTGTATTTGAGTTGATGTTGATGTTGATGTTGAAGTTAATAATGATGTTGAAGTTGATGATGTTGAAGTTGATAATGATGTTGAAGTTGATAATGTTGTTGAAGTTGATAATGTTGTTGAAGTGGATAATGATATTGATTTTGTAGTTGATGTTATTTGAAATGTTGATTCTTGCTGTTAACTTTGTCAGCGGTAAATGTTATGGCGGATTACCAGTCGCGCAACTAGTTACTCTACTGGTAATTTTGGCCGAATTTACTTTAAGCTGCTATGGATTACCCAGTGGCTCCTGATATAACTTTATTACTGCTGGATCGCCCTTCAGTAATTCAATCGTCATCAAGTTTTGATTGACAAGTTGGTTGTGTTTCTTTGTTGCAATAAATGCCATGACAAATTTACAGCCAAATAAATCTTAATTTCTTTATGCCTTTGATTCATAGTTTAATTGTTAGATTCAATACATCATAAGGTCAAACAATGAGATTACATAATTATACCTACAAGTACACTTGACATTTTATCTAGCTAAGGCCTCCTTTTCAATCTATGTGCGCGTATATATATATATATACAATAACCTTCCGTTATATGCAACCAATTGGTTTAGTGGGTGTATTCTAAATTGAAAATATTTACTATTTACTAAGTGTATAAAAACGGTGTCTTCAACCTATGCCAACATTTGATAAAAATATATTCAACCTATGCCTACAAACAAAATACAATAGGTGTTGTTATAAAAATTATTAATTAATAAAAGGTAAAATACAGTCAGTATATTTAAGCATTAAATATTACTCTTTAAAACTTCAGAAACAATAAATAAAGTATTTTCAAAATTAAGTTGTATAGTAAAAATTGAATTATTAAAAACTTCTAATAAGATAAAAATTTTAAAATAGAACTCTTGATACCAGCAAAATTGTGTTGAAATAAATGTTAAATTATTATATATAAACAAATTTCTAAAATTAAACACTTAAATATAACAATAATTGAAAAAAAAAGCTATTTCATTTGTGCAATAAAAAAATTAAAATTAATTTGTTGTATTAAATATGAAGCATACTTCAACAAGCAACAAAATATACAAATAAAACATACTTCAACAGAAACTTTCTTTAATTCAAATTCATTTTGTAATATATAGAATTTGAAATAAATATAAGAAAAACATTTTTGGTTCATTTTGAGGCAACAACTTTCCAGTTGATTAGTGCACGATTTATTTACTTTGTTTTAGTTCATTAACCAAGAAACCCTTGTTTTCCCCATTTTTTGCCCCTGATTCCTAAATAGTTTGAGCTATAACCCCCACAGTCAATCCTAGCCATTCCTTTGTGGTATGGAAGCTTGTGTTATAATTACAGAGAGATTCATACACTTAACACAAGTCATTGTCTGGAAACTACTAAAATGCTTATTTAGGTCCCTTTTTTTTTCCTTTCAAGGTTATAAACATTGTGTTTAAATTTCATAGATTTCTATTTTCTTGTACTAAAGTGCACTGTATTTGTCGGGAAACCAACTGTCTTCAGATGACGCGGACGACAACGACAACATGATCCCACAATATGATCGCAAATTTTTTTTGTAGTCTTATAAAAATAATTGTAGTTTATATAAAAAAAATATTGTGTAGTCATTGCTTTATGACCAACTTTAAAAGATGTCCAAACTTAATACCACTTTTTGAAACCCACTAAGGACAATAACTAATATGCCGTAAAACCATCCGAAGACATATCTTACTCCTGAGCTAATTCTGTAAAACTGGCACAAGAGACTCGAGGACAACATGACACCAGTTAATTGTGCAGATGCAGCATCAAATCTTATACTAGTATGACTTTTGAGACAATCATATTACTGAAATTTGTCTAAATCTCTGTAGATCTCTGTAGGTGTTGGAATTAATAGTGAACATTTAAAATAGATATTTTACATGAGTTAGTATTTATGAAATACACGAGTTTCAATAGTGTTATATGTCATTGTATCTGAAGGAATATATTTTACATAAAATTTATTATTTTTATCATATATTTTTATAATATTTATGAAAATGACACTGATAGATATTTAATATGACTAGATGATTGTTCCTTACATAAAAAAAATAATCCTAAAATCCTCCCCCCCCCCCCTTTATTTCATTATATCAATTTTAAACTAATTCCTTTATGAAATAGAGATCCTCAACAGTCAACACAAACAATTACTTCCATTTTCACTAGTACTAGTACTTGTTAAAGAAATTGTATATTGATTATACTTTAATGCTAGGTTTAAACTGGTTGTAGATTGATTAGCCCCTAATTAATTTATGTTTATACAACACTTAATCCGTAACAAATTATTCAACCTATGCCAACATTTTTTCACACAATTTTATACCTAAATTTCAAAATGTTGGCATAGGTTGAATGAACCATAAAAACATCACAATTGTTAAACATGTTAAATAACCTCCACGAATAACTGTAAAGTACGAATGTATTATTCTCTTTTAGAATGTGATATAATAGTACATTTACCAATTACCCATTTAATTACGTTATTTCACACTTTTATCACAATATGTATCCTTTTGTCAACTGTAGACTAACTGTATGCGGAAAAATGGACCCTTCCCACGCAAATGGAAAACAAATTAGTAGATGTATAACAAGTTCCCGGCTTAGGGTTTGCCTGTGATTGGATTTAAGGGTATTATACCATATATTGATTTATTCACTTATGAATAATGTGCATATGTACAACATATGTTAAACTTTGAAACATTTTCATGAAAATTATTCAAAAATCTTCCAATTTTTCATAAAGGAGAATGTTCAGTAAGACCATTTTGGCCCAAAAAATAGCATGTTCCCGGACTACGGTTTGGTTTCGTGTAACCAGGCCAAAGGCAGGCGAAGGAATCACATGTAGGTGCACTGTGATTGGATGTGAGGGTATCATACCATATATTGTTTTATTCATTTATGAATAACTGTACTATGCATTAGTACAATATGTATTAAACTTCGAAACATTTCATGAGAATTATTCGAAAATGCTTCCAATTTTTCATAAATTTTATCTAAAATGACGTTGTACATGAATACCATAAACAATATTCGTTGGAATATGGTCATGTTTTGACATCAATTTCGTCAACAGAATGATTAGTACAAATACCAAGCACAATGTCATCTATTATTTATGCATACAAATTCAGATATAATATATAAGATTATTCCTTTAGGATGAACAATAAATTTCAATGACAATGACGAGATAGCAAAAATAGCAACGTTTTAGGACTTATCATAGTTTACCTAGGATTGGGTATGAGGTGGATAGTCAAAATGTAGCGTGAATTAAGTATTTTTACTGAAAATTGAAAAGGGGGTTCAATTTTTTTTTAAAAGTCATGAGGGGATGAATTTGATCCCTTTTGAAACATTTCCTCAAGTATATTCTACATATCATATTTGTCAAAGGTAAGTGTTTGGCTTGTTAAATTTTAAAAGTTTAAAAGAGGGATCACAATATTTTAAAATCTTTTTGAGAATGAGGGATCACATTTTTAGCTCACCTGGCCAAAAGGGCCAAGTGAGCTTTTCTCATCACTTGGCGTCCGTCGTCGTTAACTTTTACAAAAATCTTCTCCTCTGAAACTACTGGGCCAAATTAAACTAAACTTAGCCACAATCATCATTGGGGTATCTAGTTTATAAAATGTGTGGCGTGACCCTGCCAACCAACCAAGATGGCCGCCATGGCTAAAAATAGAACATAGGGGTACAATGCAGTTTTTGGCTTATAACTCAAAAACCAAAGCATTTAGAACAAATCTGACAGGGATAAAATTGTTTATCAGGTCAACATCTATCTGCCCTGAAATTTTCAGATGAATCAGACAATCTGGTGTTGGGTTGCTGCCCCTGAATTGGTAATTTTAGGAAATTTTTGCTGTTTTTGGTTATTATCTTGAATATTAGTATAGATAGAGATAAACTGTTAACAGCAATAATGTTCAGCAAAGTAAGATTTACAAATAAGTCAACATGGCCGAAATGGTCAGTTGACCCCTTTAGGAGTTATTGACCTTTATAGTCAATTTTTAACCATTTTTCGTAAATCTTAGTAATCTTTTATAAAAATCTGTTCCTCTGAAACTACTGGGCCAAATTAATCCAAACTTGGCCACAATTATCTTTGGGGTATTTAGTTTAAAAAATGTGTGGCGTGACCTGGCCAACCAACCAAGATGGCTGCCATGGCTAAAAATAGAACATAGAAGTAAAATGCAATTTTTGGCTTATAACTCAAAACCCAAAGCATTTAGAGCAAATCTGACATGAATAAAATTATTTATCAGGTCAAGATCTATCTGCCCTGAAATTTTTAGATAAATCGGACAACCCGTTGTTGGGTTCCTGCCTCTGAATTGGTAATTTTAAGGAAATTTTACTGTTTTTGGTTATTATCTTGAATATTATTATAGATAGAGATAAACTTTAAACAGCAATAATGTACAGCAAAGTAAGATTTACAAATAAGTCAACATGACTGAAATGGTCAATTGACCCCCTAAGGAGTTATTGTCCTTTATAGTCAATTTTTAACCATTTTTCGTAAATCTTAGTAATCTTTTACAAAAATCTTCTCCTCTGAAACTACTGGGCCAAATTAATCCAAACCTGACCACAATCATCTTTGGGGTATCTAGTTTTAAAATGTGTCCGGTGACCCGGCCATCCAACGAAGATGGCCGCCATGGCTAAAAATAGAACATAGGGGTAAAATGCAGTTTTTGGCTTATAACTCAAAAACCAAATCATTTAGAGCAAATCTGACTGAGGTAAAATTGTTTATCAGGTTGTTGGGTTGCTGCCCTTAAATTGGTAATTTTAAGGAAATTTTACTGTTTTGTGTTATTATCTTGAATATTATTATAGATAGAGATAAACTTTAAACCGCAATAATGTACAGCAAAGTAAGATTTACAAATAAGTCAACATGACTGAAATGGTCAATTGACCCCCTAAGGAGTTATTGTCCTTTATAGACAATTTTTAACAATTTTTATAAAATTTGTAAATTTTTACTAACATTTTCCACTGAAACTACTGGGCCAAGTTCATTAAAATTAGAGATAACTGTAAGCAGGAAGAATGTTTAGTAAAGTAAGACGTAAAAACACATCACCATCACCAAAACACAATTTTGTCATGAATCCATCTGCTTCCTTTGTTTAATATTCACATAGACCAAGGTGAGCGACACAGGCTCTTAAGAGCCTCTAGTTTTTAATCTTTTTGAGGATGAGGGAATTGCAATATAAACAGTGAAACATTATAAGGGGATCACGAAAATATAATATATTTGATTTCAAAATGACTAGCCCCCTTCTCAGGTAAAAACTTATAAGTTCCTTATTTATGCGGAACGTGTTTAACATTTTCGTATTCAACGTGTCCGGCATAAATAAAATAGTAGTATTTATTTTTCAATGGGTGATATTACTAACATTTCAAAATTTCCACTACATATACTAGTAATTAAACAACAAAACAGTTGAATTTGTACGCATATTCAATAGATTACATTGATTTTGTACCGACAAATGTCACTACAACAGATGATAAGTACTACACTTTTAAGGTTAAAATACATTTAATATACAACAACTACAAGTGATTATTTAGACCATAAGTCTACATTATAATTTCATTCTCATTGATCTGTTTATAATAACATCACGAGTGCTCTTAAAGGTGAGTTTGAAACTACTGCATAACGTAAAAAGCAAGTGTGAGACTATATAAAAGCGACAAAGATGATCTCTAAAATTAACAAACTTAACCAATCGAATAGTAAATACTACGGGTTGAGACACAAAGGAAAAATTTGAAAAGCGAATTGATGATTTAAAAAGCAGAAAAAAAAATTGTTAAATTTGTAAAAAAAAAAAAAGGGTGTATAATAACTATACCATACTAGATATACCAAACATACTCAAGATTTTGACTGACCAGTATACAAAAAATACAAATTGGACTATGCTTCAAACTATATAAACTAAATAATAACTCAACAAATATATTTTACATTTGCTGTACGGACGAACTAGCTGCCATTTGATATGACATATTCTGACATTATGTGACGACCCATATTTTTATACAATACATCAATACGAAAATGATAAATTAGACTAACAGATTTGTCTATTTCAGAAATAATATAAAAGATTCTTTTTCTTGACTCTTTATCCTTGTCATTAGTGATGAATACCACTCAAGAAAAAACATATAAAAGCTTGACCATTGGTCATTCTGAACATGTGACTACATTTAGTTTTGATTAACCGTGCAATACATTATGTTTCTATTATTACGAAACGCAAAAAAAATATACTTATAAATGTACGGAATAGCAACTCATCTTATTATTCAAGCCATTGTGAAGTTTGAAATGTGGAACTAGTATCAACTAGATGGTATGCACCATGTTGAAAAGTCATTCTCTTTCAATATTTTTATTTATAAACTTTAGAAACAAATCAGATTAAGTAACTTTAATAACAAAATGTGTTGTGAATTTACCTTTTTCAAAATGTTGCCCGAAGACAAGTCCGATCCTTTTTTTTCTTTTTTTTTCTTATCTGAAAGTTTATCAATATAAGGTACATGTATATTCCCATTCTCTAACTTACAATTATATGTTGTAGTTTTCTTTTTATCACACCAAATTTGTTTGCCATGCATAGTCAGTACAAAATCTGAAAATTTTGAACAATCTTCTACGAGAAGACCGGCAACCCATGCTTTATATTGTATTTTTGAAAAAACATAATATAAACTACATTTAGACAGATTATCAAAATACTATATAGATTTTAATTAAGAACTACCTCCATCCACCCCCACCCCATCCCCACCCCCGCAATCTACAGTTAACTTTGGAATATTTGTTGTTATCATAAATCAATTCAATCATTTTGATTAATGTTAAATCCTATGAATTAGATGTCTAGCAATTATATAAAGAGTTGTATCATTTTCAATCATACCATATCTTAATATTTTTATATTCAATTTACCAGTAGAAGTTAATAAATAAACGCAACAGAATTATACCGGTGTTCAAAAGTCATAAATTGACTGATAAAACAAATTCGGGTTACAAACCAAAACCGAGGGATATAATATAAGAAAAAAAAAGAACATCAGGAACACCGACGTGCAACAAAATCAAACTCCAACACAAAAAGAAACGAAATATTTGATAACTATCATATTGCTGATTTGTTACAGGGCATTTTAAGAAAAAGGTGTGGGATGGACCTGGTTTAATATCATGCCAATCATCCCGTTTAAAAAATATCGCTTAAAGGCATACGATACAGTTTTGATCCCGTATTTACAGTTTGATGAAAATTTCCATATAGGCTATTTTTGGCCAGATTAAATTAAAAATGTCAAAAACAAATATACCTTCATGGGCTACTTTTTGAGTTAAATGAGGTCGAAATTTTGTATATTTGCTCAAAATTCGAATTTGGGGCCGTATTTTTCCTTTCGAAAGAAAGACATATTTATCAAATGGTCATGAATTGAGCTGTATATTCATCAAAATTAAAAAAAAAAATGCACTATTTACAGTTTTATAAAATTTGGTCCACATAATATCCCTGCAAAATTAAACAAAATATCGTTTTAAAAAATAGGGGTCCGTGCACTCGTTATCAAATTAAATCAGTTTGAATGATAAAAATCAGTCGAAAAATGCATCTTTTCCCAAAATGTCACAGTTTGACGTCGAGAAAATAACATTTTACGTTAACAACGTCATTACCTCCCTGTACTGTATCGTATGCCCTTAAACACTCAGCTATATTTTTTTTAAACTGGAGGTTTAAACACTACATGTCAGAAGAACAGCACATTTTATACATTTATTTCCACAATTTTTGTCCAAACAATTTTTATGACAATGCATGGTATTGAAGTGCAATGTTATAACTATTTCATTGTATTTAGACAACAAACGATACAACATAACACATTATTCAACAGAATTCATAACACAAACTTAAAAAAAAACAAATTACATATTAGTTGAATGTACACCTTTTTTTAAGCAATTAAAGCTTTTAAAAATGAAAATACACATAATCCAAAAAATATTATATGCAACAATAGTAATTTTTACCTGCCTTCCACAATCAACCTTTTGACCGACTATCATTACGGAAGATACAAATATAGTCGGTATTCTGCCTTCCACAATCAACCCTTCGACCGACTATCATTACGGAAGATACAAATATAGTCGGTATTCTGCCTTCCACAATCAACCCTTCGACCGACTATATTTACGGAAGATACAAATATAGTCGGTATTCTGCCTTCCACAATCAACCCTTCGACCGACTATCATTACAGAAGATACAAATATAGTCGGTATTCTGCCTTCCACAATCCACCCTTTGACCGACTATCATTACAGAAGATAAAAATATAGTCGGTATTCTACCTTCCACAATCAACCCTTTGACCAACTATCATTACAAAAGATACAAATATAGTCGGTATTCTGCCTTCCACAATCAACCCTTCGACCGACTATCATTACGGAAGATACAAAATAGTCGGTATTCTGCCTTCCACAATCAACCCTTCGACCGACTATCATTACAGAAGATACAAATATAGTCGGTATTCTGCCTTCCATAATCCACCCTTTGACCGACTATCATTACAGAAGATAAAAATATAGTCGGTATTCTACCTTCCACAATCAACCCTTTGACCAACTATCATTACAAAAGATACAAATATAGTCGGTATTCTGCCTTCCACAATCAACCCTTTGACCGACTATCATTACGGAAGATACAAAATACTAGTAGTCGGTATTCTGCCTTCCACAATCAACCCTTTGACCGACTATCATTACAGAAGATAAAAATATAGTCGGTATTCTGCCTTCCACAATCAACCCTTCGGCCGACTATCATTACGGAAGATACAAATATAGTCGGTATTCTGCCTTCCACAATCAACCCTTCGACCGACTATCATTACAGAAGATACAAATATAGTCTGTGTTCTGCCTTCCACAATCAACCCTTTGACCGACTATCATTACGGAAGATACAAATATAGTCGGTATTCTACCTTCGACAATCAACCCTTCGACCGACTATTATTACGGAAGATACAAATATAGTCGGTATTCTGCCTTCCACAATCAACCCTTCGACCGACTATCATTACAGAAGATACAAATATAGTCGGTATTCTGCCTTCCACAATCAACCCTTTGACCGACTATCATTACGGAAGATACAAATATAGTCGGTATTCTGCCTTCCACAATCAACCCTTCGACCGACTATCATTACGGAAGATACAAATATAGTCGGTATTCTGCCTTCCACAATCAACCCTTTGACCGACTATCATTACAGAAGATACAAATATAGTCGGTATTCTGCCTTCCAAAATCAACCCTTTGACCGACTATCATTACAGAAGATACAAACATAGTCGGTATTCTGCCTACCACAATCAACCCTTTGACCGACTATCATTACGGAATATACAAATATAGTCGGTATTCTGCCTTCCACAATCAACCCTTTGACCGACTATCATTACAGACGATACAAATATAGTCGGTATTCTACCTTCCACAATCAACCCTTTGACCGACTATCATTACAGAAGATACAAATATAGTCGGTATTCTGCCTTCCACAATCAACCCTTTGACCGACTATCATTACAGAAGATACAAATATAGTCGGTATTCTGCCTTCCACAATCAACCCTTTGATCGACTATCATTACAGAAGATACAAATATAGTCGGTATTCTGCCTTCCACAATCAACCCTTTGACCGACTATCATTACAGAAGATACAAATATAGTCGGTATTCTGCCTTCCACAATCAACCCTTTGACCGACTATCATTACAGAAGATACAAATATAGTCGGTATTCTGCCTTCCACAATCAACCCTTCGACCGACTATCATTACAGAAGATACAAATATAGTCGGTATTCTGCCTTCCACAATCAACCCTTTGACCGACTATCATTACAGAAGATACAAATATAGTCGGTATTGTTGGTATGTATTTAAGTCAATTGTTTCTTTTATATAATATGTTGACATTGTTCCATGTAAGCATGCATACATGTTTTCATGATCCTAGCTAAAAAAATGTAATTATAAGTATTGAATGCTTCTTTTTGTAACATCATAGGGTTCATACAAAATGTACTTCGGTCATTACTTTTACACCCCAATGAATTTACAAAAAGAAGTATTCGATTCTTAAATGAAACATATAAAATGCATGCCAATTTGATAAAATTAATATTCTACAGAAGTTAATAAACGCATGTGCCAAAAAAAATATGGGATTTAAAGCATGGGTTTATTCCAAAAGCGGAAGAAGCAAGTCATATTATAATAAAACACAAAAGATATTGATCAATATATACAAAGGCAAGGACAGCAACTAATAAACAAGAGTGAACCTATCAGCTGACTGTTGATTGGAATTATTTTTCTCGTTGTTTCTTAACTTTTATGGTTTTAAATTTTACATTTGGACAACTTTGAAATTGGTATAATTTCACTGGTAAAACAAATAGATGCACAGCTGAAAATAATTCCTTAATAAATGTTTTTCCGGGTTATCGATTCAGGCATTTACAAATGTAGTAGCCCCGGGGTCCTTTTATAATACACTTTCATATTTCCTGATTTCACTGTTACAAACTTTACAACAACAACAGCAAGAAATAATTTATAAGAGTCTCTCATCTTTAAAACCTTCAATATAAAACAGAATATGATATTAACAGATCAATTAATAAAGGAAACACTCTAAAAAGAGTTATGAGAGACTGTAAAACACCCATTAAAATACATTTAGATTACATCTATAACAGTTATAATCAATATATCTTTGCATTAAACACCATAATATTAAAAAAAATTATACACAAAAACACAACATTATATACACTTATTACGATTATAAAATACACTTTATCTCAAAAAATATTTCATAGCAGATTATGGCTGTAAAATAAAAAAAAAACTCTATCGTTATGAAATACAAATACAAACTTTTATTTCTTATTAAGTTTACAATTAGACATCTTATTAAATCGTGTCCTAAATATTATAGACCAATGTTTAACAATACAATGTACATGGTTTCCTTCCTATATCTCCATAAAGTGCTAAGTTAGGGGTATATTTACCCACTCCCGTAAAAAATCTCATAGCCTCATGTTTAACATGCTTTATATATGAAAATTCTTTAGTACCCAAATAGAGGCACTGTAGTCAATCACTGACCATACAATTGAACAGTTTTGTAAATACATCATATTGAAAACCGCCATGAACTTTACATTTTGCTATTAATAACCCAAATGCCCTACTGGCAAATTTGGTAACTACTTTTGTCATATCCTCATAATTGAAATGATCGGTTAATAAAATTGAAAGTCATAAAATTATGTTTTATTATGTATTTTCTACTAAATATACCTTATTTTACTCCAATTCCTGGTAATTAAGCAGGAAGCTCCATGTTAAAGTACAGACTTTAATGCATATCTCAATAGCTATGAACCATTACTTAATGCACTAAAAGGTATATTGCAAGTTCCATAAATAGTCACTTCTTTAAAGATTAAAACATAAATAGCATTGTAATCTTTAAAGAAGTGACTATTTATGGAACTTAAAATAATTCAAGATGTTTTGATAGTATCTGTTACGTATGTCCCAATTCTAAAAATATCAATAAATAGTTTCAAATTGTATAATGTATTAAAAAGAGGTTATGAAACAAGCACGTAACGTGACTTTATATGTAATATAAACTTGTCGGTTGTCTCCCTTTCTGTATCATTTTGCTTAGATCTTCATTATATTGCATATCACTGTTATATGACGTCAAATACGTCAATTCGGTCTTGTCAACTTTGACCCGGACATATAACTGCTATGTGACGTCAAATACATCAAGTCGATCTTATATTCTTTGACCCGGACATATTACCGACGAAATAGGGAGGAATTCGACGTTGATAAATTTGTCGCAAACTTATCAAGTTCCTTCCGTAGTGCTGAAATTTTCCTATGGTCTTGTCGTTTTTCATTTTATGTCATGGTATTGTCGTCGTTTTTCTTTTGTTATGTTTTTTGTAAGATTTTATCTTCTGTCGTAATAGTCATATTCCGTCATCTGCTATGATATTATCATATTTCATCTTCTGCTATGTTATTGTAATATTTCGTCTTTTGCTATGCTATTGTCATATTTCGTCTTTTGCCATGATATTGTAATATTTCGTCTTTTGCTATGCTATTGTCATATTTCGTCTTTTGCTATGCTATTGTCATATTTCGTCTTTTGCTATGCTATTGTCATATTTCGTCTTTTGCTATGCTATTGTCATATTTCGTCATCTACTATGATATTGTCATATTTCGTCTTTTGCTATGCTATTGTCATATTTCGTCTTTTGCTATGCTATTGTCATATTTCGTCTTTTGCCATGATATTGTAATATTTCGTCTTTTGCTATGCTATTGTCATATTTCGTCTTTTGCTATGCTATTGTCATATTTCGTCTTTTGCTATGCTATTGTCATATTTCGTCATCTACTATGATATTGTCATATTTCGTCTTTTGCTATGCTATTGTCATATTTCGTCATCTACTATGATATTGTCATATTTCGTCATCTGCTATGATATTGTCATATTTCGTCATCTGCTATGATATTGTGATATTTCGTCTTCTGCTATGATATTGTAATAGTTCGGCGTCTGCTATGATATTGTAATAGTTCGGCGTCTGCTATGATATTGTGATAGTTCGGCGTCTGCTATGATATTGTAATAGTTCGGCGTCTGCTATGATATTGTCATATTTCGTCTTCTGCTATGAAATTGTCATATTTCGTCTTTTGCCATGATATTGTAATAGTTCGTCTTCTGCTATGCTATTGTCATATTTCGTCTTTTGCTATGATATCGTAATATTTTGTCTTCTTCTATGATATTGTCATATTTCGTCTTCTGCTATGATATTGTCATAGTTCGTCTTCTGCTATGATATTTCCATATTTCGTTTTCTGCTATAATATAATGATATTTTGTATTCTGTTATGATATTGACAGTCTAGTTTTTGACAATGGTCTTATTACTTTACGTCTTTTCCCATTATATTGTCAGTTTTTGTCATTAAGTCTTTCGATGATACATGTATGCCAGCTTCCGTCTTTTGTTATAGTATAGTCAGTTACTGTTGTTGGTCAAGATAATCAAAGATTTCTACTTTTGCCATGTTATGGTCCGTTTTTCTTCTTGTGTCAAGGTTATAAGAGTTTTCGTCTTTTGTAAGGGTTTTAACAGTTTTCGTCTTTTGTAATGGTTTTAACAGTTTTCGTCTTTTGTAATGGTTTTAACAATTTTCGTCTTTTGCCTTGACAGTTTTTATTCTTTTTCCAAGGTTATGAGTGATTTCGTCTTTTGTAAGGGTTTTAACAATTTTCGTCTTTTGCCATGTTATTGACATTTTTCTTCTTTTGTCAAGGTTTTGACAGATTTCGTGTTTTGTAAGGGGTTTGACAGTTTTCGTCTTTTGTTAGGATTTTGACAGTTTTCGTCTTTTGTTAGGATTTTGACAGTTTTTCTTCTTTTGTAATGGTCTTGACAGTTTTTGTCTTTTGACATGTTATTGTTAGTCCTTTTAGTACTTTGAAAAAGAATATGCTGATTTTGCTTTGGACATAACATTGTCAATTTTTGTTCCTTGCTATGGTATTGCCGCTTTTTGTTTTTTTGTTATGGCATTGTCAGTTTTTGTTGTTTGCTAAGTATTGTTGGTGTTGTTTTTACCATGATGATTTCGGTTTGTTTGTGTTTGGTTTTTTTGCAATGGTATCACGGGTTTCAATTATTGGCAAGTTATTTTCAGCTTTTCGTCTTTTGTAAGGGTTTTTACAGTTTTACTTTTTTCATGTTATTGTCATTATTTCTTCTTTTGCCAATATATTGACAGTTGTCAACTTTTGGCATGTTATTGTCAGTTTTTCTTTTTTTGTCAAGGTTATGACAGTTCGTCTTTTTTTAGGGTTTTGACAGCTTTTCGTCCTTTGCAATTTTATTGTCAGTTTTTCTTTTTTTATCAAGGCTCGGACAGTTTTCGTCTTTTTTAAGGGTTATTGACAGATTTTCGTCTTTTGCCATGTAATTATTGTTAGTCCTTTTCGTACTTTGAAAAAGTATATGCTGATTTTGTTTTTGGACATAATATTGTCAATTTTTGTTCCTTGCTATGGTATTGCCGGTTTTTGTTTTTTTGTTATGGCATTGTTAATTTTTGTTGTTTGCTAAGTATTGTTGATGTTGTTTTTTACCATGATGTTTTCGGTTTGTTTGGGGTATTTTGCAATGGCTTTTTGTCTTTTGTAAGGGTTTTTACAGTTTTCGTCTTTTGTCATGTTATTTTTTTGTCAAGGTTATTGTCAGTTTTTCGTCTTATGTCATTATATTGACAGTTGTCGTCTTTTGTTAGGGTTTTGACAGTTTTTTTGTCTTTTGCCATTTATTGTCAGTTTTTTTTTGGTCAAGAATAGAGGAGTTTTCGTCTTTTTTAAGGGTTATTGACAGTTTTTCGTCTTTATCCATGTTATTATTGTTAATTTATATATAGTACCTTTCGTACTCTGAAAAAGAAAATGCTGATTTTGTCTATGGACATAATACTGTCAATTTGTGTTCCCTTCTATCATGGTATTGGCGGTTTTGGTTTTTTTTGTCATGGCATTGTTAGTTTTTGTTGTTTGTTAAGTATTGTTGATGTTTGGTTTTTTTTTGTCATGATGTTTTCGGCTTGTTTGGGTTTTTTGCCATCGTTTCGCGGGTTTCCTATTTACCGGATTTGTTATCACATAAGCAACACGACGGGTGCCGTATGTGGAGCAGGATCTGCTTACCCTTCCGGAGCACCTAAGATCACCCCTAGTTTTTTGGTGGGGTTCGTGTTGTTTATTCTTTAGTTTTCTATGTTGTGTCGTGTGTGCTGTTGTTTGTTTGTCTTTTTCATTTTTAGTTAAGACGTTGTCAGTTTGTTTTAGATTTATGAGTTTGACTGTCCCTTTGGTATCTTTCGACCCTCTTTGTCAACTTTTGGCAAATTGTTTTCAGCTTTTCATGTTTTAAAATGTTATTGTCTGTTCTCATTTTTTAAGTGGTAATTTTATTTTTAGTTTGTTGCTGTGTTAATGTCGATCTTCGTCTTTTGTCTTGGTATTTTAAGTGTTTGACTTTTGCACAGTTTATGCTTTTGCAATGGTATTGTCTGTTTTTCGTCTTTTGCTATGGCTTATCAATTCTGTTGCCATGGTAATGATGATTTTCGTCATTGACGTGGTAATGTTTATTTTCAGTTTTTAATCGGTATTGTCTATTTTTCTTGGTCTTTTGGCATTATTTAATAATTGTTAGTGTTCATCTTATGGCATGGTATTGTCAGTTATCGTTTCTGTCTTGGTGTTGTTTGTTTTTTTAAATTTGCAATGACTTTGTTAATTTTTGTTTGCCATTGTTTTGGTTTTTCGTCCTTTGCAATGGACTTCTCAGTTTTGCCTTTTCCCGTGGTATTTTGAGTTTTCGTCTTTTGTTCTGGTATTGCTTGAAAACAAAGCAATATTAATGTCAATGCTAAAAAAAAATACAAATAAATAGGAAATACGAAAAAATATTTGAAAAATATTAATAAACAAAATTTTAAACTATTAACCGAGTTCCTTTGATTTTTGTGTTATATTTCATGTTAAATATAAATGTTTGAATGCCTTATAGCATGTGTGTTTATAAACTTTTTTCCAAAATATTCATCCATTCAACTGTCATGAATGTATAAGTTTAATCAAGTCTGTATTGGTTACATAAATAAATTTAAATACATTTGTAAATTGAAACGAACTGTCAAAAGGAAATTGGATCACTAGTATAACAGAGTACTGCAGTACTGAACACGGAAATGTTAACGTTAGGTAACACGTGACGTTAATCTAACACGTGACTAATTTTGTACTTTTGAAATTGCCAAAACAAAATGAATATCTGTGGCATTAAATAATTTTCTGGATCTAACTAATGCATTGTGCTTCGGATAATTTATGCTACTCATGTACAACTTGTGTCAATCACTTATTCCTCCCGCATAATGGCTAATCTTAGAGATGTATACAGAGAATTAGCTATGTTGTTGGTTCGAAATGTAATGCAATAAAAACGGAAATAGATTAAACTTAAAAACATGTAATTAAAACAAATGAAATGTTATATACATTGTGATGTATATGTGACAGCAGTGTAGCCTCCCCTTCGTCTTGTCAATCACGCATGATAAATGAATGGATTTTAAAAGTCAAGTGTGTAAAGAAATAGGAAGATGTGGTATGAGTGCTAATGAGACAATTCTTCATCCAAATAACAATTTATAAAAGTAAACCAGTATAGTTCAAGGTATGGCCTTCAAAAGGGAGCCTTGACTCACAACGAACAGCAAACTATACAGGGCCCCAAAAATTACTAATGTAATACCATTTAAACGAGAAAACCAACGGTCTTATATAACAAGAGGCTCTCAAGAGCCTGAATCGCTCACCTTAATTCTTTTGGTTAAATCTCTCATCAATGATTATTTTGGCTTTTCAATTTATTTAAATGTTTTTTGGATCGTCCTATTTTCTTCAAAAGCCAAAAAAAATAATCATTTTCTCCTATGTTCTATTTTAGCCATAGGAGCTATGTTTCTTGACATACAAGGAAATAAAATATAAAATTTATACTAGATACTCTGAAACTCATTTAGCCTAAGTTTGGCTGAAATTGATACAGCAGTTTCAAAGGAGAAGATTTTTTAAAGTAAGTCAACATGATGAACAAATTGTGAAAAAAGTCTTTAAAGGGCAATAACTCCTTAAGGGGTCAATTGACAATTTTGGTCAAATTGACTTAATTGAAGATCTTACTTTGCTGAACATTATTGCTGTTTACAGTTTATTTCTATCTATAATTATATTCAAGATAATAAACAAAAACAGCAAAATTTCCTTAAAATTATCAATTCAGGGGCAGCAACCCAACAACAGGTTGTCTGATTCATCTGAAAATTTCAGGGCAGATAGATCTTGACCTGATAAACAATATTACCCACGTCAGATTTGCTCTAAATGCTTTAGTTTTTGAGTTATAAGCCAAAAACTGCATTTGACCCCTATGTTCTATTTTTAGCAATGACGACCATGTTTGTTGATAGATCATAACTTCGGATACAATTTACAAACTAGATACCCTAAGGAACATTCAGTTAAAGTTTGGAAGTATTTGGCCCAGTAGTTTCAGAGGAGAAGATTTTTGTAAAAGATTACTAAGATTTACGAAAAATTGTTAAAAATTGACTATAAAGGGCTATAACTCCTAAAGGGGTCAACTGACCATTTCCGTCATGTTGACTTATTTGTAAATCCTACTTTGCTGAACATTATTGCTGTTTACAGTTTATCTCTATCTATAATAATATTCAAGATAATAACCAAAAACAGCAAAATTTCTTTAAAATTACCAATTCAGGGGCAGTAACCCAACAACAGGTTGTCTGATTCATCTGAAAATTTCAGGGCAGATAGATCTTGACCTGATAAACAATATTACCCCGTCAGATTTGCTCTAAATGCTTTGGTTTTTGAGTTATAAGCCAAAAACTGCATTTGACCCCTATATTCTATTTTTAGCAATGGCGACCATGTTTGTTGATAGATCATAACTTCGGATACAATTTACAAACTAGATACCCTAAGGAACATTCAATTAAAGTTTGGAAGTATTTGGCCCAGTAGTTTCAGAGGAGAAGATTTTTGTAAAAGATTACTAAGATTTACGAAAAATGGTTAAAAATTGACTATAAAGGGCAATAACTCCTAAAGGGGTCAACTGACCATTTCCGTCATGTTGACTTATTTGTAAATCTTACTTTGCTGAACATTATTCCTGTTTACAGTTTATCTCTATCTATAATAATATTCAAGATAATAACCAAAAACAACAAAATTTCCTTAAAATTACCAATTCAGGGGCAGCAACCCAACAACAGGTTGTCTGATTCATCTGAAAATTTCAGGGCAGATAGATCTTGACCTGATAAACAATATTACCCCATGTCAGATTTGCTCTAAATGCTTTGGTTTTTGAGTTATAAGCCAAAAACTGCATTTGACCCCTATGTTCTATTTTTAGCAATGGCGACCATGTTTGTTGATAGATCAAAACTTCGGATAAAATTTATAAATAAGATACCCTAAGGAACATTCAGTTAAAGTTTGAAAGTATTTGGCCCAGTAGTTTCAGAGGAGAAGATTCTTGAAATAGTTTACGACGACAGACGACGGACGACGGACGACGACGGACGCCAAGTGATGGCATAAGCTCACCTGTAACGAGAAACAAGAAACACGTATGAACTACATGTACATAAACAGACGACAACTATCATGTTTTAAGCACTATCGGGAAAAAAATATGTGAATGCGATATAAAAAGGCTGTGGTTTCTACTATGTAAATGTTCAAGGCATTAATTGAAGAGAAAACCCTGTATGTTCTACTTCGCTTTTCTCATAAAAACATATCAATTGTCCTCGAATGTGTGATAAAGCAACAAAAAAACAATGTGAAATGAAGTATCGTAATGATCTGTATCACAATAAATAAAGAATATATGCTGAGCCTGACTCCGCTAGTATAACCATGTGATTGTATCGCAATCTCGGCAAATTATAAAGAATAACAATTTGTGTGTGAAGATTGTAGTTTTTACAGAGTGTGTATTGCTTGGTAAACTGAAAGAAATAATAATACAATACAGTGTATTTTACAATATGCACGAAAGATATATAAGAACGTTCAAAGCAATGTTAATATCAAGTCATAACGAAATTGCAGTTCAATCGAGAGTTCAATTCATAGAAATAAACAATTGCAGTTCGTATTTGTTGAATAAACGTGGAACTCAAGTTAACGGAATTAACGGTATATATATTTAACAGTTTATAATTGATTTGAAACGTAGTTGACGGTGATTTGTCACAATATCCGCAGGTGCAGTTTTGTCGTGGCAGCCATTTGTAATAGACAGGCGAGGACAAGAACGTAATCAGTAGTGAAAGTACGGACCAGTCCAGATTATTTCCGGAAAATACGAATGTCGGAAATTTCAATCCAATAGACTATACAGTTAATATAATTGCGAATGTGATCCAGAATAGAATGTATAAACAGCAGTGGCGGTTCCGGGGGTGCGCACCCCCCTTTATTTTTGCCGATCAATGCATTTGTATCGGGACATATGTTTTGCACCCCCCCCCCCCCCCTTTGCCCTGGGTGCCCTGGGTTAGCACCCCCCCTTTCGAAAATTCCTGCAT
Source organism: Mytilus edulis (assembly GCA_019925275.1). NCBI lineage: Eukaryota > Metazoa > Mollusca > Bivalvia > Mytilida > Mytilidae > Mytilus > Mytilus edulis. Next base: position 95,633,032 of record CM034354.1, read on the forward strand.
CCGCCCCTGAACAGTAGATGTGGTTTGATTGCCAATGCGATAACACTCCACAAGAGATTAAATGACACATAAATTAACAACTACATGTTACTGTACGACCTTCAACAGTGAACAAAACAATCTGTACTTGCATGGTATTCAAAGCTCTACAAATACCTTAAAAATCTGCAAACACAGAAATCTTCAATCAGAAAAAAGATAATTCAAGGAAACAACACATCATGAATCAAAACTATACGTGTTGGTTACCAGATCACTGTTTTTTGTTTATCTCAATGAAATAATATGGCTCGACATTTTAGTATTTATAAAGGGGATAGTGTAAATACTAATACGCCAAAATTGGGATCTAAATTGATTCACTGTGCCCTTCTGAATATATTACTCTGTTCCGATAACGCATTCCGTCAGCTGACGCATGAGTAATGATAAACTAGCGAAAACCATGTTATAGTTGTGGTTCGACTCGTTCGGGGATCCTTTGACCTATCGCCGATGCATTCATGATATATATATATGTTCCGGTTTATATGAGTAGTTGGACCATACGCGTATGGTCATTACCATATGCGTATACTTATATGGTCCGACTGTACGCGTATGATCGGACCATATGAGTATATACTCGTTTGGTTATTAACGGGCCGGACCATATGAGTATATACTCGTTTGGTTATTAACGGGCCGGACCATATGAGTATTAGGATCATATAGGTATTTTTTTTAAATATATTACAAAAGTTTCACGCTGTACTATAGTTTTTTGCATTTGTTGCGCACAATCCTTTTCAGTTAAAGCTCTTGCTTGCGCGTGAACAGTTTGCCTTTTTAGCACGTACATTCCACAGTGTCTACGGTTTTTTAAAGAAGCCCTGGATCTCAAATATCGTAACATGACTGCAGTAAACCGTATTCACAAGGCAACTTAAATAAACTATGGTCCTTGACGCTGACTTTTTGTGTGACATATAAAAAAAGAAGATGTGGTATGATTGCCAATCAGACAGTTCATTACAGAAATTTTTGGAAGTTATCTTCCCAAGTCGACATACTGTATTGTCATAAACTCGTTATAACAAATCGGTATAAATTACCATCGGTATAAAATGTCTTTATTATAATTTTGATTAGTGAGTAAATTAACTATGTGAAACTGCTTATTTTTATTCAGTTCATCTTTTTATTATAATATTACAATAAAATTACCTAGTATATATATATACAACTCGTCTAAACATCAACCCAACAATGTTAGATCTGTAAATTTGCTTTCGTAAATGTTTGGTTCTTCCCTCGCCGGGATTCGAACTCATGCTACTGTGATATCGTGACACCAAAATCGCCTGCACTGCAGCCGTCCCGCTAGACCACACGACCACCTGGGCTCTCAAAAAAAGAGCTTTCGCTGTCCGTGTGTTACCTTTCCTATATATATATATTTATGACAGCGTCATTTTGATGACGTGACGACCAAAAACGGTCATATAATGTGAAGTCTTAAAAATATACGTGTAACAGAATGTTAATTACCCCGACCATATGAGTATATGGGTCATTTTCAAAAAATGTCGAATTTTGAGATCGAAAAATTTATTAAAAGTTACTAATTCAAACAACCCTCTACATAAGCAAATCAAAACAAACAGTAATTTAAGAACAACATATTAAAAGATGCAATCTTAATGATATCATACAAGAATATCTTGAAACATTTTTTGATCGGTGGTACAATATTTTGTCTATCCTGTTACCATTTTTAAAAGAAATTTTGGGTTATTAAGAAAAGGTTTAGATAAAATGCTACGCTTGTTTTACGTTGTCAATTAGATGGTCTTCTATATATATTCATTTTGTAAAATAATAGATTATTTACCAATTTTCCAGGTTGTACTCTATAAATTGGTTTTCAAAGGTTGTAAAAATTACCACCGGTAATGCAAGTCTAAGATAGCAATTTATATTGTTCGGCATTTTTTCACCCTTTCAAATAAACCCAACATCAAGTAAATCCCTTATAAGTTAGTTTACTTTTCTCTTTATATCATTGGTAACAGGAACGTACGTTTCTGATATATCACTATACAAAAGTCTATCTTGTTACCTGTTTGTCTATCCTGTTACCGATATCAGTATTGCACCTTCAAATGCTTAACCATAGTAACAGGATAGACATAACAGGATAGACAAATTTCTTCGTTTTTGATTGTTGTTGTGAAATAACTACTCCCTATGGGGAAGTGATTATGGTTTTCTATTGTGAATTTGGTTTCCAACACGTTATTGCACTTTTTACAAGCATACTGTTGGTTTAATTAATCAAAATTGTTGGTAACAGCATAGACATGACAAAAGTACTCTCTACTTGTTTCACTAAAACGGTCTTGAAATTTCTTTTCTCTGCACTGTCGTTCAAGAAAGGAGGCGTTTTAAATGTAAAGATTACTTTGCAGTTTTGAAATCAACACTGACTGATTCAATATTCATAGAAAGAATAATTTAACGGCTGATTTGAGTGGCGGTAACAGGATGGACATGAACCTCCCTGACGCTGAATGAATTTAGTTTTTAGATAATATGTTACATACAATGATAGATAAAGAAGCTACGATTTTTCGTTAGAGTAATAATTAACGTTTTTAAAAAGTCCCTTTTGCAGATATCAAGGCGATTAGAAAATCGGAAAAAAATCATTTGAAATGTGGTTTTTTTACACTGTACGCCCACAAATACCCCCAAAATCGGACTTAAATGCAGTTTAATCATATTAAAATAGATGTAAGGTGTATTTATTATTAATGTTCTGAATCACAAATCCGACAAGCTGTCATTTAAACCATTACAACTGAAATTTCCATTAGAAATACAAATTTTAGCATGGGTGTACTGAAAATTTTGAAAATGACCCATATACCCATATGGCCATGACCATACGCGTATGGTCCAAATACTCATATGGTCCGGAACATATCCAACTTATAAAGAAATTAATTTTTCGAGCTTAATTATGCATGTGACTCAAACAGTCCGACACATTTGACACATATATCTGTCCAACAGATTCGTGAACCTTAAAGATAATGTTATATAATTTTGAAAGTGTCATGGGTGATATGCATAAAACTATTTAAGTTAAGATTTGTTCCGATAGTTCGGAATTTTCTACATATCCTATGATAAATTAGTACCCTGATGGGACATCTTAATTTGCGTGGTTTTATCAGGTACAAAACCTAAAATTTGACTCCAAGAAAACCATGCATTTCCTGAATTACATGTGTCAAATCTTTTCATGCCAATTTTCAACCTATGTTGAAAACGTCAGAGTAAAACAATCTCTTTGCATAGTATGTTACTGTTTGAACATTGGGTTGATATTAGACCCTTCAAAACGGAAAAACATTCATCTTTTATTTCGTATTTGAATGTTCCAAAATCAATCGAAGTCTTATACTAGTACCTGAATACACCTTATCGCTATTCCCGGCTGACCCGTCCGCTTGAACTTTTGACGTCAACAACAATCACTTTTCCATTGTGGCGTCAGACATTTTGTTTTATGACGTCAAAATTTTACGGGAACCTGTGTGATTTCCAGCAATGGCGGACAAATAGCGATAAGGTGTATGTGTATACCTACTCTGCATTAGGTTGAGGGCTAAAACTACGTATGGTCCAAATAAATTGATGGTATGACACCGCAGATGTAATAAATAGTAATATTAAAACAAAAAATTATAATGATGAATACTATTAGCGATAATAATGATATGTTCGAAAATAGAGTCTGACACCATATTTGTAATGGATAAAATAATACAAAAATGGTAATAATGAATTCACTAATGATAAAAAGAGTGATAATGGCAATGGTAATAACAGAAGTTTAAGTAACACTATACTAAAATATGGCACATTTTACAATACCGATCGCCTACAAGACTATAGGATAATTAAAGTTCACAAACTGAGATTACTGATAATAAGAGTCCATATTTGACTTTTGTAAACAGTTTAACTCGTCACGGAAAAAACGAACTTCTTCTTCTTCTTCTTTTTCTTCTTCTTCTACTTCTTTTTCTTCTTCTTCTTTTTCTTCTTCTTCTTCTTCTAGATCTTCTTCTTCTTCGTGTATATATGTATAGAAATAATACTAGTACTTTAAATACTTAATACGTAATCATTATTTATCAGTGCGTCAGACAAAAAAAATTAAATACTTAAGGAAAAACGATGATAGTTAAATATTAAAAAATTTAAATCCAAACTTTCTTTAAAAGTAAAGACTGTTCCAAAAATGGGACGGAAGATACCAAAGGGAGGGTCAAACTCATAGATAGAAAATAAACTGACAACGCCATGGCTAAAAATGAAACGACAAACAGACAAATAGTACAGAAGACACAACATAGATAACTAAAGACTAAAGACTAAGCAACACGAACCCCACCAAAATATTGGGGTGATCTGAGGTGCCCAGGTGCTCAAGTTTAGAGTCTTTTTGGTAGATCAGCACTAATAATTTTGTTAAAGTATTCGTACTTTAACGATACTGCAAACACAGCTACTTATATGACTCAAAAGTGATACATAGCTAAAGTATTACACTTAATTATTTTACTGTTGATGAATTACGAAATTTTGTCAAAATATAACCATAAAATATGACTTTTTTGTCTATAATTATGTTTACAATAAACGATGGTATGCATGTGGGGTCCTTTTTTATTTTTTAATTCTATATAGGTAATTTTTATCTAGCCTAATTTATTTTTTATCTTTCATCACCCCATTTTCTCTATTCTTAATCTGTTTTTATCTAATTTTGTCTTTTCGTTATCTTTTTTGTCATTTATTTTAGACTTTTTGCACATTATATTTTATATTCTATTCTGACACCCCGTGCAGACCCTAATAAACAGTAGCTTGAAAAAGACCACATTAACTGATTGATGCGTTCCAACTCCGGGTACATACAGTGTAACGTGATTCATTAATTTGTTTTCAGATTAAAACATTTTATTTTAAAACTTTTAAACAAAAACTGGATTGTTTTATACAAACCAAGCGAAAAAAGATTTGTTTACAGTACATAAATCAATCAGTTAGTACGTGCTAATACCTCGAGCATCAATTTAAAGATATTAAAGATGTTAAGAAAACCACACGATAGCTTCAATGGCTTCAACACAGAAACAAACCAAAAAAGATTTAAAATAAAACTTGCAATGCAAAGTTCAAAAATGTAAATTTATTTGACATTAAATGCCTGAAAACAATTTGGTCCTTAGTGAAAGGATGTTCACTAATAGAAGCAACCAGTGTCACATCAATACAAAACACAGACGAACAACACTGAAGTATTTTTATGTTTTTTTCTGATTTTGTCTATGAATATTATTCGTATCGTCATATTGAGATTTTGCTCAGACACGTAATTTGTTTTGCCAATTTTATATTTAACACGGGAACTTTCTCTTGTGTAAAAAGAAGTTTAGCAAAATGTATATTCAGTATATGGAATGTATTGGTGCTAATTCTTTTAGTTTAAAAATATTTATTTATAGTGGAGTTGGGAAACAAGTTATTGCAACTTATATTAATCTCTTTCTTTTTTGCCGGTGCGAGTGCTGCCTTATTTTAGACACTTTGAAACTGCATGATGTACAAGAAGATGTGTTTTGATTGCCTATGAGACAGTTCTCCCAAATAAACCAAATGACACAGAAATTGACAACTATATATATGCCATTTTACGGCTATTAACAATAAGCTAAGCCCAAACTGCATAGTCAGCTATAAAGAACCCAAAATGACAAATATAAAGCTATTCAAACGAGAAAACTAAAAGCCTGATAAATGTAAAAAACAATGAACGATAAACTATGTAACAATTCAACCAACGACAACCGCACTGTCTGTTACCACTGAATTACAGTTTTCTGACTTGGCACAGGCCCATGTAGAATGTGGCGAAGTTAAATTAGGTTGAAGGCGCACCCAACAACAGACATTCTGTACAGATCTGAGAGTACTTGCAGTTACTGACAGCTAGGTCAGAGCCAAAAACGACTATTAGAGCATGCATCTAAAACAAAATGAATGTCGTTAAAAAAAAAGAAAGATTAAGATGGGGAAACAACTGTGAAATACTTTCAAAAACAATATTTTCGGTATAAATTCGATTTAAATGTTTTTTTCTTTCTTCATTTGGATATATATCCGTCATTGCACACTTATCCGGGATTTATTTTTTGCATTGTCATGGAAAGAAAAATTTCTATTGTTAATACGTTTTGGCATTTTGTCTTTCAACGTACGGGTCATTGCAAATTTGACAGGCATCTTAGACAATTGGTCAAGTATTGGAGAAAAATAGTATGCAAATGGATTTTGTTTTGATAACGGTCTTCATATGAATGACAACAGTGCAGCAGTCAAATTTGATCGGTTTTTTTTTCGACCTTAATTTCACTTCATCCTTTCTCTAAAAGGTGATTGATGAATTATGACAATCAATTCAGATTTGTTTTTAAATTTTTATTATGTCACAGACAAGACTACGGTGCACTTATTTGTATTTTGTAAGTGTTATTATTTACTGAGATGAATAGTATGTATTTTAGAACTAACCATGTGACTTAATTGTTCTGTTTTTATGTTTGATTAGTTTCTAAAATTAGCGAGTATTTCATCAAATATATAATGAATCTATATTAAGATATAAGACTGTATTTTTGAAAATTTGAGAAAGGAAAAGGAATCTCACGCGGTAATTATATTTAACAGACCATAATAGCGTAAAATGATAGAATTACGGTGGACCATTATGGATGGACGCCGTAAATGTATCTTAACTCTTTTTAACGACCATTTATTTATTGCATTTGCGAAATTTTTAAGAGTATCTATCATTGACGACTGTAAATGCATTTACGGTCATCAATCAAAAGTTGACCAGTACATGTACGAAGAGCTGCCCGTAAATGTATTTACAATTATAGTTTATATTCACTCTAATATACTATTAGACGTTCAGGTCCGATAACATACATGCATGTACATATCAATTATACTAATATTATGCTTGGAGAATATGGGTGGTAGCACAATACAAAGATTTTTCACCCCCAATCAGACATCTTTAAACTGATGTAATTCCACTCATCTTTCTTTAAATTTTATAAATGAGGTACCAAAAGAAAGAAGAAGGACCAATCTTTCAAATTGTGATAATTTCATTATTATGTAATTAGTTGCCATATTGATATGTCTATACTTGAATCAATTTAGCTTCTTTGTTATTTATAGCATCCCAAAATATTTTATAGATTCGTGCACAACACAGTTTGTCCTCCAAAACTGTGTCTCATATTTTTCCTATTGTATTTCATTCTCTCATAAATCTTCAATGAAGTTAACAGCATCAATTCATAAGAGACCACTAAATTCAATTGGGTATAAAATTTGTTCTATTGATGTTTTTGGAAATCTGAGACACAGTTTTGGAGGTCAAGCTGTGTTGTACAAGAATATATAAAATATTTTGGGATGCTATGAAGAACAAAGAAGCTAAATTCATTCAAGTGTGGACATCACAATATAGCAACTAATTACATAATAATTAATTATGTAATAATTATGTCATAATGAAATTATCACAATTTGAAAGATTAATCTTTTTTCTTTCTTTTGGTACATCATTTATAAAATATAAAGAAGGATGAAATGAATTACATCAGTTTAAAGTTGTCTGATTGGGAGTAACAAAATCTTTGTATTGTGCTACCTTAAAGAGTTAAAACAAATGAACTACACAATCTTTGTTTAAGAGGGGCATCATGATCGATGGAAAAGTGATCCATCCATGGACGATACAGATAGTTCGTGCAGAAAGATCTGTTAGTTTCAAATATTATTATAATTTAATGACGTCTTTTATTTTTTCGAATCTTTGTTATTGTTAAATTATATAGAAGATTTAAAATCTGTGTTCGTTCAGTTCGTATTTGAATAAGGTCAACTCATTTCGTCCCATAGTCTTGGAGTTTGAGGGATATTAAGATATTGTCATTTGAGGGTTGCAGCAGAGTTTTAACACCCTCCCACCTGACAAAATATATGTTCTTTGATCATTGTTGAAGGCCGTACGGTGACCTATTGTTGTTCATTTCGGTGTCATTTGGTCTCTTGTGGAGAGTTGTCTCATTGGTAAACGTACCAAATCTTCTTTTTTACTGAATGTATAAATTTGTTTAATAATTTGTTTTGACTTGCATAATTTGGTGCACACTATCAATGGAGCTGATCCCCTATATCAAGGCAATGTGTTGAGTTTTGTGTGTATAACAATTCTGTTTGGTTGGGTTGATAAACTAGAGCACAAACGTATCTATTATAACTAGATTATAGTAGTTGTCGTTTGTTTATGTAATTTATACGTGTTTCTCATTTCTCGTTTTTTTTTTCTATATATAGATTAGACCGTTGGTTTTCCCGTTTGAATGGTTTTACACTAGTAATTGTGGGCCCTTTATAGCTTGTTGTTCGGTGTGAGCCAAGGCTCCGTGTTGAAGGCCGTATATTGACCTATAATGGTTTACTTTTTTACAGAGGATGACCTTGAGGTCACTCCGATGTATTGTTATCGCTTAAATTTCCGTCATTCATAAATTATAGTCAAATTAGTTTTGGGTTTTCAACACCAGTGAAAAAAGTGCATTTTCATACCTGCGATTTCTGTTCTCCGGTTGTACGATGTTTCAACAAAATAAGGAATCATTTCAGTTGTTGATTTAGTGGTGAAAATTTGACTGAATTATATCTGAATAAATACGATTTTATATGTTCAATTGGTGTTTCAGAAAGAGGTCAAGTGCTCTTGTTCATTCATAAACTTATCGTTCATTCATAAATTTATCGTAAAATAAAAATCACTACACAGGTTATACGTGTAGTGTAAATGACCACCTGTAATCTAAAAATATCGGTCTCACTAATAACGACAAGAAGAATTTTAGCGACAAGAAGCGTCAAGAACGGACAAGAAGAATAAATTAAGCGACAAGAAGACTATTTAGCGACATGAATATTAACTTCTCGTATCGCATGAGGATGACACATATCAAATGAACAATTATGTGTGGGACTAAGTTTTAAGAAATGATGTCAAAGTAACACTATGAAAATATTTTTAGTAAGCTGAAATATATATTTATTTTTTACATGTTTATGTCTTGTAAGTTATTTTATTTCTGTCCCATTTTTCAACATTAGCGTCTCGAAAGGTGAAATGTTTTAACTGAATGGTTAATTTAAATTAATTATGAAAATTGTTAAAATTAAATAAATAAAAGTAATTATTGCCCAGTTACAAACACTACCAGGGGATAATCCATAATTACCCCCAACTTTAGCCTGGTAAACTTGTTGTCTCCTTGTGAAATATAAAACATATTAAAACTGATTTCCTGCTTAAGTCTTTTATGATATAAAGTCAAAACCTTCTTGCTTTTCACTAGACAACCATGTCCTGTCAGGTTTATTCTTATATATGTAGATGAAAAATAAAAGTCCCCAAAACATTAACATGGCAGCAATTGCTTTTACAGCCTTTAAGGCTTTGATTTTTTTTACAGAAGAGTGTCCACCATGCACTTGCACTGCACTATAATAATAGTAGAATAGAATTATCATATACAAATAGATGAAAATTATATATACATGCAATCGTAATATTAATAATATATATAACAACAAACCAGTGTATTCTCTACGACTATTATTATATAAGTATAATAGTCCAAGGTATACTGATTTCTTGCACTACAATATAATAGTTATTACGGTGAGGTTGAATTTCCTGTCATTTATTCATCATCCAAGCACGAACTTCTATCAGAAAAAAAATGTCTCTGTAAATTAACCCAAGTTTCAGGTATATAGAGAGATGCATGTGATCTGTTTCTGTGACATGCGCTTTTGACCATCCACAAGAACCTGCGGTCATCCGATGTTCAGTACTTCAGTACTTTGATTTAAATTGTTATATGGATGGAGAGTTGTCTCATTGGCACTCACACCACATTTTCCTATATCTATAAATAGAACAATGTACATGTACATGTAACAGCAAATGACATTGATATATAGGCAATGATGAATAGGTATATATTAAGTACAAAAATGTCGTAAGACTACTGTCATGCATTTCGTGGAAAATGCATAATTCAAAATGAAAAAATATATATATATATTGATTTTATATATTTTATATATTTTGTTTTCTTTAAAATACGATCATATTAAAAATATTTTCCCATATTATTATGCGTTGGAATAACAACAATACACGATACCGCATTTCCCGATATCCTTTTGAGCCGTGACATCCGACATTTTACTCAATTCGTGATAGCTTTAAAAGAGGGACGAAAGATACCAAAGGGACAGTCAAACTCATAAATCGAAAATAAACTGACAACGCCATGGCTAAAAATTAAAAAAAGACAAACAAATAATTGTTTCCGATATCTTGAACAGTGAATTTTGAAATTTTACGCAATAAATGATATACATGTATGTACCGTAGCTATTTTTTTCCAATACAAATGTATCAATTTTTCTTCGGGTGGATGACCCTATCTGCTATTTTTTTGAAAGTTTTTTGTTTTGTCTAATTTAGATCTCTTTGAAAAAAATATGGCATATAAAATACTCCAAAAAAAAAATGAAAATAATTGGTGCATTTCTCTTGTTGGTTAAAATATTTTGAATGTAGTTAAATGTTGAGACGTTCGATATTTCTCTATATCTAAGCTAAACTTTGCCCTAGAGACTGTGTTAACAAATGTTTTATGTCCCATTTATGGGCATTGTGTTTTCTGGTATATGCGTCCGTCCGTTCGTTCGTCCGTCTGTTCGTCCGTTCGTCTGTCCCGCTTCAGGTTAAAGTTTTTAGTCGAAGTAATTTTTTGGATGAAGTTGAACTCCAATCAACTTGAAACTTAATACACATGTTCTCTATGATATGATCTTTCTAATTTTGATGCCAAAATCAGAGAATTTCCTCCGTGTTCACGGTCCACTTAACATAGAAAATAATAGTGCGGATGGGGCATCCGTGTACTATGGACACCTTCTTGTTTTGATATACGTAATGAAATATAAACTAATTATAAACGCATCTATCAATATATTATCTATGCTGAGTTTATTTATTTATTGTTAATCAAAACATCAACTAGTATATAATTAAAGTACACATGCTCGAATTGTTTGACTAGCATATCTATGTAACTGTACTTGGCCTTTATATGAGGCTATCAGAGGCAGACGGTTATACAAACAAAAGATATACTAGTTAATAATTCTATATATGTACTTTTTCTGTACCTTTTTTGTCTGATAGCCTATCATATCAGGAAACCAGTAAAATCGAAATTGATTTGATACATGTACATGCATAAGATCAAAAATAGAAACAAGAAATGTGTCAAAGAGACAACAACTCGAACAAAAAGTAGAAAATATCCAAAGGCCACCAATGGGTTTTCAACACATCGAGTAAATAATAAATGGGAGGCGTGCTATCCCCAATTGATGCCGTCGGAGCTTAACATACAATATTGTTATCTCCATTCAAATGAAACCGACAGAAAAGAACGTTAAAACATGTATTTAAAATCTGTCATAAGCCGTCTGCGATTGCGCGTACGACCAATAGCATCAACTGGTGTTGGAGAGCCGCCGTGGTGTAGTGGTTAGTGCATCGGACTACTAACACAAAGGTTCCTGGTTCGATTCCCGTCTGGGATGAAAATTTCAGGGACTGAATTTTCGGCGCTCCCTTGACACCATTTGCGAGTATGGTCTTGAGGAAACGATGATAGTCCGTCGGAAGGGGACGATAAATGGCTGACCCGTGTTAAGAGAGAGCCATATCTCTTGCACGTTAAAGACACCCTTGTAGATTTCGAAAAAGAGCAGGCTAATACCGCTACAAGGCAGCACTCGCACCCGCAAAGTGGAAAGGGATTAATATAAGTTGCAAAACTTGTTTCCCAATCCACTATAATTAAATATGTTTAAACTAACTGTCAATTGATGCCATGTAAATAAGTGACGTTATCCAATCAAAATGAACGTTACAAATGTTGTTGCATTAAAATAAACTGTATTTGGTCTTTATATGAGGCAATCACAGACAGACTGGTATACAAACAACAGATATACTAGTTAATATCGTTCTTTATCATATGTTTAGTAGTAAATACAGTAGTTTTGCATATGTGATAAATAGCCTGCTGTTTAATCCATATCGCGCAACTTTGATGCGCACCCTTTATCGCATACCCTTTATCACACCCCTACTTTTTTTTTTTTTTTTTTTTTTTTTTTTTACATAAAGTCAGTTTTGGTTTTTTTTTTTTGCTTAAGAAAAATTTTCCTCAAAATAAGTAAATTTTTTGAATGACGTCATTGTTTGGTATGTGACGTCACGAACGTCGAGTTTTCATATTGTATGTGACGTCACGAACGTCAAGTTTTCATATTTTTTGGCACACTAAATGCAACTATGAAAAATACAAAACTCACAAATTAATACAATAATAAACAAAATATTTTTAAAACAACAGCATGCAAATTGTAAGGTAGCCCAGGTGCTTCGGATAAGTAATTGATCAGTTCTTTTAAGGCCTTTGAAACAAGACAAAAGTAGAACTGAAGGTAACCCAGTGCTATGGATCAGAAAACAGTTCATATAATATAATACTCTACTGTTGAAATATAGGATAAAGTGTATAATACATGGCAAAATCCGTATCACATGCCGTATCACCCTCGACCAATATCATCCCTCGGGCCTAAAGGCCCTTGGGCTGATATTGATGTCTCGGGATGATACGACATATGATACGGATTTTGCCATGTATTATTCTCTATATATCTATACTGCTGATGCACTGTTTTTTACTGTTAGGCTGTCATGTTTGGAATCGAGTACAACAACCCTACCTCAGAGCAGAAAACAGCCAAATACCAACAATGGATCTTTAACATAGCGAGAAAATCTCGCACCCGGAGATGGGCTTCAGCTAACCCATGAACAAAATGCTAGTAACAATAGTATATGAACAGCTTTAGTCTAGTTATTGAAAAAGTACATAACTAGCATATTAACAAAGTACACATGCTCGAACCGTTTAAATAAAATGTCTATGTAAATGTATTTGTCCTTTACTATCACAAGCAGACAGCTATATCAGTAAATCCCGTGCTATATGTGAACTGCTTCTGTATTTTTCATGTCTGTTAGTGTTAGTCTGTTATTTCAGGAAACGAGTAAAACCGAACTGATTCAATACATGCATAAAATTGAGATTGGAAACAGACAATGTGTAAGAGACAACAACCAGACCAGAACAGAAAATAGCCGAAAAACTCCAATATGTCTTAAACACAGCGAAAAAATCCCCCCACCGGATGTGGGCCTCAGCTGGCCCCCAAACAAAGATGTGTACTATTCAAGAGAAAATCTGTATACATGTACATATACAAGGGTCCTTGGACGTGTAAAATGCATGACGGTTTGTGAAAACATGACGTTGGTCCGGTTTCTGACTATACCATATTGTTCTAGCATTCATGACTTTTATTTTTGATAAATGTGTTGTACTCGACTCGTCGACACTGTTGTAGTGTAAACCCGTATGCTTTCTGTAATCGATTGAAGACAATAGCAAATCTTATTTTGGATACTTGTTCATGTGCTTTGTTTCGTCACCTATCAATTCTTTCAAGAGTATTAGCATTGCATTGATAAATTGGCATAAAAGGACACCTACCATTTAATCGTTGTAATCTTTTTCTGTGTACAGTATCTGAAAGTACGCGTTTTCTGACTCGAAAAGGAAGCAAAAACGCCGATTCTACCGAAAAGGAAGCGTAACGAATATACACCGTGCATACGTATCTGTGTATTTTAACACTCCTAACATCTGAACAGATTACCCGCTCTTCATCTTTGGTCGATAGAATATAAACAAAGCTTTATGTTTGTAGATTTTGATTGCTCGATATTTTTGGTTATTCACTTGTTACTTTCAGAGGTCTTAGAACATTTCAGTCATCGATATATCTATACTATCTGTAGATCCTTTGTTATGTGGTCCGTTTGATTAAGCCACGACCCAAAGAGAGAATAGTTGCACAGTATACTATACTTGCACTAGTAGGCTCATTGATTATGTAGATGACATTTTAAAAAGAAAGAAAAAAACAAACGATGTCAAACGAACAAGCGCGTTTAAATTTCGGCTTAGCATGTCGGTTTAGTCCAAAGTATGATTAAGACATTTTGTATTCATATCAAATGTTAACATTATTATCCTAATATATTTGAATGAAATATTTGCCACTTTAAGTTATGATCCTTCTATCATTCTATAGAATTGAACAAAATGGTACATCAAATTTAATGCATTTCTATAAGCAAAATACAAAAGACGATTGAAAACGACATTACAATAAGATGAAATGATGTTTGATATACTCTACGATCATTGTGTATTATAAAATGGAATAAAACAATAAAATAAAATAATAACAATAAAGACATTAATTGTTGAACCAACATAAAATATATTGTTATAAATCAGTAAAAAGACACGTTTTCTTGTCAAAGTGAAGCATGTGTTTACATGTTAAACACAACCTTGAAAAGATAATTAAAAGTACAAATGAAAAAGTGATACTATTTTATAATGAGATCACTGCCTGATATACATCATTTGGTATTGCATGACATAGTATTATATATATAAGTCAGTTATAGTACAGAAACAAGTAAAGTTTAGTCTGACCGACGAGACGTTCACCCTGCTTTGATGTAGGTACATGCAATTTAATTAAAAAAAAAAAACATTTAAGGAAATTGATTTTTATCAAACCAAATGTATTTTCACCAAAGATATCATTACATGATAATGGATATCCTGCTTACAGTATGATATTAAATGCAACAAGATCTTATTGCTATTATATATGTTTACTTTTAAAATCTTTTAAATGTTAATTATACCGTAAAACCTGGCTAAACCGAATCCTGCGTAAACCGAAAACCTGTATAAACCAAACATGTTCTTAAGCACTGTCATACCAATTGTATGCGTTGTCAACCTGATTAAGCCGAACATCGGTCAAAACCGAAAAAATCATTAGTTCCGAAGAGGTTTGGTTTAAACAGGTTTCACTGTATAATATAATATCTTAGTGTAAATAGGTTACAGCTGATCCGTCATACATGCTATAGTTAATGCATCTGACAATAATCAGCGTTATAGTATTATAACGCTAAACTAGTACACATTTCTTTTTGGGGCCAGCTGAAGCCCGCCTTTAAGTGTGGAATTTTATCACTCAGTCTGTGTTAAAGACCCATTGGTGGACTTCAGGTGTTATCTGCTCTTTGATCGGGTGGTTGTCTTTTTGACATGTTCCCCATTTCCAGTCTCAATTTTATGTAGAAAAGGCGCTCAGTATTAAAAAATTAACAGATAGCAGTAAAAAAATATCAATATCTTTTTAAATGATGTCTAAGAATTAATCAAAAAACAAAGTGATAGTTGTTTTTTCAGAAGCATTTCACAGAAGTTGTTAGTTTTCTAACATGTTCAGCTTTTGATCTTTTGAATGTTGAATTATCCATTTCCTTAACTTAATGCGGAGTCAAAATTGTAAAATTTTCTTAAATGGTCCTGCAATATTCTCATCACTAAAGGTTATGACTACCAATAGGTTTGTGAGAGTTGTCTCCCATAGCAAGGTCAACTCCATTAAAACCTTTCTCCTTGAACTTCTTTACAAATGTTAAGAGAGATTAAAACTATTGATAACTGTATAATGTTAAGAACACTGTTTATATGTATAATACATGTACGGATAAGGTCAGTAAGGAGTAAAATCACAAAAATACTGAACTCCAAGGAAAATTCAAATGCTACAGTGTTCCTTGCAGCAAAAGAGGACCTTGGTAACCCGGGCGACGTCCCAGCCGGTTTGTTCTTGTATTATTTGTATTCATCATGCATAAAGCACCAAGTTAATGATGCCCTCGGGAATAATTCACAAGCACAAAGTTTTTTCTAGGAAGACACTTGACATCGACTTGGTTGTAGTAAAAAGTAAAATCACAAAAATACTGAACTCCAAGGAAAATTCAAATGCTACAGTGTCCGTGCAGCAAAAGGGACCTTGGTAACCCGGCGACGTCCCAGCCGAATTGTTCAAATTGTAAACAATCAAGTCAAATAATTAGCAACACTCTTAAAAACAAATGAGGCCCCTCGTTGGGTGTCCAAGTAATGACATAATCAAATAAACAGCTGCGCCATGAGCGCATGATACGCCCGACGTCTTGTGTGGAAGTTTTATGCAATAATCATAAATAGTTTCTGAGAAAGTTTTAAGCAATTACCATTTATTGCTTTTGAGACACGGCGGACATGTGAAACCCCCCACCCTGTTGTTTTTTTTTACAAATATCATTAAATTAAATTTGAATCAAACCAAAAAGTATACAGATCTTTAGATTAATATAACAAAGAAGTGTGTACAGTTTCAAGCAATAATCATAAATTGTTTTTGAGATACGGCGTGACATGTAAAAAAAAAACTCCCCTTTTACAACTACTCAATTATAACTCAAAATAAAATTTTGAGTCATCACCAAAAAGTATACAATCTTTAGATAATATAAGAAAGAAGTGTGTAAAGTTTTAAGCAATAATCATAAATCGTTTTTGAGATACGGCGCGACATGTAAAAAACCCTCCCCCTTTTTTACAAAATACTCAATAACTCAAAATGAAATTTTGAATCATCACCAAAAAGTATACAGATATTAAGATTAATATAACTGAGAAGTGTGTAAAGTTTTAAGCAATAATCAAGAATCGTTTTTGAGATACGGTGCGACATTGAAAAAAAAAACACACCCCTGTTTTAGTTACAAAGTGCCGTAACTCAAAAGTTAAAATCTATTTCACCAAAAAGTATACAGATCATTTGACCATCATAAAAAACAACTATATTAAGTTTCATGAAATTTAGATAAGTCGTTCTCAAGTTACAATGCGACATGTTTACGCCGGACAGACCGACGACGGACGGACGGACACCGACATTTGTATACCATAATACGTCCCGCCAAATTTTGACGGCGTATAAAAACCCATTAGGAGGCTCACATATTGTGCATCATATAAAAAAAAAAACGTAAGTCCTCGTTAACGTTTTCGTGTTATGGTTTTGAATTTAGAAACTTTCTGTCAGATCATCTGACATCTTTGTATATCAGATTCCGTAAAATCTAACAAATTAACACACCTCAGAGTATATATATAATATACAAATATTTGAATGATGTTGTTTATTTTTTTGTTACCAAATATACACATTCACGACATTTCCGTAATATTTAACTCCATTAAAAACGTTTATATTACAAATATGTACACCTCGTCAAAGTATCACATTAATGACACCTGGAATATATATTTTGACAGCTCAATTTAATGTTATCCTCTTAAAGTGTATTACACAGTATTACCCCTAAAGTACACTTGAACTTTTGTGTGTCCTAAAGCCTACATTTTTATAGGCTTCCATGCTAAGGTTAATTGTTCAGGCTAACAGGTGGAGTTAGACAAGTGATATTTATGTTATATTTGTTTTTATTACAGGTTTACATGGAATTTTATATTTTATTAACATGTTCATTTGTACTTTTAAACTTGCCAACAATTTACAAAACTGCCCTGTTCCTTTTTCCATGTTTTCCGTTGTTGTATTTTTTTTTCAGAAATTTGATGTCGCGCACACAAATATTATATATTTCATCTTTGACACTTACATTGTAAAGGGGTTGGTTCTTTGACGTGTAATAATTGAATTTCAAATCAAATCTCCCTCATTCTAAATTAAACCAAAAAAAAAGAGGATAATTATGTACTTTTTCTTCGATTTGACGTCTTTTATTAAAACTGTCTTTACATGGCGCATAAATCCGTCAAAAAAATATTGACTTTGTTATAAAGGGAAGACAACATACTAGAATGTTAATAACCGACAGGTCAAAGGCAATCGGACAATACCGAGGAAAACATCATGGCCAAAAGACAGTCAGATAACACCATGACCAAAAAACAGTCAGAAGACATCATGACTAAAAGCCAGTCAGAAACACCATGGCCAAAAGACAGTCAGAAAACATCATAACCAAAAGACAGTCAGAAAACACCATAATCAAGAGACAGCCAGAAAACATCATGACCAAATGACAGTCAGAAAACACGATGGCCAAAAGACAGTCAGAAAACACCATGATTAAAAGACAGTTAGAAAATACAATGATTAAAAGACAGTCAGAAAACATCATGGCCAAAAGACAGTCAGAAAACATCATGACCAAAAGACAGTCAGAAAACATCATGGCCAAAGACAGTCACAAAAAACACCATGACCAAAAGACAGTTAGAAACATCATGACCAAAAGACAGTCAGAAAACACCACGACCAAAAGACAGTTACAAAAAACACCATGACCAAAAGACAGTCAGAAAACATCATGACCAAAAGACAGTCAGAAAACAGCATGGCCAAAAGACAGTCAGAAAAAATCATGACCAAAAGACAGTCAGAAAACACCATAGCCAAAAGACAGTCACAAAAAACACCATGACCAAAAGACAGTCAGAAAACAGCATGGCCAAAAGACAGTCAGAAAGCACCATGGTCAAAAGACAGTCAGAATAACATCATGACCAAAAGATAGTCAGAAAAAATCATGACCAAAAGACAATAGAAAACATCATGCTTAAAAGACAGTCAGAAAACATCATGACCAAAAGACAGTCAGAAAACACCATAGTTTTCCTTTCAGCTAAATCCTCAGTGTAATCGACCAGCTATTTAGTCTTTTTCCAGAGAAGTTGTAGCGATTCCACCAGATGTCTTTTCACTTTTTCCAGAGAAGTTTTGGTGATTCCACCGATGTCTTTTCCCTCAATTACAGTAGTTGTTTAATTCATAGTCTACTGTATTTTGTAATTTCCGGGACCCTACAGCTCAGTTGTTTGTCATTTATTTTATATATGGATTATAGTGGATGATGCATCAACCAAATGACTATGTAAGAAATAGAATTTCAGCTCCACGTTGAAGGCCGTACGGCTACCTATAGTTGTTATTCTCTGTCTCATTTGTGAAGAGTTGTCTAATTGACAATCTTACTATGATATCTTCTTTTTTATATACACTGAGCAACATATATTGACTCAATGGAAAACTTACGTAATTTACAACATCCCTTTATTTACTAATTAGAAACAAAATAGTAATATACAATAACGTATTTAAGCATGCTCGTAAAGGCTGTAAACAAGCTCAAAGATTTAAGTGAAGGAGACAGCAAACAAACAATTACATAACAACAGACTACACATAGCAACATTAGTCTGTGTTTTGACTCCTTGGTAATAATACATTATTCAACATCCCTTTGTCTTTTTTATTAATTAGAAACAAATGTTGATACACAATATGTAAAGCTGCAAGTAAGCTTAAAGTACATGTACTTAATCTATTGCTATGAAATCATGTTTTTCTACACGTTTACACTGGTGGTTCACTATTGTTCATGAAAGATACAAAAAAAAACTAGCGAAAAAAGACACAATCGATAATGTGCAATGCTCAAATATAGAGCAGAAATACATAATAAAATATTAAGTATCAATTAACGAAATGGTTCTAATTTGAGGATACCATACATCGTGATTAAAATATTCAGATCTATTAAGCCGGAGAGAACAATAAGTCCAATTACATGTACATAATTATAAGTATCGAAAAAAGATGGATCCGAAGTACCAAATCGTGATTAAAATATTAAGATATTTTATAAATAAGTCAATTTAGCCAAAGTTCGTGAAAAGATGGATATAAAATATCACGTTTTATCAAATTCCTGCAGGTGAAATCACGATACGATAATTAAACAATACCTGCCTTTAAAAGCGTCAATTAAGCCACATAGTAACCGAAACAAATGAAAATAATTGTTTTATTCCATATTCCGAGAGTATAAATGTAGTTACCCCTGAACCCATTACACCTTTTTTTACTATAAGAAAACATGCAAAAGCAAAAAAGAAAGTGACTTTAAAATGTTTTCTTGATGCGAATATGTTGTTTAATTCAAAATGCAATTCCTATACAAATACCTCATGAAATAATATTAATATGACATATAAGGGAGGCGAAAAATCACAAGTCAAAATCAGACTAACAATGCCAGTACAAAAATCGAAAAATGACAAAACAGACAAACAATAGTCCCCCGCCCTTCCGGTAAACAAAGTAAAAAATAACAAACAATAATAACAAACAAAAAAATGCTGGGTGATCAGGAAGTTTAAACAGATCTTGGTCCATATTTGAGACAACTTTCCATCCAAGCCTCATTTGTCAAAGTGAACCATTGAAGGTTATAGTACCTTTAATGTAAATGTAAACAATAGATGCACAAAGTATGGCTTCAACACGGAGCCTTGGTTCACACCGAACAGCAAGCTATACAGGGCCCAAAACTGACTAGTGTACATGTAAAACTATTTCAACCGGAAAAGTGTACAAATTTTGTAACAGTTATATTACTGAAGAGGGAATTTTAACGACTGAAACAGATAAAGTACAAACATTTTTCGAAGAAAAGAAATGAAAAGATTTGATATACAACAAAATTGAGAATGGAAATGGGGAATGTGTCAAAGAGACACCAACCCGACCATTGAACAGCCAACAGCAGAAGGTCACTTATGTAATGTTGTGTACATGTGATTTCTTCCAAATTAAATGTTGTATTTTGTAATTTTGTAATTTTGTTTTGGGTGAAAAAGCGTTGACCGATGTGCATTTTGTATGAAGCGCGGAAGTGCATCTCATTCTACTTATATCTGCACAATATCTAAGTTTTGGATCCCTATACATTTACAAAATGCCAACCATGAACAAATGGGGTTAATTTCTATCAAATTTTTCGTTTGTTTTCCAATGCAATGTATAAACGTTGTCACGAAAAGCACGTTCCGTTATGCATGTTTTATTAATGAAACAAAACTTTTAAAATTCCTCTCGATTGTTGTCAGCTAACAAAAGCAGCTGCTACATTTCCTTGTCAACATAAATTGTATCCATCTTTAATTATAAAAAAAGAAGATGTGGTATGATTGCCAATGAGACAACTCTCCACAAGAGACCAAAATGACACAGAAATTAACAACTATAGGTAACTGTACGGTCTTCAACAATGAGCAAAGCCCATACCGCATAATTAGCTATAAAAGAACCCGAAATGACAATCCTAAGTCCTTTTCAGCTGATTTTTGTAGTTCGTTCTGATATAATACCATTGTCCAGTTATGGGATCCGCTAACATGTTTAACCTCGCCTTATTCTGTATGTATGTGCTATCCCAAGTCAGTAGCCCGTAATTCAGTGATTGTCGTTTGTTTATGTGTTACATACACGTATTTGTTTTTCGTTCATTTTTTGTACATAAATTAGGCCGTTAGTTTTCTCGTTTGAATTGTTTTATATTATCATTTCGGGCCTTTTATAGTTGACTATCCGGTATGGGCTTTGCTCGTTGTTGAAGGCCGTACGGTGACCTATAGTTGTTAATTTCTGTTTTATTTGGTCTCTTGTGGAGAGTTGTCTCTTTGGCAATCACATCACGTCTTCTTTTTTTTATTATATGTAATGTTATATCGGTTAAATGTACATACACGATTCTGTAATTTTGATAGATAGCCGCGGCATACCCTAATTTGTATTTATTTCTGTATCAAATTCAAAATCTATGACTACACGCAATTTGATTGACAACGTTGAAACGACACATAGAAAACAAACGAAATTCTTGATTTAAATGGTAATTTCATAATTGTAACTTAAAATTTGAAAAGAATAAAATGCACTTTTTTGTAATTTTTTATAGGTTGTATTTACTTTGTTAAAGCGCATATTTTTCATCATGAAGAGGGTTTTCTCCGCGCTCCATATATACGTACTTCGGGTCAACGCTTTTTACACCCCAAATAAAACTACTAAAAAGACTTAACTGTCAGACGTGTTATTAACTCAAGGTTTTCTATTACTATGTTTGCGGATATTAAAGAATTGCTAGAATATTAGTCCTCATTTTTATAATACAGCAAAGCGAGAAACACAAATTAAATCCTATACGATTTGATTTCTTAATGAGTTTTATGTGTACTATTAACTCAAGACATCGATTTCCGTTACATGGTTTATGGCAAGGATGTTTTTTTCAACGATTCATTAATCTGTACGTCTCGGATGTGACCTGCACTGCCTGTCAGCCGTTGATTTGTTTACATTCTTTATTATAACCTTGACTTTAAAGGTCAATGGCACATTTAATGTGTTTAAAACATATGTACTTTTATGGGATCCCAGAAGCTTTTCCATTAATTAGATTTACGATTTACGTTTAGAAACAAGGCCATGACGTCGATGTGGTTAACTTTTTTGCGTAGTGCTATAATTGCATGGTTAGCTGAGGTATAGCGAAAACAACTACAGTATTATATATGCTATTCAAGATTCAAGATTCAAAGTATTATTTAGAGTCGATATTCAGTAAACTACATAAATACAAGCTCTAGTGAGATTTTCTAAACAACTTAATAACAAAATACAATACACACATAAAATAAAGTCATGAACACAACACAATTTTAAACATATAAATTTGAAGGTTTTGATGGGTTCCTTTATTCATTATTCTTTAGTTTTAGACTATTTGTCTTCATTCTTTATTTCTGTCGTCCAGTTTTCTCTGTTCTTTAAATATGTTTGCCTATTTACCTCTATTCGTATTTTCTTTTGTTCTTTATTTAGCATTATATTTATGCATATATTAACCCAAAAAATTTTATACATCTTTTATTTTTGATTTTTTTCTAATGTATTTAAAAATCTCTAGGTTGTACCGGAGAGGTAAATGTATTTGACTGAAAAAAACTACCATTGGGGGCCCCTACCATTCGATTTTATATGGGGGAGGGACTAGGATGGATTTTAAAGAAAAAGGCAGGAAAGGAGTTTTGAATGAAAATAAAAGGTAGGTTGAGCAACGTTGCAAAAAAAAAAAAAAGACAGGATGATAATTTATGTAAAAAATGTCTGGACCAAATACAGTGAAAAAATAAACGGCAAGACGGAGATTAAAATTTAAAAAATATGAAGGACACAGTTTTTTCTTCTTACTCCTCTCTCCCCATAAAATCTAATGGTAGCTCCCTAAACGTTTTAGATCGGGTTTTTAGATAGGATTTCAGTGGTTGGCATTCATGGTTAAGGTATGCAGGTGAGGTCTTTAATAGGAAGCGGTAATATCTGCAAATTTGACATGTGTCGTATTGATTTTCACAATCCTATTCTTTATTTTTTGCGTCCCTTTTTCCACTATATTTGCTTTGCCACACTTGTGACCTTCAGGGAAATCCAAAACTAATTGTCAATGAAATTACATTAATGGCTTTAATTTTTTATTCAATTGAAGTACATCGGCACTTTCAAATTCAATCTTAAATGATGTTAAAAACCAATAAAATTAATACAAACTTTCACTAATCTACTAGTGGCTTTCAAGGTCTTTTTGTAAATATTTTAAACTTTCTTTCATAAACTATGCTTGTCAATCGAAGTACATTTGCACCACTAAATTTCCTAAGAATTGACTAGAATCAAACCGTAGAAAACAAGTCTTAAGTAATATCCTAGTACACAGATCTATTTCTTATGAATCAAAATCCAAATAATAAAAGCACGTGTTCTTAACCACAGAACCACAAAGTAAAGCTTACTGTTTTTCAAAACAAACTATCTGAAGCAAACTTGCTATGTGGGGGACATTGGTGAACCACAATAGGGTTTTCCCACAGGGATATACCCATCCTGATTAATAAACCATGTATATGGTGTACTGTGTCATGTATTTGCTATAGCGTATACACGTTTTAAATCATATTTCACTCGGTAATTTTATTTTATTGATTAACCGACTTTATATATTTTTGAGGGTCTGGATTGGATTTACGAAGTAGAAAATAATGGACAAAAAAAATTGAGAATAATAGGATATACATGGAAGAATACAGAAGTAAAACAAATGGAGTAAAAATACCAAATATTAAAATAAACTTAAAAGTACATGAAAGTGAACAAAACGCAAACTCAATATAATGCAGTGAAACGGACAAAAAAAAAACCTGAAATGAAGACCTCCACCTCCATTATACATAGACTTTCAAGTATGAAAGTTCAAAAGGCTGATTTATTTACTTTTAATTATAAAATATTCAATAAAATAACGTTTTTGAAATGACTTCGTCACGTTACAATTACATTATATTCAACTTAAAAAATTTTAAAGAAATTATGAATGCTATAAAAATATAATTTAGCAAGATTCCTAGTAAAATTTTCCATCGATCAATTTGTATCATTCTTATACAGGATTATGGGCTGTTACTTGGACATAAACTCATCATAGACACCAAGATTAACAAAGGCGGAATAAGGGGTGGTGGCAGGGTTCCGGCGGTCCCCTGTTTGGGAAATACTCTTTTGATTCTATAAAGATCACTGAGGCATGACTGGAGCGGTCCCCCCAGACAGACAGTGTCCTCCCCCTTTCAAAATATTTCTGGATCCGTCATTGAATAAAATTGTGTACCTTGACAAAGACAAAAACAAAAGACTCATCAGTGACGCTCGAATAAAAAATATTAAATAGACTTATTGTGTAATTTGTGCTTTGCTTAGATCATGATACATACATTGTAACCTATATTAGGTTTTTTAAATAAAAAAAAAATGCAGCTGATTAGCATTACGGATCCAATTTTCAAAAGCTTTTGCCCACAAAAAAAGCTAAAATATATCTACATTTTGTATTTAAAGGTAGAATTCTTTATTTTTTGCCCATTTTTCTGTAGTATCATTAACCCATCAATACCCTCGTATTACTTTCTGTATATATTAAAAATATTGAAAAAAGAAAACATTGCATTGTCAACACAATATAACACTACTTGCACTTTCTAATTGAATTATCCGAGCACTCAATTTATACAAGATTTAGTTTCTAAAGCAAGTACAATACAATCGATTCTTTCGTCAATCTTAGGCTGTAAACATTTTCTCCTAAAGGTCACAACAGATACAATGTAATCGTTATGACGTAATCATGTCTGTGACGAACACAGAGCGTTCATCTTGTTAATTATGACGTAGTTTCGTGTAATTAACCGATTTTGAACTGAAATGAAATGGATAAAATTATGTTTTGACCGATTATTGTAAAAGTACAAAAGTTAAGACGGTACATAGACAGATTCTGGAAAATAATATTATATATAAATGATTTCCATCGTTTTCTGTTCGTACATAACAAGTTTCATCGGATGATTGTAGTTCTTATCGAGGCACTTAGCTCTGGGGTAAACAAACCTACATACGGATACTTGGCTCCGTAGATATAGATAATACTAGAACACACCCGTGATATCGCGGGTCCGTGACTGAATTAAAGTATACTAGAACACACCCGTGATATCACGGGTCCGTGACTGAATTAAAGTATATAACTATGCGCAAGCCTTATTTTAGTAATTAGTATTGTCATCTGATAAAGTCATGCCGATTACTAGTATAAGATACACAGTTTTTCTCTGCTTTCAAGTCTTTCTGTTTGAACCCGTCGAACTGAAACAATAATATTAACTATTTGGAAAACAAAAGGTCCTGGAATGGAGTATTTTTTAATCAAAAGCATTGTCCTATATAAGTTATAAATAAAGTTGAATTCTTTGCTTCGCTGTTTTACGTCATGCCCACTAACAAATTGAAAACTGTACCTATACGCCTTATTTTTAGTCCAGATTTTTAGTATTCGTATTGTTATCTTAGAAAGTGTTACTGATTAAAATACTACAATAGGTAACAATTTGACAATTTAGTAGTGTCAACCCTGTGGTTATGACCCGTGTATATAGCATATTAATCCTGAATACAACGTTTGGTGGTGCGCCTGTAAGATGCGGAACGTACAGATAAGGTAATAGGTAACAGGTAACTATACTATTGGTATCGGTAGCGGACTCGACCCGGAACTTCTTAATTATTGGCAATATTAATTACGTGGAAAATAAAAGGGCCTGGAGTGGTGTAATTTTTAATCTACACCTTTGTACTATATTAGTTATATATAAAGTTGAATTCTCTGATTCGTCGTTTTTACGTGATGACGGCTGACAAATTGGACCTCGTAATTTTAGTATTATAGATATACAAGACCATATCTGTTCTATTAAACGAGAAGACCTCATTTTGTGTGTCGCTTCTCTTCCTTCCACAATAAATTAATCATCATGACTTTGTGTCCTATAGGTGTCATACCACCAATTAAAAGTCCCTATCTGTTCAACCAAATTTTGCAGTTTTCACAGCTTTCTAAATATTTTACCTTAAGTTTAACTTCATAGAAACTAGGTATATCCTGAATAGTACAGGTGTCACCTTTCTGCATGCCAATTTTCAACATACATTCAAAATCATATAAGAAAGAAGAGAGCTTCCGAAAGGAGGTACCACTAAAAATAACCCCTGGTTTTCTGTAAATCTTAAATTAGTATACTATGGAGCGCATTAATCCTCAATTTTTAATGCAAACTCATAGACAGGTAAATTTTGGCTCAAAATGGTCTTAATATATTTCTCTTTCAACAAAAGTTTCATTTCTGCAAATTTGTTGGTTAGTTTAGGTGAACAATGACATCAAATGCACTATTTTGTGTCCGAGTAGGCCTACTTTCACATACGTTCTAAATTTGAGGGAGTAATTGGTGGTATGACACCTTAGGTACCATGCATAGTTGCATTTGCTTCGCTAATGATTATTCCGTTTGGGTTATTTTGGGAGAAAAACGATAATAAGGCGTCGGGATATTGTTTCCGTGATAGGTTGGACTTTAAGTAATAGACTAGACTTTGGTTTAGGACGGTTTAAAATTACACATAGTTTTCATAGGTGCTTGGGGGACATGACATATTTTTTTCGCTTTATCTGTATACTATGAACATACATCAACTATCAATTCCAATTTTACCATCAACGGCGGCCATGCATATATTACAGTCATGCTTAAAAGAAAATAAAAAAAAAACGGATTTGGAAAAAAAGGGGAGGGCTAAAATAAATTGCTCTGCCACAAAGTACCTTTGACTTTTGATACCTTTCCTGAAATTCTCCAGTTATCATTTTTTTTACAAAAATTCACCCTACAACAGTTTACATGTAACATACTTTCAACCCTCTAAATGGCCGTGATTTCGCGGATGTGTTCTAGTATTTGTTGACAAGGACAAGTGTAAATGGTTGAGGGTCTAAATTTAGGTTCCTTCATTTATGAATTCTTTTTTCTCTTTTCCTTGTCATTATTCTTGATTTTCAATATTTTACCTCATTATTCTATATTCCCTATGTTATACCCTTTATCTCTATTCTGTAAACCCCTATCCATACCATTGTGCAAAAAGTTAAACTCGCCATAGATATAGACCAGCATTTACATTGTTTACGTGAGCGTCTGAAAAAAAAAAAGACTCACCAGTGACACTCATGTGTTGAAAAGGCCAAAATTACTAAGTTGAAGAATATTGAGACCCAAAAATTTACAAATTCATGTAAAGCCAAGATTATATAATCCTAGGGTCGAAATTCTTAGTATTTCGAAAAATACAAAGTTTTTCTGAAAATTCTTTTGTGAATTAATAATCATTTGACAGTGTTTTGTTACTGAATGTTGTTATGTTAAATGTATTGCAAACAATAATACCATGTATAGCATTGGGAAGGGACAGATAAATCTATAACAAAAAAAGCAAAACTGAAAAAATCAAAACGAAGATGCAAATAGTCAAATAGGTAAATAAACTTTCACAAAATTTTCTCACGGAGCATCAAAAACCAAAACAAACTCCAAAAGTAACTCTTAAAATAGACCTTATGTGCTACGGAACTGGTGAAATTGTTATATATTATGACGCCTTAACACTTCAAAATGGACTTGTGTAATGTGTTAAGAATTGTGACGGCTTAAAACACCAACACTCAAAACGGATCTTACGTGCTGCACGTACGGAACTGGTGTAATTTAAGGACCTTACGTGCTACACGTACGGAACTGGTGTAATTTAAGGACCTTACGTGCTACACGTACGGAACTGGTGTAATTTAAGGACCTTACGTGCTACACGTACGGAACTGGTGTAATTTAAGGACCTTACGTGCTACACGTACGGAACTGGTGTAATTTAAGGACCTTACGTGCTTCACGTACGGAACTGGTGTAATTTAATAAATATTTCATGAAGCCATAAATTTGTTGGAAATGTGCCGTGATATTCGAATTTTATCCTGAGCGTCTAAATTCACAATATTTAAAATTTCTCTACATTGTAAAAAGAATTAAGCTTAAATAGCAAGTAAGAGGTTTGGTTATAATCAGACTGTACCTTTACTCTAATATACAGGCGACGGGGTGATTGACAATTGCATAGACTTCTGACGTAATCACGTGATTTTATCTTGATGGCTTAAAATGAAATCGAACATGGTAAAAAGCAGAGGCTATATTGTGACCCATGATTTACTATAACTAGAAAATGGCTTGGTTTACAAATTTAAAGTACAATATCTATAATATTATAATCGATCGCCATTAACTCTAATACCTAAGGTCATGTTTTCCTAGCTCACGATATACCAATAAAGTTAACACGTACTGTCAGGAAGTTCATTTACCTAATAAGTTAACACTTATTGTAATACACGTAATCAGGAAGCTCACGAATCTATTGTAGCTTGTACTTTTATACCTACATGTAGTAATCTAGCTTGTAATTAATATAATTCTATACATGTAGGTTGGTGACTTTGTAAATACAGCTGTTCACAAGCCACGCCTCTTTTGGGGAATATATAATATTCATTGATATGTTAATTTGTTAACGTACTGGTTCTCAGACATGATCTCTGTATTTGAATTCAGAGACAAATCTTGGGAATGTCACCAGTATTGAAAAACATGGTAGCGCCTAAAATTGAATTCTTAGGAGGTCAAAAAGTGGAGGTAGGGGTAGAATAGAATTATTGTACAAGTTTGTACTCTTAGATATTTAGGGTAAATTAATATTGAAAATGTTTTGACCTTTAAATGAAATAGTAGTGCATATCATCTTTTCGTTCCTAGATATATTTTTTTCACGAAACTTCAAAGTAAAAGTGGCACAGTTTCAGCAGCAAAGGAAGTTCCTACGGGAAACTGCAATGTCTATATTTACAAAATTACAACCTATAACATATATTATGATTGTAATCCAGACTTATATTCACACCCTATCCATGTATTTGACGTTTTACCAGATCATTAATGTCCAAAGTACTCGAAACCTTTGTAAGATCTGCAAATATTGAATTACTAAGACATAAATATATGGCAATACATAATCGTTTATCTTTAGACTCACATTAATTATTCCACAAAGAGTATTTTAGTATTAAGAGAGATATAAATAATTGTCTTTAGATGGATTGAAAGTGAAAGTACTTTTGTATTGTATCACTCAATTATAGATCGGACGAAATGTCAATTAATAACTTTAAAAAGTACATAGAGACTTTTCTATAAGAATCAATATACATTTGCAAAGTTAGCATGTGAGTTTTCTTTAATACGGTTAACTTTATCAAGAAAAGTTGAATATATATAGTAATAACATTATGTGAGGGAATTCGATATTTGCTATACCACAGTTCATTCAATAAACCGTGATTTTCTTTAGATACTGATTTTTTTTTTTTTTTCTGAGATAAACCGTGATTTTATCCAGATAAGAAATTTTCATTTATTTTCTGAGATAAACTAGGATTTTCTCAAATTTGAACTAAGCTGAGAAAATCTTAGTTTATCTGAGATAAACCGGGACTATCTGAGATAATCTACTATTACTAGTTATAGTAAGCAATCAAATAGGTTCATTGATAAGGCAGCAACCATTTGATTTTCTGGGGGGGCTATGGTTTTTTTTTCTGTGCAAACTTTTTTTTTCGCCTGCGGCGAAAAACAATCTATTTTTTTCGCGACAAGTCGAAAACAATTTTTTCCTTTCAATTTTAGCATTACATATAGTGGCAGCTGAGGGTGAAACAAACAATTTTTTTTTCTCAGGATCAAAAACAAATTATTTTTTTCTCAAAAAACTGGAAACAAACTTTTTTTTCCAAAAAAAACCATAGCCCCCCCCCAGAAAATCAAATGGTTGCTGCCTAAGTCTTTTATGAATGATAGCTCATTCCAACACACAAGTTCTGGAAGATTTTCACTTATCATGTTTTTGAATTTTTGTCAGATTTTCGGAATTCTCTGGTTTTATCCATTTAAATGCTATTAAAAAATGCCTATTGACCCCCATTTTTCTTTTTACGAATCTACATGTATAATGATAAAGCCTGTAAAAGTCTTAAATTTTTTAATTATTTTGTAAAGGTTTTGGCGAACTTAAACTTGGCATTAATAAAGCTATGAAAAGTCAAGAGAGAAATTGCAATGGCGAAGATCTGGATAACAAGCACGTTGACCTATATATATATTTTTTTTGCTCTTTTGATTTCTGTATTTATCCTCTATCAATATAAACTAGTGTTTTGAAAAGATTATTATTTTGAAACTGAGAAGCGAACTACAAAGCTTCGACCACAGTAGCTTTTACCCAAGTAAAATTGTAAGCAAATGTTTATAACCAAACAAAAACAAAAAAAAAAACAAGACAAAAATGTGTAACATTGCGGTATTGTAAAATACGACAACAGTCAAAAGTGCTGAACACCATTTTGATTTTACGTACATATTCATTAGTTTTGTTAATTAATGAAGGTATATTATTTAATCTCGTTATCATATTTGAAATCCAGTAATTTTTATCAAACAGCATTGTATTTGATAATATAAGTGAAAAATCATGGGAAATACATTATTCCTCTTTGCTTGAAAAGACTTATTACAAAATAAAAGGAAATGTTCATTCTTCAGAGAGACACAAATTTATAGTACTTTTACATACTACTTATTGTTGAATTTGTATTTATTTAAGAATACCCCAGCGACAAGGTCTAAACTAAAGGAATGACATTGTATTTTTAAGGTCATGCAATCTAAGAGGCATGACTTACACTATTAAATGTTCATATATCCTAAACCGAAGGACACGCGACCTATCGTTATTTTGTATATACTTTAGATTGAGAACAAGCTAGCGATTATAAAAGTAACATATGCATATTTACTACATTATTATAATATTGATTCGGAAACGGAAAAACATGGTCACTTATTACATTTGTTGCAAATACATGTATATATAACATATACAAGTGAAAGAAATACGGTAATTTCAAACTTCTGACGCCATAGAACAATATTCCCGGGCTTGTATTTCCTATCATGATTTCTTTGATAGAGGGTTGCTGCTTACAAGGAAGCTATTAAACCAAGAGTTCCAAATGGTGAAGTTGAAATCATTCCTTCATTAATTTTACGGACGCCATCACGAGCTGGTTGAGCGTTATGGATTAACCATTTCACAGATGATATATCATATGTAACTTATGTCGAAACTACAATCCCCTTTCCTTTTCACGAATGTGACCTACCGAATAAGACTATTTACCGGCTTTGTAATAACGCAAACGACTCTGTGTGTCCTTAAATTTTCAGATTACAAAATGCTTTCAGAGACGAAACATGCGCATATAGCGATACACTGTGAGATGGTTTGGGTTTGAATTTTTTATTTTAGAGTATTTTAAAAAATGAATATACTGGTCTAGTAAAAAAGAAAATAAAACAAATTGTGCAGATTGAA
This sequence comes from Mytilus edulis, assembly GCA_019925275.1. Lineage (NCBI taxonomy): Eukaryota > Metazoa > Mollusca > Bivalvia > Mytilida > Mytilidae > Mytilus > Mytilus edulis. The sequence goes on from CM034354.1 coordinate 95,665,105, forward strand.
AATGAATATTTTACCCAACAAAATTAAGGAAATAAACGGTATACAAAATTGTAAATAAATTGTTATGGCACCCCCACTCCTTTTTTGCACGGCTCCCTCCCCGAAAAATATCAAACGGGATTTCCCTTACCAATAGAAATAAAGGATATAGATATTGGAATTATTATTTGAATCTTGTATTATATCCCTAATATCTGAAGAAAATTGTGTGTTAAACACGGTTTAATATCTATCTAAACCTCCCACATATACAAGTTGTTTCAGACTTGTTGTTAACTGGAATGACAGTCCATGCCAATGTACATATAATTAATGCTTTAATGTAGTTTCCCATTTCCCCCCGTAATGTGACAGACATGGTTGTGTGCTTCTCATAATGCTTGCTTACTTTGTTTTAAATATTTCTGTATATTATGATATAACTATTACATGTTTCGTGTTATTTATATAATATTTGTAAACTCTTATGTCATGTCATGCCCGGCTTATTTAGTTTGCTAGGTATGCTTTGCATTTTTGTTAAACGTTCAAATTTTAAATGTTTAGCTTGTAATACGACAATGTAAAAACTCTATATATAGGTATGGATTTTTTTTTCTTTTTCTTTTATACAATATTCGTCTATAAATAGGCTTTTTAAACTTGAACTTGAACTTTAATTAGTGTACATTTTATCTAGTTATTTTCATATATTTAGAACCGATTTGAATGAGCCTCAGGACCTGACAAACATACTATGATTAGTATCATATTTATTGAGGTGAACGGGTCATTGTATACATTTTGTTCTTTTCTCCAGTTTATGTTTTTTTCCAATTTTTTCTACTGTTTCGTTTTAATTGTTGTTTCTTTCATTCATTCTACTCTGTTTCTTATTTTTTTTCAATTCTCCGTAACCTTTGTGTAGGCTTCGATTTCATTTTGTTTATATTGCTTGATTGAATATTGTTCGCTTTACGCCACCTCAACACAAACATGTTATATTGCAGCGATGTTTCTTATAGTACAAAGTGAAGAAGTAAAGTCTACACCGACACACTCTGTCGATGTACAGACATATAAAAAAGTTCGTTCATTTTGTTTTTCAAAATTTATTTATTTTTAGTTTCTTTCAGACATCCTCAGTCACATGAATGAAATAAAGGTGATTAAAGGTGGCGTTTAAATATTAATATCATAAAGTGAAACTTACTTTGATATCGTAATCAATGAAGAGTGAGGTATATTCACCCTTGTAGTTTTAAGTGCACATCTTGTATAAATTGGGTGTTGGCAAATTACAACCTATGCGGGAGACATTGGAGAAGCCATTAATTTTACAATTTTCAGTGTTTCTTTATATTTTTAATTATGTTGGGAAAAGAGGATTTACTTTTACTTAGTATACCTCAATCGCACAAATATTCGTCTTTTTTATTTTATTATTTCATTTCTTTTTATATAAAAGTTACCAGACCAGTTTATAATTATAATTTTGCATCAAGTAGAATTAACACCCAGTGTATGATTTTTATAGGCTTTCTTTTCTGCTTTATCATCTTTTAATTTTTTCGTCGCTAATTCAACTTTGTCCGATACAGAGAGAACCAGTTTTATAAGATCTGTGAATTTATTACCAGTTTAATATTATAGTTAGCTCCTTACAATTCTTGAAGTGCATGCTAAATGGTGGACTTAATGAGGGGGTCAAAAGGGTCCTTATCCCGAAATCCCGGGCTTGATAACATGAAATCCCGAGGTCCCGAATTTAAAAAAATAAATACCGACATCCCGAAATACGAAAAAAAAATAATAATCCCGGATCCTGAAAGATCAATCCCGAAATCCCGAGCTTAAAACACGCAATCTCGCATCCCGAGAAATGTACTGCCCTCTCTCACTTAATATTCAACTGACCATTTATATTTTCTGATGCAAAAAAAATATGGTTGTGATCAAATTGGACACCATTGATGTATACACATGGAAAAAAGTATTGCAACACCTTGATGTTTTAAAACTTGAAAAATCAGCCTCTTTGTTTGGATGAAATATAATAAAATATGTGTATAATATTATTGAAACATAGTTTATGACAACATTGGCATTGAAACGAACAAAAAATGTTTGAAAAAAAAATGATTTATATAACCACAATTTTAATAACAAAATGAAGTGTTTTTTGTACAAAAAAAATGCATTTTACAACTTTCACTGTAGTCGAACTTTACAATGTCAGACATTTCAAAATTAATCTTCAGACGACTGTTCACATCATGGTTGATCGTTATACGCCACAGAATTAGTACTTTGTGCGCAGCCTCCATTCAAACGGATAACCGCATCTAAACGTCTTCTGATTCCTGCCATAAAGCGACTAATTTGTTGCTAAGGTAGCAGCAACCATTTCTGATAAAGGGCATTGTTTATTTCATGATGTGTTTGAACTGGGGTGTCCTTTCGCGCACTTTCCGCCCAATAGTGTCCCAAATATGCTCGATGGTGTTCAAATCCGGGCTTCGATCGGGCCAAGGAAGATGAACCGAATTCCATTTGAATGGATCTTCCTCCACGATGCTAATTTCCAACTTTGGCGAGCTCTGCATTACATTGGATACGGAAAACTGTGTGTCTGTTCGTTAGAAAAGGTACCCGAAATGGTCTTATCGCACGATAACCAGTAGCGATAAGTCGATCTCGAACAGTTCTTGTTACAATTCTCCTGTATGGTCACCACTCTCTTTTTAGGATTGTCTTGCATGCAATGGGTTTCTTTCTGACCAACCTTCATTATGCTTGATTTTCCCTAGCAAATGGTATAGGGGTCTTCATTATCTCGGAAGGTCTTTAACAGCGTTTACTGCCTGATTTTTATTCTCAAAACGACTTATAGTGGAATGGTGATGACCAACAATACGTGCAGTTGTTACAGCGACATCCCTGCTTCTCTTATGCTGATAATCTGCCATCTTGTTGCAGTTAAGAGTTGTCAAGGACCCATTACAAGATGTCAATCACATAACTTTAAAAACTTGGTTATTTAAAGTGTTGAAAACAATGAGGATAAAAACATCTGTTTTGCTGTTTACGGGTACAGTAGCTGCATGCGCAGATACAAACTTATCGAGTCGACATTTATTGATTAAACTCAGGTGATACTTAAATAATGTTTAACTAGTTCTATTTTACCAAATTATATCACAAAAAAAATAAAGAATGTTTTTTTAATTTCAATTTTAATTTGGTGTTGCAATACTTTTTCCCATGTGTATATGTCGTTAATGAGATAGATATACACTTACTTCAAATAGACCACGCCTACTATTAAACTATTTTAACCAGTGCAGCAATCAACAAAATAAGTTCATCTCTTATTTTTTAATACCTTTCTAATAATTATAGACATTGTTGTTAGCTGCGAAGTCATTATGTCCGACGTTATCTTTTTAAAATTAAAACATATGAACACCAATATAAATAGACAATTAAGATGTTTGTGCGTTTTACACCTACCTATTGTCTATCTATACATGCAGCAAAACATACAGGATTGAAACCTACATAATTTACACGCCGCTACCAACAGACTGCTGACCAAGAACAAACTTCAATCGGAAGTAAGTGTTTGAAAAGGGGGTCAAATGTGGCAGGATGACAATTTATCTTAAAAAAAATGAAGAAGGAAGGACCGAATTCGATAGAGTGAAAAATATATAAGTCAGGACAGAGATAACAACTAAATATAATACAGGACAGCATTTGTTTATCCTAGGCACCCCTCCGCCATTAAATCAAATGGTAGCTCCTTAAATCAAGTATTGTTGTTTCCTATTTCTATTGTTTTTTAAGCTGCAATAAATATTCCTGATGCATCAAGTTAAATGAGCTATATTATATTGCCAGTAATTAAGGAACACATATTACTCTACTAGTAGAGGCTCCAATGGTCATATATGCATGTAGATCGTACATTTTTAATATGCATTTCTGTTTCCAATAGATTTCATAAAGTACATGCTACTTTACTATGTGGGTGTTTTTACTTTCTAATGAGCGAGTTCTATATTTTCACATGTGACACCTTAACAAATGTGTGAAAATTACGGAACATTTAAAAGAGCTGTTCTGTCGAGAAGTTCGTTAAAGTCTAGTAAATAACAATATTTTTGTCTGTAATAAAATTAATATCCTTTCTTTTCCAATAAAGAAGTACATTTCTAACTGTAGAGTACAAGGAAGTTAGTATGAATAATGAAGGAAACAATATATATATATATATATATATATATATATATATATATATATATATATATACAACTCGTCTAAACATCAACCCAACAATGTTAGATCTGTAAATTTGCTTTCGCAAATTTTTTGTTCTTCCCTCGCCGGGATTCGAACCCATGCTACTGTGATATCGTGACACCAAATCGCCTGCAATGCAGCCGTCCCGCTAGACCACACGACCACCTGGGCTCTACAAAAATAAAGCTTTCAGTGACCGTGTGTTACCTTTCCTCGTCAGTTTTAATCTAGCGGCGTACTACAGTACATGATATATAAGGCATGGAGATGTTATTGTTACAGATCAGCTAAATATATATAATCAAATATGATAAAGGAAGATGTGGTATGATTGCCAATGAAACAACTCCCCACAAGAGACCAAAATGACACATAAATTAACAACTATAGGTCACCGTACGTCCTTTAACAATAAGAAAAGCCCATACCGCATAGTCAGCTACAAAAGACCCCGAAATGACAATGTAAAACGATGCAAACGAGAAAACTAACGGCCTAATTTATGTAAGCCTTTTCATCGACAAATTGACGTGTGTTTCCAATAATTATGTATTTCCAATTTGGTAATAGTGCTAAAATGTGAATTGAAGTTAAAGCGCAATATCTTATATAAAAATTATTATGTGATAAATGAAGTCTTTAGCCCCTCTTACATGTGTCTTACGTATGGTGTAAAAATATTGTATGATAGTTGTAAAGAAAGATAGAACATTGCACTTGGATATAACATATACAGATGTCTCAATCCTGATCAATGTTGGACATAAATCACTATAAGATTCACATGACGAAATATTGCAGCTGTAGTGGAAACCATCAGATCAGCATGCACGTTATGAAAAAAGTAAAATCACAAATTAAAATACTGAACTCAATGGAAAATTCAAAATGAAAATCTCTAATCAAATGGCAAAATGTAAAACTCAAACACATCAGACGAATGAATAATACATTTATTTTATTATGTAGAGCATGGTGGATAAATCCTGGTTTTAAAGCTAGCTGAACATCTCGCTTATATGACCGTCCCATCAAACTCCATTATATTGTCAGCTATTTGTAAAGGTTAAGAAAAAATCTGATAGCAATCATGTTTTCATGATCATGGTAAAAAAATGTAACTATCAGTATAGAATACGTTTTTTAATAATTATATATGGTTGTTAAACCATTGACTGTATGTACATGTTACGCATGAAGCGTTTTCGAGATTAATACAATCGATCAACGTTCTTACAGTTGAATAAATTTGCAAAAGGAAGCATTCAATTCATAAATCAGGATGTGTAATCGTACATTCATGTTAAAGTGTGCCAGTTTATATTGTTAGTAAAAAGTAAAATCAGAAAAATACGGGACTACGAGGAATTCAACACGAAAAGTCCCTAATAAAATGGCCAATCAAAAGCAAAAACACAACAAATAAATGGATAACAACTGTCATATTCCTGACTTGCTACAGGCATTTTCTAATGATGAAAATTGTGGATTAAACCTGGTTTTAAAGCTAGCAAAACCATGTGGAGCAGGATCTACTTACCCTTCCGGAGCACCTGAGATCACCCCTAGTTTTTGGTGGGGTTCGTGTTGTTTATTCTTTAGTTTTCTATGTTGTGTCATGTGTACTATTGTTTTTCTGTTTGTCTTTTTCATTTTTAGCCATTGGCGTTGTCAGTTTGTTTTAGATTTATGAGTTTGACTGTCCCTTTGGTATCTTTCGTCCCTCTTTTAAGACAAATGCCATATGTTGTGCAGGCTATATACGTACCCTTCCGGAGTACATGATATCACTACTGGTTATTGTTTGTATTTGTGGTGCTCAGTACGTATTGCATATTTGATGTAGCGTTTTGTAGAATAATCTATATTCCTCGTTTTTTCGATTTTTTGCAATAGCAATTGAGTTTTGAATGTCCACTTTGTTTTTTCCTTCTTTTTTATGTGTACATCAAGAGAGCATATGCCTTAACGTACATAGCTTGTACCAATTTGGACAATGACAGTTGTTGTCCATTCCTTTGGTGTGTTTGACCTTTTGATTTTGCCATTTGATTATAGGCTTTCTGTTTTAATTTTTCTTCGGAGTTCAGTATTTTTGAGATTTTACGTTTTACTGCCCCAAACTTATCCCTAATGGACAAAAAGTGATGAATGCATTCCGTTTAAAGAATTGATCGAAATATATAATAAATAACTTAAGTAAAAAGTTATCACCCGTTCCATATACATATTCATACATACACTTGTCTCTATCAAAATGAAGCGTTCTAATATTGTAATTCATTTACTAATTTAGCATAAACATGTCAAAAGCAGGTCATCTAGAAAAGAACTGATGTGTACATGCAATCTGCTATCAATCCCCATCATAAGAAAATCGGTCAGGAAACAAGTCGACATCTAACATACTCTCATATTATATATATGTATAATGAAAAAAATAGTAGTATTTTTATGTAAATAAAGGTTACAGAATTTACAGGACTATGGATAGTTTCATTCTTCGTACCCCAAAATGAAAATAACGTCACGTCATTGGTTGAATTTCCATTGTTTATGACATTTTTAACCAATCACGACGTTTTGGTGTTCACTTTTGAAAATATTACCCAGGATGGAAATTCTGAAACGGCGAATTAACGTTAGAGAATGTACAGGACTATGGATAGTTTCATTCTTCGTTTCTTAACAAGGACATACATATAACGTGAAGCTAAGGGTCTTTATATTTTCATTGTCTGTATTTTTAATTGGTTTATATTTGTGGTTTTTAGTAGAACCACTAGTTTTGCAGTATAAAAGGATTTAAAAGGTATGACTATCTACAATGTATGAGTCTCTACTTAGGTATTTGGATTGTTTGTTTACATGACCATTTTTATAGTGATTATTTGATTCCCAGACCAAATATATTATGATTATTTCGTTATTTGATTAATCTTAATTAAAACAAATAGTTAAAGATTATGTGATTATATTGTAAATAAAAGTGATTCTGAATGGACTCATAATTCATAGTAATCTTATTAATAAAGATTTATAAGCATTACAAAAAAATATATATTGAACAGATATAAGAAAGTGGATTTTCATCTTCTATGAACGAAACAAGCGGAATGGAAGGAATATAATAGGTCCTTCACAAACATCAACAGAACAAAAGTGAATGTATAACCAATCTCCTCCAACCAATTACTGTCGTCCACTTCCATTCCTTAAAGTGTTGAATTTAAAAAAAGGATTCAATTTGATGAATAGCGTATGAAAACGAAAGAACAATGTTTGCGCTCTGCATGAAAACAGATTTTGACTCGAAGTTAAAGGTTGCTTCATAAACTATAAAACAAAAATATTTGCGTCCAAAAATATGCATTATGCATGATGTACCTTTAATGATTACTTTTACAAATTGTGACTAAGATGGAGAGTTGTCTCATTGGCACGCATATTACATCTTCTTATATATATGATAACAAACAACATAAACCTTCAAACAAAGAAATAACAACCACTCGAAAATTAACTCATTGAAACTCTAAAACTATAGGCACATTAAAAGAAAAAGTTGGACTAACCCCCATGGAATAAATTGTTACTAATTGAATGTATAATTTGTAGGAAATCAAAAATAATTCATGACAAAATCTACACTTACAAAAAGTTCTATGAGTTCATTTAAATAATAAATCGTGCACTATATATTATATAAAGCTTCCTATGCATTTGACTAAATCACGAATTAGTTAATATAAATATATGTATATATAATCTACAATTGTAATATTGCGAACAGATTATCGACATATGTTATATAAAGTATGACATTGCGATTATCCCATGGCCTACAGGGTGACATTGTGATTATCTCATGGCCTACAGGGAGATATTTAGTGGGATAATATTGATGATTTAATGTTATAATTACATGTGAAGTATTTGATCAAAGACGGATAGAAGTATTTAAAGTGCACTTACTTTACTTACCTTCTTGTATTTATATCTCTACAAGGAAAATTAAAAAGAAATAAAAATTTGACATAGTTCAGATTTTATATGAACTCCGTCTTCAAACAAAGGCAGCAATAACAGATGCACATGCGTGCGCAGTAAACAATAAAGCGTACATACTTCTGCATAGGTAAAGGTAGAACGTTGGTATTTCCTATTTATATATCCCTTTAATAATTTTCATCAAGCACTTTCTTACACTGACTGAGAACCTACATTTCCTTATTTTTCATTTAACGTACGCATGCACATCTATTGGTGCTGTATTTGTTAGAGAAACACTTATATCATATCACGTTTTGTTTGTTTTAGATAATGTTTTAAGAATTTAATATTACAGTTTTTTTATGAAGGCAGCTTCCAATAGGGATTACATACAACAAGATATGTTTTCATGTGAAAATCTACCAATCTTGAGAGTGTGTTACAAATATATACCAATACGACATTTGACAAAAGTAGTGGCAGACCCATAAATGTTCAGCAAAGGGGCCTACTGACGGCCTATGAGGAAACCCTCTCCAGTAAAAATCGTTTCTATACTTCGTAACTTTCGTTCATCGGCATCTTTTTATCTGTCTTTATTTTAATCATACAGGAACGCCCAAACCAAAATATTGGAAATCCGAATTTTTTATTTTTTTAAAAGGTATAAAAGGCGTGATCTAAGTCAATAGTACACATAAACACAGATATCAAGGTGATATGTCATGTTATTCATTTTATCGCATATAATTGGAGAAGAATTGGGACCTTTAAAACATCAGTTAATCTCAATTTAATGTTTACAAATCCATGACGAAATATCTCACTTCATGACAACACAAAATTGACTACGTCACGATGCTGTCCCATGCAGAGATTTAATATTTTAAATCATTCTTTGACATAGTGTTTATAAATAGTTGAAATTTACCTAAAAGTGAATGACTGATCTATTTAACAATTTTATATCTCGATCTGTTTGCCTATAAAATACAATAACACATGATTTTTCTATGCACTTTTGAAGTATTTTACTTTCTTTTTTTACTCTTAACTGTACTATTAAAAGAGGTTAAACCTAACCAGCACATGCTGTTAGTGCCAATTGGAATTGACTTGTTTTATGTTTATTTAAGCCAGACTTCAACAATGGTAATACGTTATATATTTTTTCTTCTTCAGTAAATCAATACGTCTCTGTACTTTTCAGTTTCGTAATTAAATGAGAGTTGTGAATAACGATTATTCATTGTCGTGAAAATTTATTTTTATTCATAGGTACCAATTACCAATACATGCTGACAGAAAAATTAATGACATGCATAACTAATTGATAGTACTTTTTCACTTGAAAATGAAATGTTCTTTTATACGCGAAAGGTTATTCAAATCTAATATATGCCTAACTGATATTGAAGTTCATTACAGTATATATAGCTTTTTTTTTTTATAAAATTCTGTTTCGTGTAGTTGTCTAATATGACTGTGGATTTTTGATTATTTGCGTTTAAAACAAAATACAAATACAAATTTGTAAATAAAATATTTAATGTGACATTAATCTTGTTTGAACTTGGATAATGATAATCTCTATGTAGTCTACGAGATATAATTTTAGTCAGAAATTATTTTGTTGATAATACATGTATTTCATTTTTCTTAATAGACGAACTTCAAAAGTATTTAAGAGTATGCACTATTGTTAAGGAATTTATTCGATGAAAATTAAAAAAAGTAGGAGTAATACATTTTCTAGAAATTTTTATAATCATAAATGCCTAATTTCTGTGTCATTTGATATCTTGTAATGAGTTGTTTCATTGGAAATCACACCACATCTTCTTTTTTGTAAGATAAAAGATGACTGAAACACAATGACACACAATATACATCTAGAGGTGAATACTGGGTCTCTAATAAAACAATAATTGATTAAACATCTTTATTCGCCATGTGGTTATCATGCTCTTTTGTGTTTTAGTGTTCACATTTTTTTGTTTTTTATAGTAATTAAGATTACAAAATGTTTAACGTTTTTACCAATTATGTGTTTGTGTTTTGTTCACATAGTTGTCACTGTAATTGAATGTTGTGCGAATGTCATACAAGTTCTAGGTTAAGGTATCTATAAAACCAGGTTTTAATCCAGCATTATCATGATTATTTACATAGTCAGGAATATGGCAGTTGTTATTCATCGGATTTCTTTTATTTTTTTTATTTCACTTTTTGTCATCGACTGAAAATTTTCAATACCTCTTTGGTATCTTCTGCCTCTTTCATTGATAAAAAATGGTTTTAAAATTCGTTTCTTGAGAAAACATTTAACAAACGGGATTTAACAGCCTTATTAAAACACTGATATTGTTTAAAGACCCAAATTTAAAGATTTTAAATTTAGACACTATTCATGTTTACTTATCTTTATCAAAATGTTTATGACGTCTTTAACACTAAATCCATTTCCTCATTGATATTCTATCCTGTGAAATATGATTTATTCATAAGTTTTAATTGTCTTTGAACTATCTTTCATTTACTACAAATACAAATATCGCATCTGCGTATATTTAGTCCTTTTGTTCGTTGTGTTGTTTATCGAGCAGATGATTTATACAGTTTGTTGTTATGTTGTGATGTTGCTTTTTACCACGACACAAGGTTCATAGGAGGGTTACGTGCATGCAAACAGCTTTAACCCCGCATTATTTGCTTTTCCAAATAACAAATTATTGAAAACAACACGTTTAATAATTTCTTGCGTCCGAAGCGCCTCTTTTGGTTTACCTTCATCAGGAACACTCAAAGAGCCTGCAGTTCAATGGTTGTCCTAGTTGCAGTCTATCATATGTGTTTTTGGTCTTTTACGCAATGAGAAAATCCTGCATCCGCAGACGGGCTTCAGCTGACCCCTAAATGATATGGTAAACTAGTTCAGCGGAATGGACGCCACACTGAACTCTAAATTATATTGATGAACCAATGTATATCATGTACATGACATACTTGACATTTTATCATGTCGGAGAATTTTGTATCGTACTATACGGTGAGGGTTTGCTTATTGTTGAGGTTCATACTGTAACCTTTAATTGCATAAATAAATCAGTCTCTATTGGATAGCTTTTTCGTTTGATAGAGACATAAGAAGAAATGGAATGAGTGCCAACAAGACAACTCTCCATCCAAGTAACCATTTCTAAAAGTAAACCATTATAGGTCAAGGTACGATCTTCAACAAGCAGGTGAGGTTCATTCCGAACAGCAAGCTATAAAGGGCCAAAAACATTACTAGTGTAAAACCATTCAAACGGGAAAACCAACGGTCTAATCTATATAAAAACCAAAAACACTTTTGAACCACATAAATAGACGACAGCCACTGAACATATCTATATTTATATGCATTAAATATGTAAAAATTAATGAAGGTCTGATTCGTTACAAGTCTTGAAAAATTGTGAATATATAATATATAGTTTTTAGCTAGCAATGCCTCGGATTAACCTCATCGGCTTCATACCGCCACTGCGCAAATATGTATTTATATTTATATACAATATATAGATTACCAGACTGAAAGATGACTATACTTAATTCTCTTAAGGACAACAAAATTCATTGTAATTAAAGACAACATATAACAACGTTCATGACTACGGACAGATACATATACGTGTAATACGTTTGGTTTCATTTAAATCTGCACTTTATGTTTACTGTGTTAGTAGGTTACAAATGAATTTACATACATTCATAGGTTTAACAGGTAGATGGCTTGACATCATAGATTATTTCCCTGCATTCAAATTTCTCCATTGTAACATTTGTGTAATGTACTTCTTAATCAAAAGTATGAACAGAAATATCAAATATGTTTTTAAAAAGATGATTGATGGAATAAAATACTGCTGAGATGTAAGAAACTATGACCTTGTAAAGTACACAAAGGTCACACAGTCAGAATTACCTCACCACACAAGACTTTGTATTATATTTGATATTTGAATTAAAGAGAGAGGCGAAAGATACCGAACGGAAAATTAAACTTATAGGTTGAGTACGGGCTGATAATGCTATCCCAAAAAAAAAAAAAACAACGAAAAATTACTACCAGAGAAAAATAACGGTACACAAAACACAACATAAAAAACGCAAGACAGCAACTTGAACAAACATTGAACCGGAGAAATAAATACAAAATTGTATATCAATTAAGGGGTCACCACGTGACGGCATTTAACCAATCACAACGTGATAATTCATCTGTGGTCCGATAAAAAATTGTATATCAATTAGTTGATTGATTGATTACTGATTTTCCAACGTTAAATAGAAACTTTATCATCAAATATTACCATTAAACCGATAGGTTTTACACGATTTCAGAATACTTGTGAGAAATATAAACTGATGTTGAAGAAAAGTTATGAAGATTGCCAAAGAAACGTGACATTATAATAGAACGTATTTAGAACCTTTGATGATGAATTGGAAAAAGTAAAATCACAAAAATACTGAACTCCAAGGAAAATTCAAAACGGAAAGTCCCTAATTAAATGGCAATATGAAACGATAAAACACATCAAACGAATGGACAACAACAGCCATACTCCCGACCCAGCACAGCCATTTTCATAAGAGCGTGTGTATATCGTATGGACGCCCTGCATTGCCATGAGTATAAATACAAGATAAGAAGTCTTATGTTCTTGTTCGTCAACTCAAACGAACATAAAATATTTATAAATAAAAAACCAAACACTATTTGGGATATCAGCTCGCCTGGACAGTACAGTTAAGCATATTTATTCATTTATTTACAATGTTTGTCTGCACGCCCGTAGCCGCTGCTTCAACATGTTCAACATATCATTTTCCAATAATACACAATCTACAAAAGAAATATCTTTGTTAACAATCTTTTCAAGCACGTATAATCTTAAAAAACATCCACATAAATCTTAAGCATGAATACATCAATTTTCAATATTGACAAAATAAAAGTGGGTGGGTGGGTGGGGTCAAATGACCAGACTTAACTGTCCGAAATGCAAGCGTCGAATGACAAATAACTACACATATATTTACCGTTACAATTCTTCCCGCTTATATTAGCTCGTGAAATACTCATTACTCTATAGAGAATACCTTCAAACCGGTATATCTAGTCATGTGACAAATGTCACAACAAATACACGTGTTCTTTATAACATTGATAAATACATTTATGTTCTTGTTCGTCAACTCAAACGAACATAAAATATTTATAAATAAAAAACCAAACACTATTTGGGATATCAGCTCGCCTGGACAGTACAGTTAAGCATCGAATGAAAACAAAGAAAGGGAACAGATAATAGTTATTTTACAGCAATAATTATATCTTATATACCCAATTTTTTAGATACTGACAATCTATTATCTATACTTTCTTTTATATAACCATCTTTAGCATTTTCGCTTTTTCATCGACCATGTTTTTTAAATAGACGATCTTCAACCCCTGCTGCTGCTGCAGCGGTTGCTCCACCTGAACGTAAACTGTGAAGACCGAACTGTTTTTTATCTAAACCGATGGTTTCTAATGCATTCAACAATACTTCTCTAGCTCTAGTGTATGAAAGTGGTGAATTTTTCCTTAACTTATAAGTTCCACTTTTACTACAATAACTTAAAGACCTGAATACAAATTCGTCAGAATTTTCTGCTATTTGAGCTAACTTCATATAATGTTCTAACATAGCCACTGGACAAGTATTATTTCCAGTTTTAGAAATAACTACATCACGACCTTCCCTGTAAACATCAGTTTTGCTCTGTTCTAAAAATAGCTTAACATGAGTAGGTAAAAAGGTTACATTAGATCTTTTCAAATTAGCTAATTCAGAAAATCTTAAAAATCCTGCATAACTTAATAAGCACATGCATGCAATGCGTACATCTTTAAGATTATTACAATCTTGACCATATAAATGAACAATTTTTGATAAAATGTTAGCTGTAATAGGTTCCTTTTTATTAATTTTATGTCCAATTTTTCTGTATGACCCTTCACGAACAGAAATAACCAAGTCGGAATTGCAAGGGTTCGGAAAACCGGCCAGCTTGTGTGCCCAAGAAATCGCATATACAGCCTCATCTATTTTACTTGTAGAGTTGAATGTTTCTGATATATGAACTAAGTATAATGCAATATGAGCAGTAGAAGCTGGTAATGAAGAAATGAAATGTAATTTTGACCACTTACACCAAGAGTTGAATCCATAAGTGTACTTCTTTCTAGTGCTGTCCGCCCTCGACGATAGAACATAATCTGGAAGCTTCTGTACAAGATGATCAGGCATACTAAGATGAATATCGCTGGACAATGATTGCCATATCCCAACATTGAAAATGTCTGTAAAATGTGTTAACGTTATAAAAATTAATAAGCTCAAAACATAATATATATTTTAAAATTAGCATGACCATACTTCACATTAAACCAGAAGTCTTGTCACATACATTTGACCTTGTCAACTATAATTCTTGACCATGTCACCACCAATACATTATTGGTAAATCATTAATAAACGTAACCATGTCAACTATTTTGTATATGACCGTGTCACCGCTACCCAGTAGCATCTAACATAACCGCCAAAACTGGTGTTATGAATTGTTCTTGAGCAAATATAGAACTTGGGTTCGACCCTCTTACAAAGATACCTTCTGTATCTATAAATTCAATTACATCTGTAACATGTACCTGGTATTCTAGGTTTTTATCAAAAATCTTAGTCCAATAGGCTGCCGATTTCCATTTAGGAACAATCAAGGTCCCTTTGGCCTTACAGTAAATCAAGTGCTTAATACACCGAATAACCGAATAAACAGGTGGTACCAACCAATTATTCTCATTTGACCAATCTTGTATAAAAGCATCTACAGCTATTGCACACGGGTTCCAAAACATAGAATTGTATCTACACACTTTTGCATTCTGAGAATTTGCAAACCGGTCTATTGTGTAAGGACCCCATAAATCATTCATAAATTGAAAAAACTCATTTGATACGCCCCAGTCCTCGTAATCAACCATTCTACTGATATAATCAGCTTGAGAGTTTTGCGATCTAGGAATCCATTGAATGTCAATGGAAATGCATTTTTGAATACAGACCGAAAAAATCGACAAAGCTAAAAATTGTAGTTTTTCATTCATACTACCAGCTTTTACAATTTTAACACAGTTCTGATTATCTGTGTACCATTTAAGCGTTTTGCCTTCAAAAACATTTTTGAAAGATATCAAGGCTAGCTCTATAGCCTTCAACTCCCTCCATGTCGAACTTTCTTGAGCTTCAGAAAAATCCCACGTTTCATGAAAAATTTTCTTGTCAAGTTCTACTGAATATGCACCTGCCCCTTTACCACTGGCGTCAGAGTAAATTACAACATGTGACTTTGAGTAATGACCCAACAACTTAATGTTTTAACTATGTATGTTTTTTAACCAAAAATGCAGTTCTGATAAGACTTTGTATGGACATGGAAATAACAGCCATTTGTCCCATTCTGTTCTACACTCTATTGTCATATAACAAAATTTTGTCATAATTCTAGCTACATTGCCAATGACTGGAGCCATGGAAATAATTTTACCTACAACCTGAGCTAAGGTCCTAGCAGTTATATTAGGAAATCTTCCAATAACTGACACAAGCGATACACGCAAATCATTTACACGTCTGTCTGGGATAACAAGACTAAATTCGCTAGCATTCCAAACAATACCAAGCCATTCTAATGACTGTACAGGGGAAAAAATTGACTTTCCTTCATTTATGAGAAAACCGGCGTCTTCTAAAGATTTCTTAACAAAATCTGAATCTTCTATACACTTAGATTTATCTGTACACATACCAAAACCATCATCAAGGTACAAAACAACATCTATACCGTTTTCACGCCAATATTTGACCATAGGTCTCAGACATTTTGTAAATATATATGGGCCCGTACATATACCAAATACTAAAACTGTAAAACAATAAAATCTATTATTCCATCTGAAACCTAAAAAGGTTTGTTGCTGCGGACAAATGTCCAAATGAAAATATCCAGAACTTAAATCAAATTTATACATGTACGAATCTCTCTGAAAATATTGAACTGCTATCTTCCAATCTTCAAATTTTATTTTATCTTTTTTGATTGATCTATTTAAAGAAGATAAGTCAAGAATAAGCCGTTTTTTGCCAGATTTTTGAATCGCTACGCTTAATGGATTGACAACATGAGGTTGAAATGGTACTTCAACAACACAACCTGTAGTAACTAACTCAGAAATAGTCTGATTGACAAAAGATTCGTTCATCAGTGCCGATTTATTATTCTTAATAAACATTTTTACCGGCGGGTCAATAAATGGAATGACATAACCGTTACGTATTGTGTCAATAACAAAGGAATTTGCTCCAATACTTTCCCAAAATTTTACATGCTTGGCTAACCTTCCTTTAACACCCGTAAATGACATGAAATTATGACTAATTTCTTCAAAATAATGAATTTGAGTTAAGAAATTATCTAATTCATACTGTGACTCATATTCACATTCAAAACAATCTATATCAGTAAATTTATACTTATCATTTACATTTCTGGGTGCATCTGCAGATTTACTTTTGATTGGCAAGTCCAGACGATCCGGCACCAACAGATCCAGATTTGAGGGGGCAATTTTTTCTCCAATGCCCGAACTGCTTACAATAGAAGCACATGTCCCACTGGCACGGCTCACGCCGTGCGGCGCTGTTACGAAAGGGCTGCCTCTGAAACTGTTGATTGTAGGTAGGATTAGCATAGGTTTCGGCTGGTGGCACTCTGGGTTTGTTGGAATACGGAGCGGGACGTCCTTTTGTCTTGTCTTTCATCGTGCGCATAGCTCGACTCTCCGCCTGGCGAATTTTCTTCTCATCTTCACTGTCAGAAGCAATATCATTGGACTCGTACTCACGGACGGTTGACCATCCTGCCGGGGAAGAATCAGCAATCCTTATAAGCTTATTACGGCCTTTAACTTTATCCAGCAAATCCAGAACAACACGAATACTATGTGCCTCTGTTGACGGTATTGACTTGTAAAGCTTATTGAGATCGTTCACGATTTCTTCGTTAAACTTACATTGAATTCGGTTTCCTTCGTGCTTAAACTTGATAGAGACTTCCTCTTTTATCTTCTTGGACATCGCGTCTTGTTCACGTACCAACTTGGATTCAAGGCTATCCATTTTCCCGTCCATGTACAACTTGAATAGAGAGAACGTGTCATGTAAGTCCCTATCAGAAGAAGATCTGTTAGCACCATCACTGCTTTTATCAGGTAAAGAGTCGTCTTGTAGAAGTAAACTTTCTTCTGCATGTTCGGCCATATTGAAGAAATGACCAGACTTAACTGTCCGAAATGCAAGCGTCGAATGACAAATAACTACACATATATTTACCGTTACAATTCTTCCCGCTTATATTAGCTCGTGAAATACTCATTACTCTATAGAGAATACCTTCAAACCGGTATATCTAGTCATGTGACAAATGTCACAACAAATACACGTGTTCTTTATAACATTGATAAATACATAAGGTGAACATTTTTCATATTTCATTTCAATCCATGGGGTTGTTTATCAATCAAAATAGCATTGTCATCTTTATTGAAGGTTAGATGAAAAGCATTGATTTTTCCATTTTAAAGTACTTTTATGGAAACATTTAAGGCCTCATAAATTCTTTGTCACACAAGGTTAAATCTTATAACCTTGAACATACTTTGACATTGGTCTACTAACCCGATTACCGTCGATAGCTTTTTTATATATTAAAAACGGAAATACTTTATAGTTTTATTTGTTTTATCACCGGTGAACAATATCTGAACAATATTTAAGGAATGACTGTAATACTTTTTCTGTCTATGAAGAAATAACATAAGAGATTTAGTGCACACTGAATAACGCGCATAACGGGTTATTTAACAGTGTGCACCACATTTTTTATGTTATTTCGAATAGACAGAAAAAATATTACAGTCATTTCTTATAATTTAATTCTAAATTCTATTTTAAACCGTAGCAAACCATGAAAAAAAAAATGTTGATGACGTCACGGTCACATGACTAAATTATGTATATGGGCTCATAACCAAATAACGTCAGCCAATCAGAAGACGCGTTACATCCAAAATTAGATTATTGTTAGATGACATCAATACAGAACTAAGCAGATATACTCATCTGTATTATTATAGTATTAATGAATAGGTGTTTTTTTAATGGCCGTGTTATATGTCCAGGGTCTGTAATAATGGTCAAGGAAGTCTGTAATGGTAAAAGGCAACACCGAGGTCCAGTACAGACATTCGAGGCCATTATTACTGACCGAGGACATATAACGGGGCCATTATAAAAACACCAATTTCTTAATACATTTATTAACCAACTGAACAAAAGTGAATGTGTTGTTGCCAACTTGATGTACTCTCTACTCTGTAAATGACAGTTTAGTTAGAAAAAATAATTTGTACTTCACCATGATAAAGCTTTAAATATACCAAATATCCAAGATATTAAGTTGAAAGAAGAAGTTATGTGTTGAAAAACAGGATAAACAGTGATCCCCTTCTTTAATGTTGGTTGCTGGTTACTAATTAAATAAAATACAAAAAGGTATTATACTCTTTACAACTTAATGTTATTAACTTTATTAAAAACCCTAATTGGGCTTAATACAGACAAACTGGGCATTAATACAGGGCCATTACAGAAAAAAACAGGGCCATTACAGAAAAACAGGGTCATTACAGAAAATATGTAATTTTTAATAAACAGTTATTTTTGGCAAAAATGTACGTAGTTGGTTAATAATATGTCATAAGCGAGTAGCTTGAAATGAAACATAGATATCAGGATCAAAATTTTATTTTACGCCAGACGCGCGATTCATCTACAAAAGACTCATCAGTGATGCGCAAATAAAAAAAAATGTTAAAAAGGCCAAATAAAACGAAGTTGAAGAGCATAGATGACCAATTGAAATGTTTGAAATGCTTGCTCACTAACATGTCAAACTTGTATACAAGGTCAAATCTACAACATGTGGTTGGTTAATTATTGAAATACATATTTTACTACATGTTTATAAAAACAATATAAAAAAAAACCCAGAAAAATCGTAATAATTTGAAAATAAGAAGCAACAGTAGTATATCATCTTGTTTTACTTGGTTTTCATTTTTACCAATAATTTCAAGTTCACAAATGAATGAAACAAATAGAGATTACTATCCAAAACTAAGTAACTTCTCATTATCTCCAATCGAAAGCAAGACCAGGTGAATCGATAGTGTAAGCCCCTTATGCTACGCATGCAACACCCGCAATTCAAATCCATTCTTAGTCAAAAGGTCAAAATCAGAAATAGGAACACAATCTATACAATAACAGATTGAACGATTATTATGGAAAAAGTAAAATAACTTACAAAAAAAAACGTACTTCCAAGAAAATTCTGAACAGGAAGTCCGTAAGAAAATGAAAGAATGAAAAATTCAAATATATCAAACGAATGATTAACAACTGCCAATTACTGACTTATTTAAAAAATGGTAGAATTTTGGGATCTACGACAGAAAAGCATACAGCTAGTGAGATGGAAAACTATATTGTATTGGTACACCCAATTGTGATGGTAACCGTTTGATATGTTTGAGGTTTTGATTATAACATTTGTCTAAGGATTTTTTTAGAATTTTCCCTAGGGTTCGGTTTAGTTACATCTGGCGTATGTAGCATAGTCTCTCACATCTCCGTAGGAACAGTTTTTTTTACCGCATTTGACTAATCATTGGCTTGTTATTGAATATTGTATATTTGTTCAGATAATCTTCAGCTTGCATACCATAAGAAAATGAACTAAATCAGATCTCAATCCTCATAACAATTAAGGTGGCTCGTGGGTGCAAAAATTTCAGCAAAAAATTAAACCTTTATTTTTTCATTACAAGTTTTATTTATTACACTATAAAGTTAATACTTTATGATATGGTACAAAATTCAACCCCAAACAAAATCGATTCGGTTTGGGCCCCGAAAACGTAAGATGTTTATGTCATTGAAAAAGCCCCAAATTATCTCCCTTTGGTACAAAAATGTCATTTTTTGGGCATTAAATTTGAAATATCTTTTTCTAACTCATCGGTGACCTATATCTTTTATTATTGTTTTCAAATATCTGTACATCAACTAAATAATCATAAAATTTAAGCGATTTCTGTAATTAGGCTATTTTTTTTATTTCGATAATACCTCTATTTCTCCTATTAGTTCAACAGAAATAAGGACATTTACAAAAATGCTTCTTCCGGAGGCAGATTGTGAGCTTAAATGAACGGTGACCCCATTTTTTTATTTCATTTTTCTTTTAAGTATATGATAAAGTTATTTATAAAAAGATATAGCGAAATCCTATTTAAGAAAAAAAAAAGATGTATACCCAGGAGCCCCCTTAATCCAGGTTTTACCATATGGTCTGAAGATTTCAGAAAGTCCTTTGTTTCTTTTTTAGATATCACTCAGTGAATTTTACTTAATTGTTCGTGTATCGATTGATATAGTTTTGCGTTTACTTTTCTACATTGGCTAGAGGTATAGGGGCAGGGTTGAGATCTCACAAACATGTTTAACCCTGCCGCATTTTTGCGCCTGTCCCAAGTCAGGAGGCTCTGGCCTTTGTTAGTCTTTTATTATTTGAATTTTAGTTTCTTGTGTACAATTTGGAAATTAGTATGGCGTTCATTATCACTGAACTAGTATATATTTGTTTAGGGGCCAGTTGAAGGACGCCTCCGGGTGCGGGAATTTCTCGCTACACTGAAGACCTGTTGGTGACCTTCTGCTGCTGTTTTTTTCTATGGTCGGGTTGTTGTCTCTTTGGCACATTCCCCATTTCCATTCTCAATTTTATTAAAATTAGATAGCTAGCTAGCTAAAAAAAACTGTCAGTTGCTAACTATATGACCCGGTTTTATCCACACGGAAATGCCCGTATCAAGTCAGGAATATGACAGTTGCTAACTATATGACCCGGTTTTATCCACACGGAAATGCCCGTATCAAGTCAGGAATATGACAGTTGCTAACTATATGACCCGGTTTAATCCACACGGAAATGCCCGTATCAAGTCAGGAATATGACAGTTGCTAACTATATGACCCGGTTTTATCCACACGGAAATGCCCGTATCAAGTCAGGAATATGACAGTTGCTAACTATATGACCCGGTTTTATCCACACGGAAATGCCCGTATCAAGTCAGGAATATGACAGTTGCTAACTATATGACCCGGTTTTATCCACACGGAAATGCCCGTATCAAGTCAGGAATATGACAGTTGCTAACTATATGACCCGGTTTTATCCACACGGAAATGCCCGTATCAAGTCAGGAATATGACAGTTGCTAACTATATGACCCGGTTTTATCCACACGGAAATGCCCGTATCAAGTCAGAATATGACAGTTGCTAACTATATGACCCGGTTTTATCCACACGGAAATGCCCGTATCAAGTCAGGAAATGACAGTTGCTAACTATATGACCCGGTTTTATCCACACGGAAATGCCCGTATCAAGTCAGGAATATGACAATTGCTAGCCGTTTGTTTGATGTGTTTGATCTTTAATTTTGCTCTTTGAATACGGAATTTTCGTTTTTAATTTTTTTTTTTCTCGGAGTTCGATATTTTTGTTCTTTCACCTTTGGAGGGTTGTCTTGTTCTTTTACAGTTTCCTTTATTGTTTGTGTTTATATTGGTAACCTCGTGTCTATATTTTTGTCACGCAAACATGTTTGCACTGATCAATGTATTATATATCAGTTACACTATTGGTGTCATATTACAACATCGTGACACTGGAAAATCTTTGTAACAGTTATTAACATGATCAATCCAAATATTTACTTATTGTGACGTACTCCAACTTTGATAATCAAAAATAACATTATCAATGATGTATCTAATAAACAGAAAACACGAAAAAAACACCGAAAGTGGTTGCACAACCTAAATGTAATAATTTTCTCATTTCCAAGTGATGACTTTGAATTCATCTCTTCAGATTTTAACAGAAAACGGATATGTTCCAAATGTCATTATCACAATTTTCTTTTCCTTTAATATGACTTCACCGAATTAGACTTAGTAACTACACGTAGTTACACGACCAATATGACATCACTGCCAATTTGTTACAAAGATTTTATTCAAGTATTGATCAATGTTCTGCTTTCAGCTACGCAAAATAATATGAACTTTGACTGCTGTACACTAATTTTTGAATTTTTTGTTTTCCTCACGCACTGTTTTCAATTTAATATAAATATACGACTTTCAAACCAGTGAAAGTTTAGCTAGGTATAAAACCAGGTTTAAATCAACATTTTCTACGTATCAGGAATTTGACATTTGCATTGTCGTCGTTTGATGATTTGATTGATGATTGATTGTTGGTTGCTTAACGTCCAGTGGCAAATATTTCATGCATATTCAGGACGAGAACAAGTTCACAATAAATACAATAGATAGGTTGATACAATAGAGGCCATCTTGGATGATGGTCGGGGAAATTTGGGCTGCCACTGGAAATTGAGGGTATATTGGATAGGGACAGAAATTTTGCCTTGCAACAGGCCACCTACGGACCCCTCAACGAGTTGTTGCAAGGGTTCTTAACGTGCAAAGAGCGTGGCACTCTCTTTACACGAGGCATCGGATTTAACGTCCCCCTTCTGACCGGACGTGACTGCGAACTTGATACATCCCGCACAGCCAAACGGACGCCCCACTTCGGCAAGCGTTTTACTGCCGGTCGGGTGAAGACCAAGTGACCATATTTCTATACCCCAGTCACCCTTGGGGTTTTGATGATTTGAGCTTTTTATTTTGCTATATGCGAAGGGATTATCTGTTTGGATTGTTTTAAATCGTTTTTTATTGTTGTTTTCGTTTTAAAATAGGAGAGTAGTTTTTAGTCAAGTCTGTATTACTTATTATTTAAATAGCGACACAATTTTTGAAATTGTAATCACAAAATGTCATCCCTCATTACGGTTTGTAAAATATAGTTTTTTTTAATGAATATTCTCAAGTTTTGATAAAAACAAAAATTCTACAATCGAAAATAACATTTCTCCTATTTATAAAAGTCTCAGTACTAAACATTGTTGAATTAAGGCTTTTCATAAATGGTTGATTTTCAAATTATTTAAGTTCTCAATTGTATGACAACACCTATGTAGCTAATTTGTTATTATTTGCGCTCAATTGCGTGAATGCGGCCAACGCTTTATTATGACATCACGATCAGACCTATTGATGACTTCGTAACACTATTATGACATCACGATCAGACCTATTGATGTCTTCGTAACACTATTATGACATCACGATCAGACCCATTGATGTTTACGTAACACTATTATGACATCACGATCAGACCCATTGATGTTTACGTAACACTATCTCAAAATACGTATGTGAATGTTGGTACTTATCAATTTGTATGGAATTGAAACATCAATACTGCAGTTATCACGTGATCAAATAAGACATGTAATTTGTAAACCTTCGAAGAATGATACTCTCCTGTTTATAGGTTGTTATAATTTATGATCAATTTGAAGGGTTGTACAGTGACCTCTAGTTACAAATAGTTACCAGTTTTGAGTCTAAAGGATTGTTGTCGTATTAGCGTATTGATCTTCCCATCTTATTTCGGTACTATAAAGTAAAATCCCCAAAATACCCAACTCCTAGGAAATTCAAAAAGGAAAGTCCCTAATCAAGTGACAAAATCAAAAGTCCAAACATTTCAAACGAAATTTCAAGCGTCATATTCCTGTCTTGTTACATGCATTTTCTTTACAATAAAGTGTGGATTGAACCTGGTTTTATAGCTAGCTAAACCTCTCACGTGTATGACAGTCGCATCAAATTACATTTTATTGACAGCGTAGCGTGAACAAAACAAACAGACACAAAAGGTAAAAATGTCAAATATATAGGTGCAGCAGTCAATAGTGGGTTATCATCTTAAACAATATAAAATCAAACAAATGTAACAAAGAAGGACAAACATGTATTCATCAAATTTAACAACCTCATTTTAATTTTTAATTTTTACGATTTCATTTATTTATGTACAATCCACCCATAAAGTGACAAAAAAGTAAAATCAAAAGAAAAACTGAACTCCGAAGAAAATTCAAAACGGAAAGTTTCTAATAAAATGTCAAAATCAAATGATAAAACACATCAAACGAACCGACAACCACTTTCATATTATTGACTTGGTACAGGCGTTTTCAAATGAAAACTTGGTGGATTGAAACTGGTTTCATAGCTTTAAACCTCTCACTTGTATGACAGTTGCATCAAATTCCATTAAATGACATTGGGCGTTATACAATAATGGTACTATTTAATTGTATAAAGGCATTATTGTATCATATACTAAAACCAAGCATATTTTATTACTAGACTAATCAGATATCATTGTTTTCTATTTTTATTATTAATAAATACAGGTCAACGTATTAACGTTGCACACATCTGATATCATTAGTAATAAATGAAACTAAAATATATAGGTGAATGCGAGTAATCTATCTCCCGATCGTCGTCAGAGAAATTAAGCAGTAATCATTCTCGAGTTACAAAAAAATGTATTTTCCATCTTAAGCTTAAAGGCTTGTATGAGTAAATTAGGGCAAAAGTGGTTGACCAATATTCTAATATACAAAGTCAATTGGCCGTTTCAGAATCTAAAGCATCATGGGTAATTTCATTGTTCGTACCCCAAAGTGAAAATAACGTTACGTCATTGGTTGAATTTCGATTGTTTAGGACGTTTTAAACCAATCAAAACGCTTTGGTGTACGCTTTTGAAAATATTACCCAGGATGCATTAGATTCTGAAACGGCGAATTATAAAATACAAATCCGAGTCTATCAAACGATAAACAGATTTTTTGAATGTTTGATGATAAAACTTTACTTGATTAGCCAATCACATATTTTTACCTTGTGACTACTTGTATTTGCAAAACATATTCCGAAGAATGGCAATATGAGATAAAAACATTTGAACTTACAACAAAATTTTAAAAATATTATATCTGATTATTTTGAATGTACGTTTCATTTATACTAAACCCGGAATCTGAAAGACGATTTATTTTCAGAACTTAATAATTGCCTGAAATACAACTGTTTTCGCCTTCTCGATTTAGAATTAAAAGTGTTACAATTTCAGGAAAACGATAAGGATTAAATTAGTGCAATCCAATATACATATAGTATCACAAAAACAGTAGACCCCCCCCCCCCCCTTTCCCAAAAACAAACACTCAATGCACGGTATTAAGATGAATTGGTATTATGTGTTTGACTAATAACGAATAAAGACTGATTGAATATGCCAGGCTTTTTCACTTTGTTCATAAGACACAAATTTAGTCTACAAAAGAACTCCCAACTGCTTTCCATTCAAACTAGTTCGGAAGCAAAATAATAAACGAGGTTTAAGAGCATTAAAAACCTGAAATTTCAAAACATCAGCTATGGAAAACTGACAAAAATCTGCCTGAAGTCAGTGCCATTTTTGTTTTAACATTATTTACATCAATGACTTCAAATGTAAGCGACACAACAGAAAGTGTAATGATGAAATGCAGAATTGAGTCGTTAAACTTTGATTCATTAAACTCATTCAGTTCGGGTCCAGTCCATATTGTGAATTTACATGTAATCATCTATACCAAGTTAATATACATGTTAGAAAGGTAAATTGTTATTTTTTTCAAAAAAGCATCAATGTGATTCGTTTATAAACTCTTTGTGTATGTATCAGGTTACCTGAAATATGTGATTATTTCAGGAACTGTAATTATCTTGTAAAAATAAGATGATTTTTTTTATCCCTATACATATTATATATTCATGTTTACTAACCTTGAATCATTAACATATATTTAGCAAAGGTTCTGTTTAAGGTGAGTTAGAAATGACGAAAAAGGTGACAAAACCGTGTCTTGTTCCTAAAACGCGAACACAACAATATGAACATACGGTGTGAACGTCTTTACGATGCCTATATATAAAAGACCAAAGGATAAGTATATAAAATAATCACAAGTCGATTGAAGGAAACCAAATCCGGGTTACAAACATAAACCAACTGAAACACATCAACTATAAGAGGAAAACAACGAAACAACAGAAAAACTCAAGTGCAACAAAAAAAAACGACAATGTAACACACATAGACACGAACTTTAAGATAACAACTACCATTTTCCTAACTTGTTAAAGGACATTTTTAGAAAAAAATGTAAGTTGAACCTGTTTTTGTGGCTAGCTAAACCTTCCGCTTTGATGACAATGTAAAATACAACACTGAAACAAAAATGTTACATGACATACTACAATACAAACAATACATGTCACCGTCTTGTCGTTAATTTGTTTTTAATTAAAACGATATAAAAATCACATTGATTTCAAAGAATAAAAATTTAAAACATAAAAACAAAACGTAAAGCTCATGCAACAACATATATACAAACAGATCCGTCCACTGCAACAAGTGTGTTATGATATTTCTTCACTGAAGACATTAAAATTGATAAACTAGTATTCAAAGAACGAGGCTTGGCGAGATTTTTTAAATGATAATATTTAACTATTGAAACTGGAGAAATATCGTGTGAAAGTGGTGGAATCTAATAATTGATTTTTATCTTTCCTTTTTTAAGATTTGCAGAGAGATTTGATCCTTATATGTGACGGAATCAGGAATGGTCGCCTGTTAATGACGTCAAAATAAGAAAATCGGAAGAATCAAAGAAAATTTGACGTCATAATTAAATTTCGTCAAATCATTTGCTGAGAACAGATATTTCACTAGTGAGGATATTTTTTTTTCTCTCACACCGATCAACAAATGTGAATTGCACAGACAATATAGAAATGTATGTATATTTGAAAGAAATAATGTATCTACAGTACTCCACCGTAAGTATTCGTAAAACAACAATGTCGGTCACGTCACGGAAGGGTAAACAAGATTTGACCGTCGTCTCCATGTCACAATCGGGACTGCAATGAATCTCTATATAGATAGTCATGTGGAAAAACACGTGGTTGTCATGTGACACGTGCGTGATGACGTCAGAGGCGTCTGTACTTACGTTGTAGCTAATGTAAACAAAATGGGTCGCAAGGGAAAAAAACTGACATCTGATCAGGAAAGTAGTCTCGCTGCATTAAATGATGCAGGTTACAGAAAAAAGTGACATCGTCAAATTGACGGGCATTAAACAGAGTACTTTTTACAATTTTTTGAAGAGGTATGAGCACCGGGGTGATATAGAAGAGAAGGCAGAGAACAGGCAGACCAAAATCCTTTCATGGTCGGGACATGAGAAAACTTTCCCGTTGTGTAAAAAAACATGGCCATAAATCTTTATATGAAATTACTAATATTTTTAATGAGAGTATTGATCGACATTTCTCTAAACAAACTGTTGAACGTAAATAACATTCTGATGGGTTCCACAAGCGGTCAGTAAAGAAAAAAATTCGTATTCGTGAGGTTAACAAGAAAAAAACGAGTGGCATATTGCAGGGGGAATTTACATAAAACTGTTTATGCACACTGGAGTAAAGTAATCTTTAGCGATGAGTGCAAGGTAGTCATTGGGCAAGATTATCGTGTCAGTGTCTGGTTAAAGGTCGGAGAAGAGTGGCTGACGGATTGTATTTGCCCTCCATCTCAGCGTAAGTATAGTTTAATGATCTGGGGATGCATCACTTACCATGGTGTCGGAACTATTACTGTTGTTGAAGGGAACATAAATACCTTAAAACACATTGACATTATTGAGAACAACATGTGGCCAGTGGTTGTTCGTCATTTTCCAGATAATAACTACGTTTTACAAGATGACAATGCTCCCGTATATCGAGCCCGATCTGTTCAAGATTTTCGTAGGGAAACGGGTATAAAAAGCATGAACTGGCCAGGTCAGAGTCCTGACCTCAATATTATTGAGAATTGTTAATGGGTATTAAAAAGGGAACTGCAAACACGAACTCAGAACATAAATAATACCAAAGACTTGGAACGTGAAATTCGTGACATTTGAGACAAATTAACTGTTACTTACCCTCAATCGTTGTATAACAGCATTCCAAGGAGGATTTTACGAGTAATGAGGGACAAATGAAACTTAACATAGTATTGAGGTAGGATTGTTTTATTTTGTGACTTGTTAAATAGTTCCAAGTTTTTTCAGGTGCAGATTTACATTTTTACGAATACTTATTGCGGACGACTGTAATTAATTAGATAATTTACTAGATGAATATATCTTGGTAAAATCTAACTTGGCTAGTACAAAGAATGTAGTTTATCAAATATCTAATACAATGTTATTTGTAGTCTACAATTCTCAAACTGCAAATATATAGTCTCTGTTATATACTTGACTAACCGATTAGGTGTTGTTCATAGTTGCATGCATTATCGTGGCTATTAATTTTGTTACTATATTAAGTATCTTAATCGCATATAAAAGTTTTTAAGACAATGAAGAATAGAGTAAAGTTACTGATAAAAGAGGGACAAAAGATTCCAGAGGGACAGTCAAACTCATAAATCGAAAATAAACTGACAACGCCATGGCTAAAAGTGAAAAAGACAAACAGACACACAATAGTACACATGACACAACATAGAAAACTAAAGAATAAGAAACACGAACCCCACCAAAAAAAGGGTACATGTATCGTAGATACAAATATAAGTACAAATCGTAACAAAGAAAAAGACTACAAATCAATGTCCTCTTGGTCAACGTCTAAATTAGAAATGATCACGAGAACTGTTTCCTACTTCTTCTTCGGTGTTTATTACTGCAATGAAGTACATTTTAAATCAAGGAAATAATGTAACTGTAACTCGTTCGTTCTTCGTCCTCAATTTAAATACGTTTGAAGTCCAATTCTGTGACTAGCGTTACATATGTGTTTTTATTTAAGGTATTCCTTTTTGTATTTAGTATTCCCTATTGTTTGTTGTCTCTTGTATTGTCTAGCAAGGTTTTCTTCTTGTATGTTCACTGTTGCTTGTTGTCTCTTGTATTGTCTAGCAAGGTATTCTTCTTGTATGCTCACTGTTGTTTTTTAATCCGTTTTTACCAGTCCAGAGGTTGAAGTCATAAAACTTTGCTCAGTGCTTGGAGCACAAAAATAATGCTCGAAACATGAAATCCAACATTTTGATTGGTCGATTTTCGAGTACGAGTACAAAAACTGACTCGAAAGTTTTATGACCGCAAGGCCAGGATTATGTGTATATTTATTGTAATCATTGGACGGATGTGGTCAGTTTTTAATGAAGTTAAATATCTTATTGTAATGTTTATTTTGTATGTCTTTGTCCTCAATGTTCTTGCATTTAATTGTACTGTAGTTCTGTCATAGAATGTTGTTGTTTTAGTGTTATATTTGAAATTGCCATTAAAGCGTAAGATTTTGCTAGCCGCAAAACAAGATCTTACCCACCATTTGTTTTCTTAAGATGTACTGTACCAGGTCAGGAAAATGCCAGTTGTTATCTTATAGTTCGTTCTTGTGTGTGTTGCATTTTAGTGTTTCTGTTGTGTCGTTGTTCTCCTCTTATATTTGATGTGTGTCCTTCAGTTTTAGTTTGTAACCCAGATTTTTTTCTCAATTGATTTATGAATTTTGAACAGCAATATATAAAAGCAACAGTAGTATACCGCTGTTCAAAACTCATAAATCAAAGGACAAAAAACTTAAACTGATATTTAAGGTCAAGTTACAGTATACACAATTGCAAAATGTTTCTATTTGATGTACATACTAAACAAATATTCACCTATGTTGAAAGAACACGTCTACTTTAGATAGAAGAGACATTTGTATTATATTTTTTCAATTTCAGTTATAGTGCAACGAGAAACAGTTCTAGGCAAAATTCAACCAACATCTGTGATATAGCCAATTTACTGTCCCTTGACCTCAAGTGCAATAATACATTTACATAATTATATAGAATAGCAGGAATGACCTACCGTCCCCGTCCCTAACCCCCAATAAAAAAGAAAAGAAAAAAGGGATGCACAACAGCCCAAACTTATACATTAAAAAGGAACAAGACGTGCAAGCAAAGAAAGACCACATCATCAAGATAGCTTTCCAAACTTGTGTTTCGGAGTAAATAGTTTGATATATATTATTACCGACCGTACCAGAGCTGTATAGCTAGTCAAGGTTGTTAAAATCTTCATCATCATACCTGTATATTAAGTTGTACATAGTTATATACTACCGCTTTTCTATAATATTTTACCTTATCGACATTTTTAAGTACTCTTAATGAAAGGTATGAAAATAAGCGTAATAATAATATTATTTTCATAAAATATATATATATATATTCGGTTACAGAAATAATTATAGCAGGTGGTTGTTGGAGTATTATTGTACTATTGGAGATTTTATAATAGGTGGAAGCATACTTTACCGATATTTTAACCAAGATATAACATAGTTTGAACATGAAAAATGTAGTACAATTTGAAAATGGTAAATGTAACGATTGATGAAAATTCATATATACCTGTGTTTAATTTGTTTAACGGTTCAAACATCACAATACTGACAATTGGCTTTGTATTTTTTACTATTTCATTCTTCTACAGTTCATTCCGTTGTCGATTATACGGAAAAAAATGTATGTATATAAATTATTTACCATTTAACATTTCAACATTAAGAAATGCGTGTACCAAGTCAGGAATATATATAATTGTCAATAGATAACTGTTCAAAGCAAAAGGGTAATACAATAAACAACATATATTTGGTGATAGTTTATCATAAAGTCTATTAAACCGTTACACACGTTGACAAAGTGCTTTCACAAAAATAGCCAAAAGTATAGGTAATGGAACAAAGAATCAAATAAAGGTGCTCCGTTAGCGTACATAGATCCGTTCCACATATGGCGACTGTTTGTATTGTGACATTCGGGGCTAAGTAAACGGGATTGTAAATACGATAATTGCAACATATATGTCGTTAAACAGTTACAAACAATTAACTCGTGATTGCGTCTATAAAAGTTACTTCCTGAACATTATATTTCTCATTGGCAATTGTTATATTGAGCCTATACTTTGCGATTTCTTCATTCTTCATTTGCTTCACATATTACGCATGGCAAAATTGTCTTCAAATTCTGAATTTACATTTATGCTCCGTGATGAAGTCTGTACTTTGACCTATCATTTTATTTTTTATTTTTACATATTTTGACCTGCATGGACACTTGTCTTATTGGTATTCAAACCACATATTCTTTTTTAAATGTATTCACATGCCTGTCATTTTAATTTTCAAAGTTATGACGAGTGCGTCACTGAAACTCAATTCACACAAGGTGAAAATAGCCAAGTTGTTCTCGGTAATGACATGACAGTACAGAATGATATTCTCAAACAGAAATTTGTGTAGTACAATTTCGTAAATGTTTTTAAGTAAAGGATAAAGACAATTTTTGCCATGCGTACATAACAATTGTCAATGAGAAGTATAATGTTCAGGAAGTAACTTTATAGACACGAGCTAATTGTTTGTTATAGAGTAACTGTTAAACGACATATAGTTATCAAAGGTACTAGATTATAATTTAGTACGCCATACGCGCGTTTCGTCTACATACAGACTCATCATGAACGCTCATATATTTATATGTTCCAATTAATGTATTTACAATCCCGTCTACTTAGCCCCGAATGTCACTGTGTTTGTAGTCACAAGAGCAATTCAACGGTTACCACATGTGGAACGGATCTATGTTCTCTTCCGAAGCACATAAGATCATCTCCAATGTTAACTGTTGCTCAGTCTTTAATAGTGTATGTTGTCTTGTATGTACTGTTATTATTTTTTTTTAAATAAAACTAAGGATTATTTAGTTTATGTGGAAATGAAATAATTATTGTACTCTCAATTATTTTTGATGCTTGTCTCATTTTTTTTGCATTAATTTAAATACCCATAACTTGGATATTAACCCAACCTTACAACTGGTGTAAAGATTAAGCAGACTTAATTTGTCAAGCATCATTCATTAACCTGTTATGTTAGTGTCAAGAATATCGCATTACGTAGCATGAGATCTAATATTGGTATTTAATATAACGTACGATCAATGTTAAAAGATAAAAGTACATCAACCAACTTCAGCTGTGATAACCTGTTTACAAAATGCTGTATAACAGTCCAGGTAACTTGAACTATTAGTTAATCTTAAGAAATATTGAAATATTGTTCTATTATTCCCCCAAACAAAAACATGGCATATCCATATATTATATATAAATTAACACATATTGGTTTACATTAATCAGCAAAATATAAAGTTAGAGAAATTAAAATATAACAAAAGCGGGCAACACGTATCAAAGGGCTGGAATTTTGATATTTGAAGAACACATTAGACAATTAGAATGTTTTTGGCATATGCAAAATAATTGCTTTCTGTTTTAAATTATCATATTTGAATTCATCTTTAAAAACTGAAATGCTAATAAAATATTATTTCTTTCTCTTGTGGTGAATGTTGTGATTTCTAGTTGAGAAAGGGTTGTCAGTTGGTATCAAATTTAGTGTATCATTGAACAATTAGCTAAACTGTATTCCTTAAAACTAAATGTGTTGTGTGAAACTCAAAAATTCAGGATACGAAGCAAAAAATATATATACTGTGGTTTCATTTATTTTTGTGGGTACCAATTTTCGTGGATTTCAGAAATATTGTCTTTTCGTGGATATGTAATGGCATGGTTTGCCAAAAAAAAACCTTATAGAAAACATGAGAAACTTTGTTATTCGTTGACAATTTAAATTCGTGGTTCACCTGTATCCATAAAAACTACGAATATTGGTATCCCATCAATGATTTCTTCGATAGCAAGTCTTGTTATACAGTCATTGTTGATTTTGACGAAAAGTTTGAAGTTTGAAAATGAACTATTTCGTAATAAATCCATCTTGAAAAATGTATTTAAGTTGGTGTATAAGTCAACCAAATAAAGTTTTTTTAATTTTTTATAAAGTGAATTTAACATTATTTTGTGTTTTCTTGTTCGAATTCTTTGAATAGATAATGGTAAGATAGGAAATACAAAAGGTTTAATGCATAAAACTTTGTATTGTCATATCGCGGTAAAATTATGTGCTTTATCATTGGACGCGGTTAGCTGTACTGTCTTATATTCGCCAAAATAATTAACATTTTAAATCTACTTTAATATTAATAATCTATTCAACACTGAAGAATCACAAGAAGTCGTTAATCAACAAATCTACATAACATCAAATAGTTAAGATATCAACTTGAATAAAATGACAGGTTAAATGTCACGTGTGTGTTAAGAGTACACGTATCGTTTCTCCAGCTGAGAATACTATATAGTTAAATGACCTATCATACAAGACCTATGATAAGTATTAAATATATTGAAGTGTTTTACCTCTCAATTCGTTCTTCAAGGTATAATTGCATTCGACAGGTGCTATGTAAACAAGAGTGTACTTTTATATAGAAGAGAGATTTAAGAAACTATTTCGACTTAGGTCTTAATATTAAAACTAACGTTTGGACATGTTTTCATTGCTTTGGAATATTATACCATTAATTGATTAATAATAATACAGGAAGTTTCGAAATTGAGTCGGTTCTGCACGAATAAAATATATAAATATAAAGTGTTTGTATATATATGGATTATCTAATAGTATATAGCAATGTTGTATTTAATCATTTTAAGGGCATAAGTACATAATTTTTAAATGTACAAATTACTTAGTAAAACGACAATCAAAAATTTATTCTTTTTATTTTTTGCAAAAAGCTCCGTATCATGTTTCTTGGCATTACTGCTTGTACCTAATTAAACAGTAGTAATCAACGTGTACGTACTTGACATATTAAGTTCGATATCAATCCAAATTAACTCATCACAGATACCAGAATTGAAATTTTATATTGCGTTTTGTTTACAAAGGACACACTAGTGTCGCTCGGATTAAAATGCAAAACAGGCTAAACAAAGCATGGTATTGAAGAGCATTAAGGACAACAAATTCCTAAACATGTTTTGCCAAATACAGCTGAAGTTTGTCTTTGCTGTCTTACTGATTTTCTTGATTAAATAATTATACATATATAGATGTATATATGTACAACCGATCTGTACTATCACACGAATGAAAGACATTTTTCGTCCGTTGAGTTCACGATTTTTACAACAGATGTTGGAACAAAGGTTTTCAGGATTTCATATCGATTGAAACCGGTTATAACCAGATTGAACTTTCTATCTCGGCCATCCATTGATTAAATGTCTCACGTTTAAGATTCCGTAGTGTCTCTTTTTATCATTGCACTTAAAAGATTTCATTTATTCATTAGAGAAAACGACTGTGATTCTTCGTCCCTTTAACAACACTATTTATCCATTTTGAAATTTTATTTCTTCCAATTGCACTAATGTCTATTTCAACGGGAAGTCATAAAATCTATATTTATCAGTACACACATTTTTGTTTGTCAACGATGTATTTATTTGCAAATAAACTTTAATTTAATTGTAATGAGTTCTTATTCTACACAAAATACAGTAACAGTGTTTGTTACTCCCCCCCCCCCTTTTCAATAATTAATAACAACACGTTTCAGTGAAACAGAAATGGTGTCCAAAACACGAAGGTCAAGGAAAATATAATTCATGAAGGAACTGTTGCACAATAAGTTCTTAAAAACACACAAATCTAATATAATGTGTACGGTACTATGGTGTATGGTGTAAGGGGAACGGTGTAATGGTGTATGAGGGATGGTGTGATTGTGTAACGTGTATATGTACTCATTTATCAACATTAATGTTTTGAATAATGGCAACTGAATTGCATGTCCGAAGGTGTAAGTCCATCTTATCCTGTCAGTTTCATTCGGGAAAAATACCTTATCCTCATCGGCGATTACATATGACCTCGACTACAATCAGTGAGAATGTAAAATGTCTAAACAAGTGCAGATGGTTATTATGTGAAAGTCTCCCTCTGAAACACATTCACAACAGCATTTGGTGCGATTTACAGCTTAAAATATTGTATTGTTTGTTGACATCAAAAGACCTAGATGTATGTGTGTGAAAATTTGTGTATGTGGCACTGGGTAATTTTTCCAAATTTACCAATATCTCTTTTTTTTCCTATATATATTTAATATATAACTTGTGAAGTCAGAACAAATCAAACATTTAAAATATATATATACATAGATATATAATTGAAATTATGTAAGAAAGGATAGAAAAATTAATAATCTAAAAGTACTGGCATGGCAAAATATCGGTGACTTATCTCTGTTCTTAATAGACAAGGTCAACATTTCAAAGACGTTTAAATGTTGATTTACAATGACCCCGAAACTCCCAATTGCTTATATTTGATTTACAAGTGTTTTGATACAACAGAATGAGACAATTTACTTGTAAGTAAGAGAGAAAAATGTATAAAGAAGGTATTTGCTAAATATTTTTCAATGCTTTGTATCTTCTCCATTAAAGTGTTAAACATTTCTAATTCTTTTATAAAATGGAGAAAATTATGTTTGTGCCAAAAGCATAGTCGCACATTGTTAATATAACAAACAAATAAAAATATAGCAAATGATTTTTGATACTAAATTATCGAAACAGTAATTTATTGAACTAATTAAAGTAAATATTGAGTAAAGATAACAACACATCACAAACTTTTAGAGAACATTTAATTTCTATATTTCTGGAGTCGATTTCACAAAAAAAACTTACGACTAAGATTTATCGTAAGTATACTGATTTGTTCATGACTTAAGACCAATTTTAGTCGTAATTTTTTTGTGAAATCGACTCCAGGTTTATTTTACTAAGGTAATTTTGTGTATTCTTGTCTTTCATTTTTTCTACTTTCTTTGTCTATATGCAGTTTTGTGTTATTTTGTCACATATATGTTTGTTCTTGTGATTGAGTTTATAACACAATGGTGTCTGCTGTACCCCTATCATTTACATTTTTACCTATTTTGTGTCTTTTTTTTTCACACAACGTTGTCAATATAAAGAAATTTGAGGCGACTGTATTCGGTCCGAAATACTCTTCAACTTTGTACTTGTTTGGCTTTACAACTATTTTGATCTGAGCGTCACCGATAGGTCTTATGTAGACGAAACGCGCGTCTGGCGTATAAAATTATAATCCTGATACCTTTAATAGTTACATACAAGTGAGAGGTAAAGCTACGTGTATCTATAAAACCATGGTTTAATCCACTAATTTTTACATAAGAATATGCATTAACCAAGTCAGGAGTATGGCCGTTGTTATCCATTCGTTTCATGTGTTTAAGCGTTTTATTTTGCCATGTTATAGAGAACTTTTGTTTTGAATTTTCCTTGTGCTTCAGTATTTTGTTATTTATCTTTTAACCCATTGGCCTTATATGAAGCAATACCTATTGTGTTTCTTTACTCCTAATGTTGAAATTTTATAATTTAATTGAACGTTACGAGCGAAATAATCAATATTCGTCAATCATTTAGTTGTTTTTTTGTGATATTTTATTTCTCATAAAATCTCTTACATCCGTCGTTATGAAATCAAAACAAAGAAAACTATTCGGGCACTCTTCTATTTTAAGGACCAAAAACAAACATTTCAACAATCGTATATTAATATGGATAATGATCTCCTTACACAACAGGAACACATAAGAGCACCCCGAGTCTTTATCCGATTCATATTGCTCAGTGTTCAGTTCTTTTTGTAGTGTTTTGAAGACTTGCCTTTTCTTATCTGATGAATGTATGCCATGTCATTGTCAGGTTTTCCTTTACTATTGAGTTTTTAATGTTCTATTTGTATAGTCAGCCACTTCTTCTAAATCTGAATTATGGCTTTATTGTAAAATTAATGTATTTGAACATAATTTAATTTTGGATGTAACGCGTCTTCTGATTGGCTGACGTCGTTTTGTTTTATCATATCATAGACACAATTTTATCATGTGACCATGACGTCATCAACGTTTTTCATGATTTACGCCGGTTCAAAAAAGATTTTAGAATTAAATTATAAGAAATAACTGTAATATTTTTGTCAGTCTTTTCAAAATAATATAAAAAATGTGGTGCATATTGTTAAATAACCCGCTCCGCTCGTTATTCAGTGTGCACCACATTTTTATGTTATTTCTTCATAGACAGAAAAAATATTACAGTCATTCTTTAATTAATATTGACATTGTAATTATAGTAATAAGGACAATTTTACATTGACAAGCATAATTATTACTCAAGTTCAGTATTTTTGTGATTTTACTTTTTAGAATTATTTTTTATGCTATTAAATTCGCCTGTTTTTGGTGGGGCTCCTGTTGTCTAGTCTTTATTCTTTGTATGTTGTATCTTGTGTGAACCGGATTTGTTTTTTTCTCAATCGATTTATGAATTTCGAATGGTGGTATACTACTGTTGCCTTTATTTGTTATAGGTATCTTTCTCTCCTTTTTTTTTATTCATTTTATAAATAAAATAAAATGTTCGTATGATTCATATTGTTCAGTAATCTAGAGCATAAGTGCTTTCTTCTCATGAGCTTACAATAGCACCTCGAGTGTGTGTGTGATTCATATTGTTCAGTAATCTAGAGCATAAGTGCTTTCTTCTCATGAGCTTACAATAGCACCTCGAGTGTGTGTGTGATTCATATTGATCAGTGTTCATTCTTTTTGTACTATTTGAGGACATGTTGGTTTATCTTTCTTTTTTTTTTAAATCTGATGTATTTATGCCATTGCGTTTTCAGTTATCTTTAACTAAGAGTTTTTATATGATCTATTGGTAACTTTCATCACTATTATCATTCTGAATACATAATTCTGAATACCAAAAGTGGCGGAAGATACTATATTGTATTTTACTTAGTATGAATGAGTTTTATAAGGAGAGTTTTACATTGTCATTTCGGGGCCTTTTATATAGCTGACTATGCGGTATGGGCTTTGCTCATTGTTGAAGGCCGTACGGTTACCTATAGTTGTGAATTTGTGTATCATTTTGGTCTCTTGTGGAGAGTTGTCTCATTTGCAATCATACCACATCTTCTTTTTTATATATATGTTTACATTGACCAAAACATTTACCACTCCATTAAGAACAATAATATGCAATTAAATTAAACAGTCATAAAGAATTAAAAATGTTATCATAATTAGTAGATAATTTGGTGATAATTCATAGTAGGCGGTCTGTCTTATAGACAGTGACACGTTATCATAGTAATCACCAGGTCGGGGTTTAGTCGCCCATTCATATCTAATCAATTAGTTTTAATTAAATAATTACGTGGGTGCTTGGCAAGATCCAGACAAGATACATTGAGGTCTACTTGTGTTTAGTAAAAAGTACACTATAAAAAAAATACTGAACTCTAAGGAAACTTTCATGACTGAAAATCTCTTGGCA
Source organism: Mytilus edulis (assembly GCA_019925275.1). NCBI lineage: Eukaryota > Metazoa > Mollusca > Bivalvia > Mytilida > Mytilidae > Mytilus > Mytilus edulis. The sequence goes on from CM034354.1 coordinate 95,704,093, forward strand.
AAATAAAAAGCTCAAACACATAAAAAGGATTAGGAAAATAACTGTTATATTCCTGACGTGGTCTGGCCTTTTCTTGTTTAACATATGGTGGATTAAAAACTGGTTTTATAGCTAGCTTGGCCTGTCAGTTGTATGAGAGTCGCATAGATTTTCTATTATATTGATAATAAACTTGTGAAAAAGTAAACAGGCAAAAACGTCAAAAATAGGCGTACAGCAGTGAACATTCTGTTATAATCTTAAACACTGTAAAACCAGTATGCAAAAAAGAAAGGAAAAAAAAGCCGTGTTCTATGACTGATGACTTTAAACAGTTCAAATGAGATATTAACCTGATCCCAACATCTAAACATGTAAACATCAACTTACATTAGTTACCCTAATGTGTACTGTATATTTAATTTTACTAGTTTACGAGCAATGGTACAGCTGAAAATCGTTTATTATCCTAACTGGGCTCATACCAACTATATAAATAAGCAAAACCAACGTTTTGGAGATATGATGATTTCAACCCATATTTTCTACCTGCTTTCTTTACAGGTAAACAATCAATTAATTAGAAAATAATAATTGTTTAATGGACGACATCAAAATTCTATGAGGATACAATCAATAATTCACAGTTTCACTTACCCCCATCTCAACCCCCAGTTTAACTTAATTTGGGGGAAATTGATTGACTAATAAGGATAATAATGTAAAATCGATGTCAATAAACAAAACTTGCAGCAATTTTTATCCCCAACCCCCAAACTATTTGAATTAAGTTTTTTAATCTTACATTGATATTTTGATGTCGCCCCTAAAAGAGGGACGAAAGATGCCAGACTGATAGTAAAATTCAAAAAATAAAAAGACAACTGACAAATATTAGTACAGAAGACACAACATATAAAACTAAAGAATAAGCAACATTCCCTAACATACCAAAGTTTTATGCAAAATCTTTTACAATAGTATGAAACATATAATGTAACATAACATGATATGTTATGGCTTAATATCATACAATGCACGTGTTCAAAACTGTAGGTTCAAATAATTAAATTTTGAATGTAACATTTCATGTTATGTCTATTCGAAATAACATAAAAAAATGTTGTGAACATTTTAAAATAACCCGTAGCGTAGCGGCTGGTTATTCAGTGTAGAACACACTTTTGAAGTTATGTCTTTATAGACAGAAAGAACATTACAGTCATTTCTCAAATCAATTCTAAACATTTAATACACAATTGACCTACGGGAATTCATTATGAAATTCACATTAGAAAAATCAAAAGGAATAAAACGATTGCAAATCATTATATTTAAGTCAATTTCTCATTTTTACATATAAAGGCTCGATTTGTAAGAAAACATTGCACGCTCAGGGTGGCTAATGATATTTCATTATAAAGTGTCGTCTTTAAGCAGCTACATATAGTTAAATATGCATCACTTCTATTCTTTGATTAGCAGAGCCAATGATTAACAATTTTTTTGTCGATAATTTTAACATCAAGATAATAATAATAATAATTGCTATGATATAAAATATTACTATGTAACTTTCATATGACGTCACTGAAATATGTGAACAATACGTGCATTAAAATACAATTTACCGCACGTTTGATATCACACTGTCAACGTTAGGAATGATAATTGTAATCTTATTCTGTTATTAACAACATGTAAGCCCTCAAACAACTTATGTTCATGAGTTAAATATTTTAAAAGCCCAATTGATTTAGTGTTATTAGGAACAAAATCCTAATGCGTTACATTGTAAACAAAACAGCTTAAAATAAAATGAGGTAAAATTTGTCTGCTGGAGTTTCACTCTTAACTTCAGTCACAAAAAATATGATTTTATGATGAAAAGGAATTAAAAAAACCATACTGACCTGACTCAACATAACATAGAAAACTGAGAACTGAGCAACACGAACCCACGAACCACACAAACAACAGGGGTTTTCTCAGGTGCTCTTAACGCGTAAACAGATACTTAACTCAACATGAAACACCATTTGTTATGATCAATTTACTACAACCCGGTAATAAGTCTTATTCGGTTGGTCACATTCGGGAAGGAGGGGACTTCGGGATTGTAGTATCGACATTAGGGACATATCAGTTCTATATGATACAACATGCAATACGGATTTTGTCATGTTTAATTTAATCTATATATCATCGTTCGGAATACGAATGTAATGTGTGATGCTGCTTAATTAGTCATCGATCAATGAATCAAACTAAATAATTCAATACATATAAGCGGTGCATCATAAAAATCCCCATTGGTATATTTAGTATTATCATGAAGATAAGGGTTCCAACTAACTCTCGCAAAGGTGGCCTTATTTTCAATCTCTGATGATATGATGTGTCTTTTAAAGATAATTCGTTCATCCTTGGCTTTAAATGTTACGTCATAGCCTGTCTAATGAAGGTTATTCTAAACAAGAGCATTGCGAACAGACGGAATTTATTAAGTGACATAGTTTTATTTTATATATGAGACCTTTTGTTTGTGTCTTTTCTTTAGAAATTCGTGTAGTTTTTGTCTTCAGTTTCTTAACGTATGATTTTGCATTTTTTATTTTACTTTTCTCTAAAAAACAAGTTTGCTCCCTCCGAGAAGTTTCAACTAAAGTTTTTAAGATTGTACTGCTATCAAATATTCGCCAAGCATTTTGATGGACAAAACCTTTTAACATCTACATAAAAATTCGATTAAGTCTTATGTTTCAAATGCTTTCAACAATAGCTATTATTTATATAAGTCTTGTGGGGGATGGAGTAGCTTGCGATATCTTTTTAAAGGCAAAACAGACCGTGCATTAATTGTAAAGTTATGAACTAATGTTATTATGTATTATTGCGTAGGAAGAAAGGGAAATTCTATAAGCCATAAAAGGCAATGAGAATACACCTCCAAACTAAATGAAACATAAATGTTTTTACACCACCGGCTGTTGCACAATTCTCAAAAGAAAATGCTACATGAAAGTCTAACAAACGAACACATAATAAATGTGTTTTTGCTATTTTATGTTTGTTTTGAAAACCCTAACATTTAGTGTATTGATTTGAAACACCAAAATAGAAACTGTAAGACATTTATATACAGTAGAACAGTGACAAATCAAAAACAAATAACAATCGTGGGCTAAATATCGTTTGATAGTTTATGGTATTTCTCTTTCATCCTACGCACATATATATATATATATATATATATATATATATATATATATATATATATATATATATATATATATATATATATATATATATATATATATATATATATTATTATTATTATTACATAAATTTTACTACATTCATTCATTCATAACTACATGTATACAATTGATTCGCGGTCCCATGTCTAAAGGTGATTCGCAGTCCCATGTAAACAAGTGATTCGCGGTCTCATGTATACAACTGATTCGCAGTCTCTTGCAAACAAGTGATTCGTAGTGTCATGTATACAATTGATTCGCATTTGCATGTATACAAGTGATTGGCAGTCCTATGTATATAACTGGTTTGCAGTCTCATGTATACAAGTGATTCGCAGTCCCATGTAAACAAGTGATTCGCGGTCTCATGTATACAACTGATTCGCAGTCTCTTGCAAACAAGTGATTCGTAGTGTCATGTATACAATTGATTCGCATTTTCATGTATACAAGTGATTCACAGTCTCATGTATACAAGTGATTAGCAGTCCCATGTATACAAGTGATTCGCGGTCTAGTGTATACAACTGATTCTCGGTCTCATGTATATAACTGGTTTGCAGTCTCATGTATACAAGTGATTCGCGGTCTCATGTATACAAGTGATTAGCAGTCTCATGTATACAAGTGATTCGCGGTCTTTTGTATAGAACTGATTCACGGTCTTTTGTATAGAATAGTAGCCCTTTTTACCAAAAAGTCTGAAGTGTAAAATTAATCTTACGAGAAAAATATTTAATTGAATTGTTAAGGAATATTTTAGACTTACGATAAATTTTACACTTAAGATTTTTTGTGAAAAGGGCTACTGATTCGCGGTCTCTTGTTTACAAGTGATTTGCGGTTTCGTGTATTCAAATGATTCGTGGTCCCATGTATACATTGTCAAGTGATTCGCGGTCACGTGTATACAAGTGATTCGCGATCTCGTGTATACAATTGATTCGCGGTCTCGTGTATACAATAGATTCGCGGTTTTTATGTTTCTATGTGCTGAATCAGGAATATAATGTTGTTTTCCATTTGTTGTGTTTGAACTTTTGATTTTGCCATTTGATAATGGACTTTCCGTTTTGAATTTACCTTGGAGTTAAGTGTTTTTGTTTATTCTACCTTTCGTACGTTTGTTTTCACTTTCTTTTTGACACATTTATCGACATCTGAACCAACAATAAGACATATTTGAAATGGAGCACTGATGACGAAGATACCATATTATACATTTTTTCACATTAGGTATTTTATACTTTTGGTTTAAATTACTTGATAAATTCTGTATATTTGTATTGTGATTACATGTAATCGTTAAGTGCATTTCGGGTAATGGGACAATATCTGACAAGGAATTTATGCACTACTAAATAATGTCTTATTTAATGCATACATATAATATGCTATTAATATACCCGGATTCAAATATTATATAACTAGACGACATCATTTGTTTTATAAGATATGAGTCTTTAAATAGAAAACGAAAAACAGAAAAACGATACGAATAATTTTTTTTTGCTTTCTCGGTCGAAAGTTGAATGTAATGTTAGTTATTTCTTTTTAATACTTATTTTTTTTGCTACAATGACAACTTGTTTAAAAAGGCGTCTTGTGTTTTGTAAGTATGTGTGTGTGTGTGTGTGTGTTTGTTTTATTTTGTTTTAAGGTAGATTATAAGTAAATATTTTTTGAGACAGAATTTTTTTATAATTTGCCAAAATGAAGATCTTACTACGCTTTTTATGCCCCACCTACGATAGTAGAGGGGCATTATGTTTTCTGGTCTGTGCCTCCGTTCGTCCGTCCGGTTAAAGTTTTTGGTCGAGGTAGTTTTTGATGAAGCTGAAGTCCAATCAACTTGAAACGTAATACACATGTTCCCCATGATATGATCTTTCTAATTTTAATGCCAAATTATAATTTTGACCCCAATTTCATGGTCCACTGAACATAGAAAATGATAGTGCAAAGTTCAGGTTAAAGTTTTTGGTCAAGGTAGTTTTTAATGAAGTTAAAGTTACATCAACTTGAAACTTAGTACACATGTTCCCTATGATATGGTCTTTCTAATTTTAATTCCAAATTAAAGTTTTGACCCCAATTTCACGGTCCACTGAACATAGAAAATGATAATGGGAGTGGGGCATCCGTGTACTATGGACACATTCTTGTTTCAAAAATGTAACAAAAAGTATGGGTCACCGTGCTATTTTTCGAGGTATGAGTCATTGAAAACTGCCTAAATTTGTTTAGTTTGTTCATGAAAAAACACATAAGAGTGTATAAAAAAAATTCTATCAGATGGAATTTTGGAAGAAATAATGAGAAGATAGGTTTCATCATATATTTTAAGAAAATAAAAAGAAAACATGGTGTCACCGAACTTGTTTTCTTGCCACAAGTAAAAATAAAAAAAATCCCTATTAGTCCAGTATAAATTTTGTACTAAAAGAGTTATCTCCCCTTAAATTGCTCATTTGAAAAAAATGATTTTAAAAACCAAAAAGCTTGATATTTGTTAAAATATTTTAAATAATACAATAAATTTACAAGTTTTCTTATTATAGATAAACAGTCTAACCATTAAATTGCAAATCTGTTTCCAAATTTGTTGATTTGAGCAAATAACTAGACCGATTTTGTACTGTAATTGTACAATCCAAGATGGCGGTATACCATGAATCTACTTTAAATTTAAATTTGTGTGTTTTTTACCTTTGGATGTTAGATGTTTTTTGATCGAGTTGTTGTCCCTTTGACGTATTCCTTATTTCCATTCTCAGTTTGATGGTAGGAGTTATTTTCATTTTAAGTCATATGTTTTTAATTGCAGATCTTTAATATATAATCGCGATCGTTTCCAACGCTGGTCGATGCAGAGCTGTTTTACTTTGTGTTTTAATAAATAAGACAAGTCAGAGAGAACCAGCAACCCCAGTCGATCTAAGATCTGCCCTGTTAGGGTAGCAAATACTCTGCATCAATACTTACATGATAGCGATGGGGAGAGGAGAAATATTGACTTGAAATCATTTCAATATAACCAATTCACTCAGTACAGACATGTTTAACATAGGGACAGGAACAAGAACAACTGACTCGTCCAGAATTGATTAATTCACACTGAATTGTGAAGGATTTTTACTTTTCATTTTTAGTTTTTCTTTGTAGTGTATTGTGAACCATAACGTCGCTGGGCTTCTAAAATGTTGTAAATTACAAATTTTTCAAGACAAAAAATTCTCACAAACAGGCTTTGACAATTTTGGCAAAATGCATGCTTCCATAATGTCGTATGTGAACTTGAACATTTTTGTAAATAGCAGTGAAATAAAAACGTTGACATTTCTGGATTATCCAAGAACTTAAATTATTTTCACAGAAATATAGAAATGTACAATTATTTTTTCCCACAGCCATTCTACAACGATATTCAAGTTTTCATACAACAATTTGGAAGCAAACTTTATAAACAACTGACATTGGCAATTTTGTAATATGTCTCATTTCACACATTTTGATTGGTCTAACTGTATGCTATTCTGTAATACCAAAGATTTCCTCCCGCCTAGACCATTGGTTTCAAAAAGTATTTTTAGCCAAAAAAGTCATATACATGTACGACATTTTAGAAGCCCAGCGACGATAATTGTCTGTTATTTTGTTCCCTTCTTTTGGACACAACATTGTTTCGTTTTTTTCTATTGACAATGTTTTAGTTTGTCCACTTCTTATGCATCTTACACCTTTCTGGAAAAAATACTTAAAAGTATTTCTTGAATGTAAGATGTACTTTAAAGCCACTGTTATACAAAAGAGCATCGTTTTAATTGGCGATCGATTATGTAAGGTTGTTAAGTATACTAACAGAGTAAATTATCTTTTACTTTAACGGAAACCCGATAAAATGGCTCGTGAATAATTGATACACCCACGTCAACACAAATGATACAACAGTTCTTAATGGGTGTAGATTCCTTTGTATTTACAATAGAATATACAATTTTTAGACTTTATACTTATCTACGTAAATGGTTTCCAAGAATTTTCCTATATTTGTTCTTAAATATTAAATATGCATGAAAGCTCCAAAGAACTAAGATGAATTTCGCATTTATGTGTTTTCCATTTCTAAATTCTAAATACGTATATCCCTTGTGAAGTTTTGTGACGTCAGTTTATAATTCTTGGCGAGGTTTCTAACAATTAAATAAGTTTTGCCACTCTGGTTTGGTTTGCTCTGAAAATATGATGGTAGCTCAAATCATTGTTATTGATAACATACTCTAGTATTTAAAAGTGGACCATTTAATTCGAAAACAATTATACCTTTTTTAAAAGTACCAATTTACGAGCCCAAGAATAACAAAATGTTTGTGACCTTTAAATGCCTGTCGTCGGTTTCAAAAAAAATCTAATGACTAAGATTTATCGTAAGTATACTGAATTGTTCATGGCTCACGACCAATCTTAATCGTAAGTTTTTTCATGAAACCGAGTCCTGAAAGCCTGGGGCCTGTTTATCGAAACTGTCCTAAGTTCCGTCCTAAGAATTTCTTAGGACAGAATTTAGGATAAAGTTAGGACCGACTTACGACACGTCTCAGCATGCACATCGAAGCTATCTTAGGAATATCTTAGCTAGGACGTCCTAACCGATGTCCTAAGTATTGGCGGAAAAGAAAATACAAATTAAATATGAAAAAAAAATATGATATCAAATTTTATCAATATTTTTTGTTTTTTTTAAATATGATTAATTAGAAACTAGTTTTAGATTAAACGTAATAAATAATTGTACATTTAATCTGTGTAAAACAAAACAGAAGAAAAAAAAATAACTACAAATTATCAAACTAATTGTAAACAAGATATAATTATAATCGGTAAAAATCATTACATGTTTTTGAGTGAGTTGAATTCGAGGTGTCACGGTTTTATTCTTCAACAGTTGAAAGGCAAATCTCGTGCATTTTTCAAATAAATACGGAGACTTTCAACTAATTTACTACTGCTAAAAAATAATACGTGTGAAAATGAGCAAAAGACGAAATTAGAATATATCCTAAAGTTAGGACCATCCTAAGACCCTCTTAAGACACCTAAATTGGTATCCTAAAGTTAGGACAATTCCTAGGATTTTCCTAAGTTGAGACATGTTTGATAAACCCATTTAGGACTAAGATGTGTCCTAAGTTGGTCTTAGGACACGTCCTAATCCTAAGAGAGCTTCGATAAACAGGCCCCTGGTTTTCGAAAGTATATTATGACTTCGAGGTCTTAACATAGTCGTAAGATGTATTTTTAAAAAGTGTCCCAATTACAATATGTCTGACTTTTATCGCAAACTTAAGCCAATGTGACAACTCTCCATCTAAGACATAATCTGTAAAAGTAAACCATTGTAGGTCAAAGTAGGGTCTTCAACACCGAACAGCATGCCATACTGCTATAAATACTTTATTTTTCTCCCTTGTCAATTAGAATTAATGACAAATGTGTAAAGCAATTTTCTATAGTATGCTGGAAACTTTGAAAATGCATATATTATATCATTTGGTTTTTTTTCGCATTTTACATAATAGATTTTCCTGTTTCCTAATATTTGTTTTGTATCTTCTTTGTTACGTTTTCCCCCGAAATCGTACTATTGGTGGGTATTTTCCGGAATTTGCCGAGTAATGCCGGAATGCCATGCGATAACGTTATAGAAAGCCATGTGATAATAGCTGAAGCTTGTGATAAGTTTTTCTTGTCAGCTCGTTGAACACCATTTCGGAAAATATGGAATTTATGTAAATTTATTGTTATTATCATGCTTTAAAAATTACAAGTGGTTTACTCTAAGTATGTGATAAAGTATGTAATTAACGTATGAGCACTGGTATTTCGTTAAAGGGGGACTCGATATATACAATAATAAAAGTTAACACTTCATGTAAGACTGCAAAATTCTACAGTTTTGTTTAATACATATAAAACTAAATTAAACAGTTTATCGACTCTAAGGTGACCATATCATTTTACATAAGATTTATCTTTTGACATCTTTGAATACTTTCTAAAACCAGGCGACCCTGATGTAAGTGTATGATTTTTTCTCAAAGTTTCACGATGAGTCAATGTCTGGTGGTAGAATGCCATCCATCCGTATTCATTGTAAAATCATTTTCCGGATCACGTGTCAACCCCTAAATTCCCTGAATTAAACAAATATTTTAAAAAAAAATCTATATATATATATATATATATATATATAACTCGTCTAAACATCAACCCAACAATGTTAGATCTGTAAATTTGCTTTCGCAAATTTTTGGTTCTTCCCTCGCCGGGATTCAAACCCATGTTACTGTGATCCGAATTCCGGTTTTTTTTTTGTGTAAAACAAAAAAGGACTATGAATGTAAACTTTAACATGTTTTAAAATAGTTGCTACTCGACGTTCATAAACAAACAAAAATCAATCGTAATTAGTATGATGTGATTTCTGATATATCAACCACTTAACATTTAAAGCAAGTAAACATAAATCGTTTTGTATCTGCACTGAAATATGTGTCACTTGCCGTTAAAAAGTAAGTAAAAATCAATAGTAAAAAATAATAAGTATTATATGCACTGTAATACTTTCCACTAACGTAAAGAAGCGAGCAAAAATCAATCATAAATATGGATAATTATAACGTACACAGAAATATTTGCCACTTTACGTTAAGAAGCACGCGAAAAAATCAATAATGAAAGATAAAAAATACTATATGCACTTAAATATGTGTCACTGTATCTTAATAAGCAAAGTTAAATGTGCACTGAGATATTTGCCACTTGACGTTTATCAGCAGGTAAAATGTTACAAAATATTTGCCACTGTACGTAAAAAAGAACTCAAAAATCAATAATACAAAAAAAAATTTAAAAAATAGGATGCACTGACATTTTTGCCAATTGGCGTTCATTTACAAGCAAAATGTACGCTCAAATATGTGTCCCTTCATTTTAATCAGCAGTTAAAATGTTCACTGACATATTTGTCGATTAACGTATAAAAGCACGTAAAAATCAATAATAAAAAATATATAAGTAAAATATGCACTGAAATACTTGCAGCTTAACGTAAATTGTATAAGCGAACAAAGATTAATCGTAAAAATAATATTATATTATATGCACTAAAATATTTGTCACTCCACATTATAAAACAAAGCAAAATGTCAGCTGAAATATTTGTCACTTCACGCTAATCAGCAGATAAAATGTGAAATATGTGCCACCTTACGTTGGATGCACTCAAAAATCAATAATAACAAAAGATATAAGTATAATATGCACTGTAATATTTGCCACTTGACGTTCATTTTTTAGCAATATGTGCACTGGAATATTTTTCACTTAGTGTTAAGCAGTAGGAAAAATAGTATACTAAAATATTTGCCATTTTACGTTAAAAAAAAAAGCAAAAATCGATAATAAAAACAAATATAAGTATAATATGCACTGAAATATTTCCCATTTGACGCTCATTTGCAAGCAAAATGTGCATTGAAATATTTGTCACATTACGATAAAAAAGAAAGCAAAAATCGATAATAAAGAAATAAAGGTATAATATATACTGAAATATTTGCCACTTGACGTGCATTAGCATGCAAAATATTAACTGTAATATTTGCCACTCGTAAAAGAGCACACAAAAATCAATCATAACAAAAATATAAAAATAATATGCACTGAAGTCACATGACGTTCATTTGCAAGCAAAATTTGAACTGAAATATTTAATAAACAGTCTCTAATCAATAGTAAAACTCCGCGGTATTATATGCACTTTTACATCTGTAGATGTTCGGTTTATTTAATGAAGTACAAATCCGATATGTTATTAACCGATGACAAGTCGTATAGTGACGACACTCGATCAATACTAAGTTTCACACATTCACAAGGCCCATTCATACATTTCATTCATAACTCACCTATCACATGTATATAAAAGTACTCAAGACTTTTAATCTTTATTATTTCTGACAATAGAACCATTAGGATGGAACTTATATTAATTTAAGGTGGAGCTATGTGTTAAGCCACACCCCTCCTACAACTGAGCATTTAAAGGAAGAAGCTTTTCATATAAACTTACAAAAAGCAATATTCTTTCAATCGGATATATATATATAAATCTGTTTTACATTTAACTGTTTTAGCGCTACAGGTAAGACTATTTGAATAACACTTTTTACTATAATATTTATTTATCTATTTATGTTATGTTTATAACTAGTGTTATCTATTTTAATGCACTTAAAAATAGGTGAAAAATCTGAAACGTTGAAATGATAGATGTATTTTTTGTATTTACAGTCACTAGTACAAATTTGTCATAGTATACGGGATTTTTGTAGTAATAGGCAGTATAGTAAATTCAGAAATAATGTAATGGTTGACAAACTATTCAACTTTAGTATGAAAGCTAGAGCAATAACAATAAAAAATAATAACATTGAATGAAAAAAAATATTTAAAAAAGGATTATACAGCATAATCCACTGAACACAATGCATATGTGCATGACATACCATTCTAAAATATGACAAGATAATATAAGATCGAAATAAGACAGCAAATCTTTGATTGATTGATTATAGTATTATATACGTTCAGTGGCGAATATTTCATGTATATTCCAGGTCTATAAATCCTATAGCATTTTTAGACATCGTATGAATTTCAAGATTGATATGCTCTTGACGTATGGCCTTTGGTGTAGGAGTCCGTACTTATATTGGAATTATGTACAGTCAGTCTCATGTGAAAATGTATTAAAACAAAATCGTTTACAGCAATTGAAATTTCTCTTTTCTAAATTTTGATTTTAAAATTTTTTACTATTCTTACATTCAAGACGTCATGAAATCATGCATCAAAAGCTTTTATTTTGTTAGCAAAAACATAATATATACATGTGCAGTCAACGTGTATTTTTTATACGAGTTCCTATTAGATAAACCTTAATTTGCATGCCAGCATGGGTAAAAGCCCTTTCTGGCTATCCATCTTTCGGGATGAGTTTAATGTTAATTTGGCTAGTTTGTAGAGATTGGCTTTAAGTACAAAACACAAAAAAAAATGTGGAAATGAACTGAGGAGGGTACTAAACAAAAGACGTTCTTCTTTTGTGAACACAAAGTAACAATTCGACAAATCTGCATCAATTTTTACCGGTTTTGAAATGATACCCTTTACGCGGTTACTAATGTACTTTTATTGTTTGTTTATTTTGGGATCCTGGAGTTGTTTTGTAGGTGAAGAGTTCCACGTACTTTCTATCCTTTATCCTGTTGTTTAGTACCTGACACGGTGAAGTGTACCACGTACTTTCTATATTTTGTCATGGAGTTGTTTTGAGGCTCTATTCGCCGAAGTGTACCACGTACTTTCTATCCTTTTTCTTACTAACCTGTGACCCGTAAATATGTTACCTACATGTACACACAACACGAGAATCTGTTACCGTTATTTTTTTCTATTTTTATGTTTTTTTCATTGATTTATATCATAAAAAGTAATATCTATGTTACATTTTGTCTTAAATAAGATGACAATAGAAATATACGTTTGACTTTTGTCTTTAATATACTAGACCCATTGGTGGCCTTTGGCTATTGTCTGCTCTATGGTCGGGTTGCTGTCGCTTTGACACATTCCCCATTTCCATTCTCAATTGTATTGCAATATTTTCCACTGGATGTTAAGCAATCGATATCTAGTCCACCAATACGCCTCTTTTCGAACTCACTATCTGTCAATCCGTGTTTGAAGAAAATGAAAACAACAATCTATGTATTCAAAATTGTATTGTCAGTGTAAAAAGTTCTTCAAGTTCATACATTGCTATTACATTTGTACCACTATACTCGTCAGTGATTATAAAAGTTAAATGATTTCTTAGTTTAAACAATCTTATTTATAGTGGATTTGGAAACAAGTTTTGCAACTAATAGTAATCCCTTTCCACTTCGCGGGTGCGATTGCTGTCTTGTAGCGGCATTAGCCTGCTCTTTTTTTTCGAAATCTACAAGGGTGTCTTTAACGTGCAAGATATATGGGTCTCTCTTAACACGGGTCAGCCATTTATCGTCCCCTTCCGACGGACTATCATCGTTTCCTCGAGACCATACTTACAAATGATGTCAAGTGAGATCCGAAAATTCATTCCCTGAAATTTTCATCCCGATTTAAGTGGATTGAATGAGAAATTATCCCAAGCCAGGAATTTGAACGAAATAAAGGAATTAAAAATCAATGCAAGTCACAAAATTAAGAAAGAGAACCACTTAATCATTGACTATATATTTCTTGGAACTGCATTTATTTGTAAACACAATTTTCGTGGAATATATTCCTCTCCAGAAACACATTTTAATTTTCTGTCACATGTTTCAAATTTTTACATTAATTTAAGTTTTTACAATTTACTCCCCTTAACTTGAAATGTAAAAGATAGGCAGTCTGGTGGGTTTTATAGAATAGAGAATAATTAGAAAAATGTGGAGAATAAGGAGCTAGAAAATAAGGAATAGAGACAAATAGGTAATAAAATACAGAAAAGAGAATATTTTGGTGCTAAAAATATATATATAAAGAATAGAGAATAACAGGCAAAGTTTATAAAGAAAAGAGACAAATCGCCTAGAAAATTAACGAATATAGAAATGATGGATCCCCATCCACCCCCTCTAGAATAAACGTGGTTATCATGGTTCAAGAAAAATACTAGCATAACCAAAATGTACTTTTGTTGATCTGCCGATTCAAGGACAAATTTTTAATACAATTTACAAGACAACGCTACAGATGTGCACAATATTAACTTCTATTATACTAAATAGATACATCGCACAATAATCTGTATAGAGAAAGTCCCTTCAGATGAGTGATCTTCTATACTGTAACCTTCAATTTAATCTGAAGCTTAAGAAAATATGTCGGCTTTCTATTGACTACTCAATTTGATTTCATTCAGTGATTTGGATCAATACCACAATCAAGTACATTTATAAGAAGCACAATAAAGTACATTTATAAAAAGCGGCGTAACTGTCACTAGTTAGTTAAGACTTTTTCAATAGAATATATTTTCTTCGTAACTCGCAAAATTCAATCCCGTAGTCTGTAGAAAAGTGATATGTTTTTAATAATAAGTAACATTTGTAAAAATACATAAAGTATATTTATGTTAACACCGTATTTCCAATCATGTAAACGTGCATGATGTTACATTTGTACATCTAACAGCAAAGCTGATACAAATGTATATTTAACACATACGTTTTATGAGTTTATAATTCGTACTTTTATTCACTCAATAATGGCCGCTTGTAAATAAATTTGGTTATTGAGTTCCCACGGTTTTATGAATGATGCGGTGAACCTATACACCGAGGAGCAGCATACACCACGAGAGCACACTCCCTTTAATTTACAAAAGTTAATGATATATTTATTTGTGTATGCGGTGAACCATATTTGGTTACATTAACATAAGTTTGAAATTAATTTTATTTAAAAAATATCAAAACCATTTAGCATGCAAATTTATACAAAAACTTATAATATATTCTGCACTTAAACGGGATTGTTGTATTATTTTCCATTCATGAATTTGCTACAATGTTATAATACAGTCTGTGCTAGATTATTATTTGTCCTGTAATAAGTTAAATAAGTGACATATATATTTTATCATGATTAAAGGGTAAATAAATATGTTAGTACAAACCCAGTAACAGTGTTATTTAACGGAGACCTAAACTAAATTGCAAGTCAATTCACTTTTGCATAAATGCACTTATTTTAACAATGTTTTGCCGAATGCAACTGAATGAAAAAAAAGATTCTTTTGTTATTAATTGATCCTGTCTTATTGACTTTATATAGCCCATATTATCTTTCAATGTTCTCAACGTTAATTGTTTCACTTGTCGTTGTCACGAAATACAAAACCAAGTACAAATGTACCTCTGCATTTTCGGGTTTGCTTGTATGATATGGATGACCAAATATTGTCCGTATATATTTGTACAATATGGTCCAGTATAATGTGTAAAGTGTTCATATTAACGACAATCTGTGAAGGTAAAGTACCCATATTAACGACATTCTATGTAACGTAAAGTGCTCAAATTTCCAATTTCTGTGCGACGTAAAGAGCTCATTTTTACAACATTCTGTGTGACGTAAAGTGCTTATTTTTAAAACATTCAGTGTAACGTAAAGTGCTCATACCTAGAACAATCTGTATAATGTAAAGTGCTCATATTTACAATATTCTGTGTAACGTAAAGGGCTCAAATTTTCCATTTCTGTTAAACGTAAAAAAAGTGCTTATTTTTACAGCAATCCATGTAACGTAAAGTACTCATATTTACAACATTCTGTGTGTAACGTAAAGTACTTATTTTTACAACATTATCAAATTCATACAGGGCTAGACATAACACAGATAAAACCTTTACCAAGTTAACCAGTCAGGAAGTTTGATGTCCCGTAATGAGAGGTCATATGACGAGGTCACATGACTTTATCAACCGTGTGTATGACCTTTGTGCACTAAGTCGTCCGAATAAATTATGTTAACTTTCGTATAGAACCAAATAGTCCTAAGAGTACATATTTCAAAAATAAATTACCCGATAATAAAAAAACTGTCCATTATTTAGAGGTCTTATGACTTTATCAACCTTGTGTCTGACCTTTTGTGCACTATTTAGTCAAAATTAAACAAATCATGTTAACTCATCGATTACAATGTTACTGTATATCAAACATTCCTAAGAGTACATTTTTAAAAGATAATTTCCAGATAAAAAAGTGTCCAGTAATGAGAGGTCATCTGACATTATTAACCTTTTGTCTGACCTTTATGCATTAAGTCGCCCAAATAAGTAATATTTACATATCGAACATATAAATGTGTGGCTTTTTATCTAACATACATACAAGTACATAATTTTTTAGCTGTATTTTTAGATACATCTGTTTGATTAGTCTGTTATCGTCGATATTGTTTTTTTTTTATTTACAGAAAGTCACTTCAAATTTATTTTCGGCAGATAACTAAATAAAAAGATATTCTGTTGATTCTACAAGACCTCCGCTGTGTTTTTAGACAAACTTAAAAAGTCCAAATCAATTTTTTAAATGTTTTATTAAATTCCTCCTTAAAAGAAACGAATACTAGCCCTTAGAACTCACCTTTCATAGCGCCGGTAAAGTGTTAAATCGCTGTTAAAAATCAAGTTTATCAGTGTATGCGTCTCGTTATATGGTTCATGTTCTCTGTATTACAACAGCGAGTTTATCAATAATATCGCACAGTATAACAATACTACACTACAGCTTATTAATAGATACTATTTACAAGAAGTGGACACAAAGACTCATATGATACCGTTAATATCTAGTGCAGTCAATTATTAAAACATCAACAATGATTTAGCTAGAGATATCATCTCATATCTCCCCCATATCAATACACCGTCACATATTACTAAGTTGATTTAAATTGATTATGGATTTATTTTAATTTATTTAATACTGATATCAATTTGAAAATTTAATACAGAATAGAGAACCTTTTAAAAATAAATAATTATACTTCTTATTATAACTGGAGAAAGATTGTATCAGTCATATTTGTTTATAGTATGCTGACTTATAAGAAAGGCTCGGCTTTGAGGTACCAGATACTAAAGAGATAAATTTTAAAACAACGGTTTGGTTTCAACCACACCCGCAAGCGTCAATAAGTCCGATTTACTGCCTTGTACTTTTATCGAGTACAGTGTACTTTTCAAGCTATGTTGTAAACACAGAAATAGATTTTTTTTCCTATGATTAATTCAAATACAAGCTGTTAATTGCTTATTATAAAACTTTAATGTGCCATATAAGTATATTGTTACAACGTTATTGCCATTAATTTGTGATATATAGGTGCATCTTTGCATACGCATGTCGCTTATGTTGATTTCGTTTTAAATGTATGGTAATTATAAACGGCTTGTACTTTTAATTAGGGCAGTTGTTATGAGGTTCTGTGATTCTGAAAGTTCGCAATTCAGTGTCGTATCATAAACATAACTTCATAAATTAAAAGCGTTAGGATTATGAAAATGACATTAATTTGTTTGCTGCTCAATTTTTAAAGTAGACAATTTGTTGGCTGTTCAATATTTAGTATAATTTTAGTTTATTGTGACGTCACTCGCGTATTACAAATAATTTGTTATACTTATAACTTGATTTTGCAAACAAAAATAGTTATATCGCAATTTCTTTTTAAGTTACTATGTTTTTATCTATCGGCTGTTGTTTTTGTCTCTTTGGTCAGGTTGTTGTCTCTTTGACACGTTCATAATTTCCATTCTCAATTTTATTATTATACATACATATTTACTTACCAGAACTTATTTACATTAAGTTCACAATAAGTGACTTATACGTTAGTTATATGGACCGTCTGAAAATTAGTCAAATAAAATGGTTTGATCTGTGATTTGCTATATCATAGTTTAGTATAGTCCGAAAATGATAACACTTCGACAAACTATGACCGCATTATGCTATACTCATACTACCTATCATAATAACTATAGATCATTGAGATTGTAGACCTCGGTTTTATTATATAAATGCGAAAGTACGACCATTAACGATCCCGCCCATCAGAAAGAAGTGTTTATGTACTTTTGTATATAATCATTGATCAATCGCATTGTAAAAATTCTTTAATCCAATTCTTGTATTATTTACATATTTGTTTAATACATTCGTACTTAAGATCGAAAGCAAGCAATGGGTGACCTCCCACATTTTAAATGACCTTTAAATGTAGGTTAAAAAGGATAAGCATTTTTACTGTTTAAAATTCAAAATATACTATTTTAAATGACTCGTCATAGCTACTTCTAGGTTTAAAAGGTATGATAAGTTTTGATTGAGAAAGAAGTTAATAATAAAGATTATATGTGCTGATGAAGTAGTACAGTTCCATTATGATACATTAACCATGTCACTGCACCGAATGTCGCACACCTACAACTTATAGATAATTATTGCAAAATGATCAAATATGAATTTGTAATACTAGCATTTACTTCAAAACACCACTAAAATACAGTATAAAGAGAGACAAAAATCCTATATACATGGACTTTAATATAGGATTTTTCTCCTAGACAAGTGCCTATATGTTGTTCTTTTTGTGTAACAATGTAAAATAGCGTATGTGATTAAGGGAAATAGGTATTGAATTTTATTTCAAATATGTGTACGGTTTTAAGTTGGATCAATTGTTAAAAAAAATGGGTTAATGACAAGGATACTTGTTTATATTCATTAGACAAAATACTGAGTTATTATTTCTGTATTGCTGAATTATTTGTTTATTATTTTAATTTTGTTTTTATCTTTTACAGACGATACCTGTCGGTGAAAATAACGACACCTGTTGGTGAGAACGAACGAAACAGCCGACGCTGTATACGATATTTTTAAGTATAGACTAAAAGAAATGGCGCTTTTAATTTTTCCATTGACATTTACCATAAATCCACTGGTAGCACTTTTGTTGGTAGTTTTAGCAGTAGTATGGTTTTTGTAAGTATTTTTTAAATTTATAATTTATAAATAAGATATATTTTTATAAATGTTAGAAACTTTTTCACGACGCTTTTACAGTTCTTAACGTACTTCTCTTACTCTCATGTATTTATCTTTTTAACATATCAATTCAATTGACACTCGGCGTTTTTTAAATTATCAAAATGAATTAGAAAATGTGTTTATGAAAAAAAAGAGGGTGAGAAATACACTAAACGTCATTGGAAGTCTTTTAGTCCTTTTTTGAAAGATAAAACATCGGAAATTAATTCGTTGTTTTTTTGTAACACAGACAACGAACAACCGTTATAAGAATAGAAGTATAACGGTATTTAGGTTATAAAAGTTCAATTACATTTTTAATCTCAGTGTATTTGATCGATAAGTTTATATGCTGCAAAAACGATTGCTCTTACAGTTTTTTCTTACATATTTTAGAAAAGTGAGAGACGACTATAAACTCTTTGAAAAGTTAAAGATACCAGGCCCAAAACCAATGATGGTATTTGGAAGCATAGGAGAGTTCAAAGACAAGGTAACAGTCACATTTTTCCCGCCCAATTTGTACTTTCTAGCTCCAAATGAATTTATAATACTATTTTTGTTCCTTTACACTTCCTAGCTCCAAATTAATTTATAATACTATTTTGCTTACTTTACACTTTCTAGATCCAAATTAATTTATAATATTATTTTTGTTCCTTTGCCGTTGTTCCCTGTGAAAGCTGCAAATTCTTCTCTGTCTGGCAATTACTCAACCAGATTTTTATATAAATTTATTTTATTAATGTATATTATATTCAATTATTTTAAAAAACGATTTTCAGTCTCGGCAAACCTCGGCAAACTAAGAGGGGCAAGACTTATTGTCATTCGTTTTGAGGAAATACAAACAGACCCAAAGACTGAAGGGACTTAACTCGACAACCATTTGGTTTCAGAATCCAGAAATAGAAAAAAACAAACTTACTTATTGTAATTAATCTAACTTTTATTCCTTTGTAGAATCCATTGGACGTTTTCAAAGAATGGAGGAAAGTGTATGGAGACATCTTCGGGTAAATATCATTTCCACATATGAAAAACCGTACGCAGACGGAGAGTTGTCTTATTGACACTCATACCACATCTTCTTATATCTATGTAACATGCACATTATAGTGAATAAGTGCATAAAAGGCGCATATGTCAAGTGCATATTTATCATCATATTTCATCAAATATCACTTTAAATTCTAAATTCGTATATTTTATGGTGTGTGTAGTTTTTTTTAACAGTAAAGGTTATTTATAATAAAAACAAGGCGGATATCTGGATACAGCCTATTACCGGATATTGACACTACTGATGTAACCGATAACATATATATTCTGTACACAAATGTAACATTCATTGTAATGCAATGGTTATTCGAACGACAGACACAAATTTGTAGATGAAAGCAAAAACAATTCGCTTTATCAGAAACTAAAGGACTATGGGTATTCTCATTGTTCGTGCACCAAAATGAAAATAACGTTACATCATAAGTTAAATTTCAATTTTGTAGAACGTCTCAAACCTAAATCAACGTTTTGTTGTACACTTTAGAAAATATTAGTCAGAATGCATTAGATTGTAAAACGTCTTTCTGTTTTTAATGGAACCGGGAACACAATAAACGTTTAGGTTAAGTTATATTAATTTTTATTCTTTTTTGCAGCTTTTTCGAAGGATTTACCCTAGTTTAGTTGTTAACTGTCCAGAGATGGCAAAACAAATTTTAGTGAAACACTTCGACAAATTTCACGTTCGACCAGTAAGTATCTTGTAATGTGTATATAAATATATATATTTATACAATTGTGTGTTTGAAAGTGTGAATTATAAAGTTAACATATATTAAAACACATGTAAATGATATTTTAAAAGGTTTTGATATAAAGAGTGTTCCAGCTAATAATTATAAATACATTAGAAGTCATAATAATTATGACGATACATGTTGATTTTTTTTATCTCTTTTTGTTTGCGATTTCTTTCTTTTCAACCTATTTATGATTGTTATTTTCAGTTGTGCATTCTCTTTCTATTTATAATTGTGATGTTCAGTTGTTCAATCTCTTTCTATTTGCCATTTCTTTCTTTTCAACCTATGTATGTTTGTGTGTTTCAGTTGTGCAATCCCTTTGTATATAGTCCAGATGAAAGCAGTCTTCTGAATACATTTGGTAACGAGTGGAAGCGACAAAGATCCATTGTAGCCGCAGCATTCAACTCTGTATCTATGAAACATGTAAGTCAAATTGTAACCTAAATAATCCAGTCGTGATATCTCGCCAGAAAAAGATATCGATTATGGGGAGGGACAAAAAGATATATCGATTATGGGGAGGGACAAAAAGAGATATCGATTATGGGGAGGGACAAAAAGAGATATCGATTATGGGAGGGACAGAAACATTCTGCATCATTGAACTACATTACGTCTGTAGAGGTTTTAAGTTTATGTAATTTATAATATGAAAATATGCACATTTAATACCACACAATAAAACATATCTTTTGTATGGAGAATATCCTCATGTGTATTAAACACAATTATTGAGTAATTCAATCACATTCTTGTCAATGATAATCACAAACCGATTCTGATAAATTTTCAATGGTATTTTAACCGCAATGTAATAATTGTTATTATACGTAATAAAACAAATTAATGTTGCTATTATCAGGAGCTTATTTGTCACTTGACTTCATTTCAGATGTCCAACAGAGTAAATGCAACTGGAGACAAATTTTGCAGAAAGGTCACTGAACAAAATAAAAGTAATCCTGATGGGTTTGACGTCACTGAGTAAGTAAAAGTACAACAATCAAATAATTATCTACGCATAATAAAAAGTAATACCATGATCATGTTGATTGCAATCTTGATCACCCATCTGTGACTTGTGTCTAACACTAGATATTAATATCATCGTTAAAAGTCACATGTAAATTATGTTTAGTCTTCAAACAACTGTCATTTACTAGGCATTATGACGTACACATCACATTATGACGCCGTAACTGTGATGATATCAAGGCGGTAACAGCCGTTTTAACAAGTCTTACTTCACTATATTTAACATTTATTAAACATGATACGATTCGTATTTTAATGATAATCATATAACACGTTATATGTAGTTTTTCACATAACAATAAACAAAGTATTTTTTTCTGTTATACACGATTTTCGTGCAAAGAAAATATAAGTCTTAATAAAAATGTTGATAGTGTCAAAAATGTAGTGTCAATATATATATAGTTTAATGACTCCTTAATTTGAGAATACGATTTTGAGTGATTTTTCATTTACTCTATTTTCAGTTTAATAGACAGATATACACTTGATGCGTTTGCAGACTCTGGTTTTGATTTCGAGGCTAATAGTTTAGACAACGAAGATGCTTTGTTGTATCGTTTTATGAAGGAGTTTAACCATTCAGCAGCTGCTGACAACCCTATTGCTGGTCTTGCACGTGAGTATTTTACTTACCCTTCCGGAGCACCTGATTACATCCCAGTTTTTGATGAAATTCTTCTGTTCAATCATATTAAGGAGCTCTGAGATCACCCCAAGTTTGTCGTTTTCTTTGTTAGCCATGCGGTTGTTAGTTTATTATCAATCTATGAGTGTTTAACTGTCCCTCTGATATCTTTGCCCCTCATCTAAGTCTTTTGAGGTAGTGTTTTGTAATCTGTTGCTTGACTTTTCGCTGGTTTTATCTGATTTTGGCCATTACTTTGTTTATCTCTCTTTGACATCTGAGTTGTGAATATCACTTTGACGTTTAGTTGGTTTTTTTTTATTCGTTTTTCTATTATTTCGGAAAAAACGGTAATTGAAGACACTTTAATGTCTTTTCTTCTTGTTTAAATTTTAATAATATGCAAAATAAAGAAACAATAATGTTTATATAAAAAAAGGGTTACATACTTTCCAGCTGTTAAACGTGTATTTAAAAATTTAAAAATTTTAGAAGAATAGTTGCTATGTCGCCTAAAGCTTTCAGAGCAATTAATTAAACTAGATTTTTTTTCTTAAAAAATAAAGATATTATGTCAAAACTGATATAAAATGTCAACTTATAATCAATTATGATTTACTACTTATAGACCACACATATGTTTTACAGTGTGAATTTGTTGACGACACAATGTCTTAATTTATCATAACGTCCATCAAACACACATATTTAACTCTATCGTAAATACTTTACTTTCAAAAGTTCGGTTCGCGAAACGAAAGAATATATAGTAATCAAAGGTACCAGAATTATAATTTAGTACGCCAGACGCGCGTTTCTACATAAGACTCATCAGTGACCATCATATCAAAATATTTATAAAGCCAAACAAGTACAAAGTTGAAGAGCAATTGAGAAATGTACCAAATATGCACAAACATTTTGTTTTTATTTGATTATTGCAATGAATTAACTGTTTGAAAAATGAATATATTTTTTGTTGCAGGTGTTTATCCTGGACTTACTCCATTTCTTCAGCTTTTCGACGGAAAACACAAACAAGTCCATGAAGAAAACATGAAACAAATACGTGAACATGTCGTTAGGAAAAGGCAAGAGGTGAGCCAAATGGATATACATATAAGGTCAATATTGAGGCTGGAGAAGTGTGAGGCTTATAGGGACCTTTCTAAGTTTAGTGCCCAATGCAAAAAGATTAAAGGCAGCCTGAAATGTACTTGCTGCAGTATGAAACATATTCCACGCTTAAATCATAATGGGAAAAAATACAATAGACACAAGTTTCAATTATTCATAGGTGTTAACTTATAATTGCCACTCAAATCGTGATTTTGTAAGACAACTGGTATGTTTGTTAAATGTAAGAATGCAAAACAAATTTATTTATTCTTATTTCAAATGCGCAGATTTGTTCTCCATTTCCATTGCGTAGGTTTTTTTCCATTTCAAATGACGTGAATCATCCAATTATTAGCCCCCTTGACACATTAATTTCATAATGGCAACTGTAAGACCACTTTGTATATTTTTAAATCAACGAATCAGACAAAAAAAAACTTTGGTGTAGCTATCTATGAACACATATATAAGAATATGCCTGTACCGAATTAGGAATTTGACATTTGTTTTCCATTCGTTTAATGTATTTTAGCTTTGATTTTGTAATTTGAATAGGGAATTTTCGTTTTGAATTTTCCAAGGAGTTGAGTATTGTTTGCATTGTTCTTTTTTAGGAAGTGCGTTCTAATGAGTTTTTGTTTTATTTTTTAGTACTCCCAATCCTCCTGCGATGAACAAAAGAATTTCTTAGGACAAATGATAAATTGTTCATTCTTTGATCGGGACGAATATGGGATATACAGACGACGTCAACTAAAAGATCAAGAGATAGTCGGACATATAAACTCTCTTATTGGAGGAGGAATAGGAACGCTGAACGCATGTCTGTCTTTTGTAATCCACATGCTTGCAATGAATCCAACTGCTCAACAAAAAGCTTTTCAAGAAGTTATAAAAATATGTGGATATGAGGTTAGTTTTGGATCTGGTTTCGGATCTCTTTAATTAATTATAATTATTTGAATGTTAAGTATATTTGTGTATCATCTCTTTTCTTTATTCATTTATTTTTACTAATAAGTTTTCTCATTAGCTAGTAAAAATTGAGAATTGAATTGCATTGGAATATCCTTACAACGTGTGTTTACTTGGTGAAATAACTTAAACCCCTTTTTTAAATTTTTTGATTTTAAAAACATGTCATACAATAACAATAATGAATAATCTTAATACTCTTTTATTTCAGAAATCACCAACATTTGATGACATACAAAAAATGGAATATTTACAAATGATTTTACACGAAACATTACGACTTTTGCCGTGTGCTCCTGGGTAAGTACACATAATATCTGACTTCAAAATGAGCAAAATATTAAACACATACATTTTATGTTGCAAGTTAAAAAGAGGGTAAAATAGTACAAAAAACAAAATACACCTACATCAATATTTGTTATATAGTTTTTTGTGAACTTACTTTTATTCTAATAAACTGGAATATCAAAGCAACAAATATACAATCAGAAGATGTCTACTATGGTTGTCAGTTTCGTATTAACAAACGATAGACAAAAAAGAAACTTTTATGTGAACAACAAGCCTTCAACAATGAACAAAATAAATACGGTATAATTAGGAATTCCCTTAGATGTCAAAATATAATACAATTCTAAAGAAATTACCAACTACCTAGTTAATTATGGGGGACATCAGCCAAAGACATACCAGTACGTTAAATAGAAATGTTTGACATGTATTTTATATTTTACACTATATATGTGTACACGTGATCATTAATATCTTATGAATTTCAGAGTGACGCGGAGAGTTACTGAAGATTGTAATATTAATGGTGTAGAGTTTAAAAAAGACGTTGTTGTACGAGTTATGACTTGTACTTTATATTCAGATGAAAAAATATACCCTCAGCCAGAGAAATTTATTCCTGAAAGGTACGTATGATCTGAAAACCAAATTATTCCTTAATATATCTATTTGTCTGACCAAAAACAACCAACAATCAACAATCAATCAATCAATCAATCAATTATAAAGCGATTATAAATATAATAAGATGTGGTATGAGTGCCAATGAAAAAATTTCCAGCCTAGGCACAACTTGGAAAATTTAAGCGATTAAAGGTCAAAGTACAAAGTAAAAGAGTAAGCTATAAAGGGCCCACAAAATTACTAGTGTCAAACCATTCAAACAAAAAATCTAAGGTGTTAAATATTTAAAAACGAGAATCGAGAAACACCTTCGAACCACATATTATAGTTTAGTATTCGGTGTGAGCCAAGGCTCCGTGTTAAAGGCCGTACCTTGACCTATAATGATTTACTTTTATAAATTGTTATTTGGATGGAGAGTTGTCTCGTTGGCACTCATATCACATCTTCCTATATCTTTATATGTTATTAGAACTCTTGGTTTCACTGACCGGTATATACAAGACTGTTATGGGAGCTTATGTCAGTGGTCGGTTTTAGAAGGTAATAAGAACTTTAGAATGGACTTTGACCTTTATATGGAATGTAAATCAGTTTAACCTAACACGATCTATGACTCTGTCGTGACATGTTCACACTTAAACATGAATGGAATACTTGTACTAGTAAATAGGTCAAAGTCTGAAATTGTCTTATCGTAGTATTTGTATTCGGTGCCCACAGTATTGAAACTAAGTCTTATCGCTGTATGAATGCAAATATCATTGCTAGTAGTTCT
The DNA here is from genome assembly GCA_019925275.1 of Mytilus edulis. Lineage (NCBI taxonomy): Eukaryota > Metazoa > Mollusca > Bivalvia > Mytilida > Mytilidae > Mytilus > Mytilus edulis. The sequence continues at coordinate 95,730,295 of CM034354.1, forward strand.
TTGATAGCCTCTGTTTTATCTATTCTCAACTATTATATACTCGCAGCAGTTTCCATAGTAGTTAGTATATACTGGCTGGTACCTGTAGACAGTTGTTTCGTTAAGAAGACAATATTGGTTTTGCTTAATTGGTTTAGTTTGAATAAATTATTGCTGGCCTCCTTGAACTTCTATCTATTCAAATCGGGAGTTATGCACTACACAGATACTAAAATTTGGAAAGAATATCAATGAATAGTATTGGAAATCAAGTATAGCTTCTTATAAGTAGTTTGATTTATTGTTTCAGATTTTCTCCCGAAGAGATTCAAAAGCGTCATGCCTTTTCCTATCTGCCATATGGACAAGGCCCACGCATGTGCCCTGGTCTTAAGTTTGCTGACCTCCAAGTCAAGGTTGCCATGGTGAAACTTTTACAGAGATTTGTGATAAAACCATGTTCCCAGACAATCGTAAGTTTACTTTTGCTACGTAACCTTTGGATTTACAAACCTGCAAATTTAACAACAAATTTTGGTCAGAATAAACAATTTTCTTTTAAACATTGTTACAATATGCTATAAAAAGTATGAGGAAAATATATAGTTTTAAATATTCATTCCTCTATTTGATTAAATTATATGAGTCATCAGGATTAAAAATGCGCCTTTAACAAATTGATTTACAATATTTGTTTCTATTTATAGGATCCTCTTCCAACAGCCTTGAGGCCAATGCTTTGTCCGAAGGATGGCGTTTTCGTACATTTAGAGGATCGTGTTCGACCGAATATGAGATCAAATACATGCTCTGCGTGAACTGATTTTGCTATAACATATGACAATTATGCAAACACTCTTGCCATGACAGATCGCTTAAGTGATTAAGTGCATCAACTGTTGCCAATCAGATGACAAACATCGCCAAGACGCAGATCGGAGAGACAGGTCTTCCGAATGGCCGAAGACGAACGTGATGTGGTATGCTACTTTTTGAATAATACTCAGTTGTAGAAAATGTCCTTTTTCTGTTGATGACTTTTACATTGCTGTAAATTGTTCGAGTATATGTGAACATTTTACGTTAAATATTTTTGTGACATGGACTATGTTCTAAACACTTAGAAACGTATATGTGATTGACAGTTATTGTGAAGTGGACTATGTTCTAGATTTCTTAGAATTTTAGAGTTGTACAATTTTGCATCTCACATTCAATTCGAATTGATTGCATGAGCTAACTTTTTATAAAACGACTTATCAAACAAACATGATAGGAGATTAAGTTGTGTGAAACATATAGGAAAACAATCAGTTTGATTGTCAGGAATTAGTTTTAAACGAATATTGTTACAAATTGATTGAAGTAAATTAGTATTGACAAGTAACATGTCTGTTCAAATAGGCAAATATTTGCAATTTAGTTGATATTAAAACGAAATATTTAGTGATTATGGAACATATTGAGGTTCTTTATCAATAATCTTTAAAAAACAACAATGTTTTTTTAACCTTTGATTATGTTTAACACTATGGACACAGTGCACGTTTGCATACTTCCAATTCTAATAGAGTAAAGACTGATTTTGTCTTAAATCTGAATAAATTTGATTAACAATTAGATTGTGTAGTAACGGAGGTTCAATATAAGCCTTACAAGTAGTACTAAACGAATGAAATTATCATGAATATACTAACAGTCAATTAACTAACAAGATGGTTAAAATAATATAATGTCAAAATGATATCTAAAAATTAACAATTATTTATACTGCTAATCGTGCAGTTTTTGCTATGTTCAAAATTTATGTTAGAAATTATTTTAAATTAAGGAATGCATCTCCCTCATACAAAGCTTTGATTCCTTTCACGGATTTGGCTATACTTTTTGGACCTTTTGGATCAAAGCTCTTCATCTTTTAAATAAGCTTTAGATTTCAAATATTTTGGCCAGGAGCATTACTGAAGAGACATGTATTGTCGAAATGCGCATCTGGTGCAGGAAAATTGGTACCGTTAATGTTATTCAAACAATTTTGTAGTGAAACTTCTTACTCATCAGAAACACTACGTATTACAATTATTACTATTGTTACATGATCATAATGATATAATCATTGAGAAATCCTATAGAACAGTTTGAAAAGCATAATGAATATTGAGGTTTTTTAAATATCTATTGTGGGAAAATATTTTGTGTACCCCTGTGATTTGTTAAACATTTTGTAATTGAACATGATTAAGTTAAACTTGAAAACAATATTATGGGTTTGATTGTATGATGTTGCGTGAATGTATGTGTGTGTTGTTCACATGTGTGGGTATTTTATTGAGTCTGCTAAAGTGTAACAGAGGGAAATATACATATAGTTGTACTGAAGTGAGCGTGTGAGTACTTTTAGAAATTATTTAAGTACTATTGACTGTTTCAAAGGATAGGTAACTATACACTAGATCGTATTATTGTACTGATTTAAATTTACAACATACTGTTGAATAATGAAAAAAATGAAACATTTATTACGTTTAATGTGACATAATACATGTACTTCGTATAATGGATTACAAACGCGTGTATTAGCAAAAAACATCATTAAAATCAATACCGTTTAGGTGAACATACTCTTATGTTAAAATCCATTAATACAATGAAGGTAGCAATATGTTGAAAATCCAGATTTATATTTCAATACCAACTGAAAGATATGTTATTGTATTTACCGATATAAAGTTTAAGTTATATTATTACTAACAGTAAAACATATCCCACATTGAAGAATCCACGTGACTGCATACACCTTATCGCTATTTAGTCCATTCCGGGAAAAACAGTCATTTATACAACTTCCTGTTTGAGGTCACCGGCCGAAAAATGGAGGTCATCAGTAGTGAGCTGAGGACGAAAAAACTTTAGAAAGTGATTATCAAGAAACTTTGATATTGTATAATCCACTTTTTTCGAAATTAAAATTGAAGTAAAAAAATATTTTGTTTGAAGTATTTACGGTAGTTTAAACAGGTCTCATTAAAAAGTATCATGCATGGTGAATTGTTTAAACAGGGTCCCAGATAGCTTCAACTGGATGAAAAAGTTGTGTAATTTTAGAACGGTTCCGGAATGGAATAAATAGCGATTAGGTGTATTATCCTGTGAAACTGTACATGAAGACAATGAGATTAATACTACTAAGGAATTTTATACTGTACTTATTTATATATGATATGTTTTTGTTACATTTGAGTTGAAAATGGCATTTTATATGAAAACTTAATAAAAAGTAAAACTTGCTTGTGCGTTGTTCATTGCATTGCACACAATTAGACTTTTTTTATGGGGACCAGCTGATGCCTGCCTCCGTGTGCGGAATTTCTTCTCTGCTTTGTGCCCATTGGTTTTTTTCTGTTCTTTGGTCGGGTTGTTTTCTCTTTGACACATTTTAATTTTCGATTCTCAATTTTAAGACATATTTTTGGTGAATATGTAGAAAGCATCAATTCGATCGAATTGTTTTCTGCCATGGCATTGCTAGTTTGGTTTCGAGTTCTTTGAATATCCTTTCGTATCTTTAATCTCTCTTTTGCGAGGCAATGATTACTAGTAATATCGACATTCACAATCAAAATATGAAATAAGCATGACTGTTTCTGTTCTGTTGATTTTAAACAACACCCATTGGAGTGTAATGATCAATATTATCACATCGGCAAACATGCTCCTGATGAAGGTCAATCAAGAAATCTTGAAGGCTCATCGGACGCACCAAGTATTCTTTTATCTTTATTTTTATTTTTAAATAAAGGCAACAGTAGTGTAACGCTGTTCGAAACTCATAAATCGAAAGATCGAAATCGAAAACAAATCCTGGTTACAAACTAAAACTGAGGGAAACGCATCAAATATAAGAAGAGAACAACGACACAACAGAAACACAACTGTTACATTAAAATGTAACACACACAGACACGGACTATACTATAGCAATGGTCATTTTCCAGAAATGACATTTTAAGAAAAATTTTCCTCTGTGTCTGTCACAGGCCAGGATATAAGGCTATTATTCTTGTATTTGTCGTTAATTGCCGTCCTCTTATTTAAAAAGTGATACTCATTTGGGTTGTCACTACACTACCATTTTTATATCCGAATACACGTAAATACATTTCATAAAGTCTGGTCATCATCAATTATAAACTTTTGAGAGCATTAAAACCATCATTATGTTAATAGGACAGTCACATGAAACCTTAATGTACATGATGTAGTCACCAGGAGGAGCTGCAATCTTAGTTTTAGTACAATTACATGATTTATGAACTAAAAAAATTAAAACCATAAAATTACTGAACTCCGAGGAAAAAATTCAAAAAGGAAAGTCACTAATCAAATGGCAAAATCAAACGGTCAAATACATCAAAAGTGTCAATTTCCTGACTTGGTAAAGGGATTTATATTTAAAATCATCACAGTTCCAACGCATTTAGTTCGGTGACTTTTTGTCCCGTATCGACGGTATTATTCCGTGGATCTAAACAGTATGTTAAGATTTCCGTTATCATGTCTGTTTATACTTTATGTATACCATCAAATAAGGCATACTCGTGACACAGTTTTAAAAGTATAAAAGCCTGAGGGTGTTGGCTTAATTTTAGTACAACAACGTTATGTATTAGTAGTACTAAACATAAAGATAATAGATAAAGTTATAAATCAAACCAGAACGTCAGTACTTGTTTTAAGATCAACGTAGAGTGATCTCAGGTGCTTTGGAAGGGTTAGCAGATCCTGCTTCACATGTGGCACCCGTCGTGTTGCTCATGTTCTATCACATCCGGTAAATAGTCTTATTCGGTAGGTCTCATTCATGAAAGGGAAGGGGATTGTAGTTACGACGTCAGGAATATTTCTCCGTTTAGTTTTTTTATTTTACGTTCCAGCTTTTATTTAGAATAAAACTAGGAAAAATTTACGTGCGTCTAACGTTAAAAAATCCCACTGGTGTATTTTGTGAGCTTTACAAGCAACTTGCTCGTTCCAATTGCTGGTGAACGTTTTCATCTCTGGGTGTTACCTGTTAAGTAGTCAATACTTTGTCCTAACATGACAAATCATTGCTATGGTCAATTTGTAGTAATATTTACATCATCCTAAACACTTGGGATTTTTTACATTACAGCATAGATGGCTTTTATGTATGTTGGCATCGTTTCGGAACATTTTTTTAACAATGCTTTTCTACTTCGTGTTTGATTTGGCTCTTCAACTGTTCGAATGGATTTACCTATTTGAATACCTGGGATTACTCATTAGAAAAAGCGCACGTATAGCGTGACAAAATATAAGATGAAAAAATGTACAGTAGGTTTATGTCTTTGTTGAGTTGTTCAATAATTAAAACACTCTAAACCAGAAGTGAGTTAGCTAAAATTGATTTTTTTTAGCTCATAGCAAAAATTCACTATTTACACCAAAATGGCTTTAACAGGAAGTCCAGTCAAATGTTTGAGAGCAATTGTGTCTGAAGTAGTTACAACCTTAGGCTTAGTATAATTATATAGTCTATGAGGGTCAGAAGTGGGTTTGCATTATTGGATGATTAATAAGAAACGATTAAAGGCCCAAAAACAAAAGATAGGGAAAAAAATGACCAAATTCCTTGCCCTTATCTAAGAATTTCAAGACGAAAAGTATTATTTTAATATCTTTAATTTAACAATACTGACTGCAGGTGGTTTTGTTTGAGGCCGGTTATAAATTAGCAAAGATACGGATTTCCAAGCTAATGACAATTGTTTTTGGTAAAGCCATTACCTGGTTTAAAAACCAAAAAAAGTCGGTTGGTATTTAAACACAAGCTTTATTCTAGCTAACATTTCAGACAAATATTTTAGCATGAGTTCAACAAGACTTGGAAGCTTCTGTTCAGTGACGTACCTGTCTGCAAAAATGGGCCTTCATAATAAATATCCAGACCAAAGAACATTTATTATTTTGAAAAATATAGTTCACTTTTAACTTATTTTTTTATAATATTCTGTAAATATATGGACCTGTGGTGTAATCATAATCATAACTATCTAACATAGTCCAAGTGATTTTGATGCCCCTCAATATCAAGAAAAACTCATGTTGTACTCTTTAAAAGACCCCAAATCACAACAAAATGAATCAAAGACGTTTTTTAGATAATTTCAGATGTTGAATATAGTAGATTTAAATGTATACAAGTATAGTACGTTCTTATACTTCAGTGCGCCTGTTCGAAATGTCATTAAACTGTCTAATGTAAAAAAAAGTTTGACTAATAACTTAAAAATATTCTTATTATAGTAACAAAACGTTAAATTTGTTTTGACAAACTATTTATGATGTCTTGTCTTCGTAAATCTTTCTACTGGGACAAGCGTGGACGATTTCACACATAATTTACCCTCAAAAGTTTCAAATCTGACGTTAAAGGTAAAAATAATTAGCTATCGGATTGTTTAGGTGACAATTGTACTTTGATCTCATGATAAAAAAGCGAGAAAAACGTTTTGTTCATTATTTTATGTGACATGCATAACGGTGTAAGACAAACTGAATTGCATAATGCATTTTAAATACAAATTGTTGCCCCTACTTTTCAGTGTATATAGCATGTGTGTGTTATCGCCTTGAACACGCATACATCAAGGAGTATATGCAGTGGAACATTCATTCAATTATAATTGACAGAACGACAAAATACTTAAATAACAAGGATAAAGAATTACGTATAAAGACAAAAATACTGAAATACAAGGCAAATTCAAAAAGATGACGTCCTTCCAAATTTTACAAATAAACGAAACAAGTGCCATTTTCATGAATTGGTACATACATTGTTCAAATGAAATTGAGGTTAAACCTGGTTTTATAAATATTGTTGCTATATAAAACCATGGATATGCTATAAGTCTTTTCACATAATCCAGTCATATGCTTGACAAATTTCAGATTAAAGGTACACCGTAATAAATTCTTTGACCGCATTAAAGTCACAGTACAGAGAACAACATAAGAGAAAGGACAAACTCAGGATTCGTTTTCCCTCGGGCAAAGTTGACCTTGAATGGATTTGGCTATTTGATTTAGTTAGATATAATGATATGATGTGTGATTGCCAATGAAACAACTGTCCAATAGAGTCGAAATGTCGTGAATGTAGGCAAATATATGTCAACACATGAAATTCAAAAACGGGCATAGATGTTAACGTATAGTCAGCTGTACATAATCATAGTGTAAGTTACAATGTCTGTCCATATGACCAACGACATTTAGCAACATATATTCGACATTATAGATGGAAGTGAGTTTCGCTTGTTCGGGGAAGAATGACGTAAACAGTGGTATATCAGCATTTATTCTAGACAATGGAATTCTAGTAATAATTATAAACAACGAAAAAGCTAAAAGTAGAATGGGAACCATTAAGTGACAGATTGATAATAGCAAGATGCAATACGATTTATTATAAACTAACTATTATAAAGTGGTATGCGCCAACTAGAGAAGTAGAAGAAGAAATAAAAGACGAACTATTTAAACAACTGTTCATTTGTTAACAACATTTGTTATAGGATGGACCATATTTTTTAATAGGACACCTCATAAATTAACATAGAAATGACCAAATGGGAGAAATATAAACAGAAACATCATTTGACAAAAAAAATAAAAAATGGTGTAGATCGTTACAAGATATCAAAGTGCAAATGGGTGCAAAAGAAAAAACAGCGACCACTATCCTCTGAAGGACGGCATTTGGCGTACACTCAAAAAGCACGACACTGAACAAAATTCGACAAAAATAGGTATTTACAAATAACAAATACCCGATTCCAATCTAGCTGTCTTCATTCAACCTCAAAATTGCTGTAATGCCCTACAAAATATACCAGAAGGACACACTATACAGAACTAGTGGAACACCATCAAGCAAATTTACCCTGAATCAGCAGAAACAAATTGGTAGACTATGTATCTCGCAAAAAAGAGTGGTTTAAAGCATACACATGGCAAAAAAACTGGGAATTGTAAAGTCATTAACGAAAAATTATTCACGAAATGAAAACAGTTTAAAACCAACAACATGATATGTATTTTGGTAGACGAAGTAGCGATCAGAAATACAAAAACAAGATCGAAGTAGGTACATGGACATAGGTACATAGACAATTTGGCAGAAGAAGCTGAACTGGCAACACACAGTTGTAAGTTAAACAAAAGTCTACAAAATTATTAAATAAAAAGTTGGTGTAAAAGCTGTGACCAGAAATATCTCGTCAACGACAATCATGTCAAACCATCAAAAGCGGAACACGAACAAGCAAACAGAAGAGTTAAACATTATAAAGAAATGCTTAAGTTCTAAACCTTAATTAATTTTACATCTAAAAAAAACAGCGTTGGCATCAAAATCGGCACATGAAATCCAACTATTGGAAAGGTCACCAAAGCTTTTAAAACTCTTTAGACATCTACAACAACTGTATATGCATAATGTCGCTCATGTTTTTTTTTTTTTTTGCCATTGTCTATGTACTACGACTTGCAACAACAAACAGAGGTATGGTAATTGAGTGAACCATGTTTCATCAACAAGAAGATATTAACTTTGCTGATGATATTGTTGAATTATAAACTACATTGAATAACATAAAAGGTACAATTTTTATAAACTACATTTAACCATTTTCGGGAAATCACCAACACTTTGTTATGTTTTGCAAATACAAAAGACTGCAGTGTAAAGACACATTTACCTTTTATGTTTTGTTTTGTTCCCAAATCATGGTCAATATAATGGTATTTTATGCGACTTTCACACAAGTCAGATGTTCAACTAATATAAAACAAGGTTTATTTCGCCATTTCCTACATAAAGAAAACGAATGAAGTAAAAAATATGACAGTAGTTATCTGTTCGTTTGGTGTGTTTAAGCTGCTAATTATGCCATTTAATTAGGATCTTTCCTTTTTGAATTTCCTCAAAGTTTGGTATTTCTGTTATTTTTACTTTTTGCATTGGCCAGCAACAGGACAGGGAAAACAATGGAGATCAAACAACGAATTACGAATAACATCAAAACTGCAAGAGATTGGTTACAACTCGGGCAGAACATAATATATGGCAAAGAGTGGACTGAATTGGAGGCATTTTATTATGACCTTGGGTCTTAGTTGGTACAAAGAGGATAAATAGGGTAGGTAAAACGCCGTTTCAGAATCTAAGGAACTATTGGTAATTTCATTGTTCGTACCCCAAAATGAGAATAACGTCACGTCATTGGTTGATTGTTTATGAATTTTTTTACCAATCACGACCTTCTGGTGTACACTTTGGAACTACTACCAACAATTCTTAGATTCTGAAACGGCGAAGTCCCTGCACAGTTCTTAATTTACAGCAGTGAATTGAAATGACAGTTAGCCTTTCAAAAAATTGAAAACAACCCGTTCAATAATTCTATGCGTCCGAAGCGCTTTTCTGGATTTACCTTCATCAGGAACGCTCAGAGCCAAACATTTGAAATCCGAAGAAGTATAAGTACCGAAACCGTTGAAGAGCTATATGACAAAAATACCTAAAATAAATAGCAAAATTCAAAACTGATATCCTCGGGAATGATAGTCCACCGGCAGAGGTATTGACCGCTGATCGACTCAAAGTGGCCGTTGATGTTAAATATTGGTATATATTTACTAGCGATCTTGAACACATACATGTATCATAATTATTAGACTACGTTAATCGTTAAAAGCAACCAAAGAGAAAATAAACATACACAAACGAAGTTATCTTAAAGATTGCTTATTATAAAACATATAATGTCTACACCCGTTGACATAACTGTATTTGTTTATATCAATACATTAGGTGACCTTTCGATTTTTAAAACAGGTGTTTCTAAAGGTGATACTAGTGTGATAACAGAGAACAAAAGAGTGATAAATAACAATAGAAAATGATCTGTCCTAAAGAGGGGAGAACGATACCAGAGGGACAAACTTTTAGATCCATTTAATGACGTACATCGTTTGCACAATTCAAGAAAAAACATTCCATATCACAAAAATATTTTCATCAATTAGGTAAATAGAAAGAAAATTATCAAAATTCAAAAACCCAGGCAATCAAAATTCTGTTTTTTGAATCAAATAATTGTAAAACATAATGGAAATAACTATCTGGTTATAATATAATATGATGATTATTTTATTGAAGTGTCACATCTTGATGTTACAAGTCTATATTCTGTACAAGTTCAATGTACACAACAGTTAAAACAAAGATCAATAAATACCCAGCCTACATATAGACTTATGATATACTGAATTTACAATAAAACTTAAAAAATATTTAATTTATAAATTATTTACAAGTGTATTAACAATGTCATTCAAAATTATCCACATTTGACATAGGTGAAAACAAAAATCTGTATTAAAATGTTTAAGTTTTGATAATAAAGTAAATGTAATTGCCAATATATAGTAAAGTATGCCTGAAATGTATCTATAGCGCACATTTGAGTTTGTAAATGAAGTATACGGATACGGTACTATAATATCGGGTTTCGTTATTATCACCATAGGGTTATATTTCTCCTCTATTAAAAACATTAAGAGGTGCTATAATTTTTGTTGACTAAACATAAATTATTTTAATGCTGACATTGACTTCGGATTGACCTAACATAGCATTTAAGCGTAAATTCTTCCACTCTATTTTTAAACAAACAATATAATGTACTTTTACATTTAGAGGAATAAATATTTCACGTACCATGACCTTCATTTCATTTTCAATTTCTTTCGCTTAAAGTACTTTTTGTCAATAATCGAAAGATTAGAATTGATAGAAAATATTGACTTAGTAATACTGTGTTTACTAACAACATATTTCAGGGGATGAATATTGGTTAAATTACAATGACACAAAGGAATTGAAGAAGAATTAAATAACGGGATAAAGAGATTGAAATTGTTATTGAAAAAGCAAAGTTATGAAAAAAATAAAATAAAATAGTTATGCACTTTTCCTCGGAAGTCGGCCTGCATGATTATAATATAAAATGAATCAATTGATGCGTTTTGATCTACCTCTAATTTTTTGCTTGACGTTATATATTCATTTTTTTATATGGTTTTTATATTCTTCATTCTGCAAACCCCATCAAGACCACCACGAACGTGCATATACAAACACAATGGATGATTTTGTTTTGTTAATTTGTTAGGTAGTAAAACCGTTGACCGAAGTAAATTTCGTAAATGGCGATCTTCATTCTACAAATGTGCGCACGTAACGCATTCACAATCTATAAAATAACTAAATGAATAATGTTTCCAAGGTGCATGTAGTTGTAGATTAGCTTTCGAACTGCTTAACCAACTTTTTCGCGATAGATTTATTTTTGCGAGTAAAAAAATAACCGCGATTTAAATCGTTGCGAATTTGTAAAACTTAATTCGTTTTTTAATCAACTATTTCTTGTAAGATTGATAATCGCGAGAAAAAAAATGTCTGCGAAAAGGGACTTAGCTTTAAAGAGGGACGAAAGATACCAAAGTCGAAAATAAACTGAAAACGCCATGGCTAAAAATGAAAAGGACAAACAGACAAACAATAATACAAATGACACAACATAGAAAACTAAAGAATAAGCCACACATACCCCACCAAAAGTAGGGGTGGTCTCAGGTGCTCAGGAAGGGTAAGCAGATCCTGCTCCATATAAAGTATCACAACATATCGTTGATTTACGGTATCCTGTTCGAATCGTCTATCTCTGCTATGGTTTTACGGTTATCATTTCGCGAAATTTATAGAGTGTATTTACTTTTTTTTTTGTGCATTTAGTGTTGCACAGAATATAGATGTGTATGTTGCGTTTTATATACTATTGTTTGTATTTTGTTTTATCTCATTTAAGTCATGGCTTTATCAGTTTTATTTCGACTTATGGGTTGAATTTGTCCCTTTGATGTCCTTCGTCTCTCTTTTTCGAATTAGGCTTAACATAACCAGACTTGACATATAATTTAACTATCTGCGTGGGTTTAGTTTTTATGTCCTTGTTAGATGATAGCATACTTTGTCAGCTGTATTCGCTAATATTATGCTAATAAGGAGGCGGGTTGAGTACGATGATCATTAAAAACAAGTTTATCTGTAAACTCTTCATTAATATTAAAGTGTGAAACTAATTTCTCCTTGTCTTACTTGGTCTATTCCTTTCCTGACCCGTTGATTATTTTTATTTAAGGAATGTACTAAAATGACCGTTAGGTTTAGGAATGTAGTGTCAGATGTTCAGAGTCCTTGGTTTTTGTTTCAATACAGGTTAAAATGTTTTGCTCCATAACACTTATTTGTCTTTTCATATAAGACTTCAATAAGTCTTAAAACTTCATTTATCAAAATTTAAGCATTCGCTAGATTTCATTTGTTTTAGATTTTAGATTTGAAGGAGCTTGATCTGCTTACCCTTCCGGAGTACCTCAGATCACCCCCAGTTTTTTTGTGGGGTTCGTGTCGTCTTTAGTTTTTTATGTTGTGTCATGTGTACTTTTGTTTGTTTGTCTGCCTTTTTTTAGCCATGGTGTTGTCAGTTTATTTTCTATCTATAAGTTTGAAGATCCTTTTGGTATATTTCAGCCCTCTTTCAGATATGCATTCGAAAAAAAAAAACATAAACAGAAAGACATTTTCTCTGTAAAAAAATGACAATCATGGCGGAAGCAAAGCTGCAATGTACTGTTCTTTCAACATAGGTAACATTATTATTTATTTACGGTTGAAAATGAAATACTTATAACATAGATTAGATAAATTGTAATGTTTTATTGTTAAACAGAGAGAAATCCTGGATTTCTTGTTAAAATAAAGATACCCTTCACTAGAATGCTGGACTAGTGAAGTAAATTGTTAACAGCAAGCAATATATTGTTGAATAAAAAAAAAAAAAAACATTATTATTATGGTCGTCTTTCCACAAGGTTTACAAACAATTAAATTTTGCAATAATATGTTTTCCAGTAATATAAAAATAATCCAATATTTTATTCTTCTGTACATATCGACCAATCGTCAACAAATATCAATAAGAGTCTACCTGTAATATATCAAATAGTTGCTTGAAATTGGTGCCATCATAGATACCTAGTGAGTCGATCAAATTCATGATAAATAGCAATACCTCTATCTAGAAGAGAACAGTCGTTGAGCCGTATTTGGCACAACTTTTTTGAATTGGGTCCTCAATGTTCTTCAACTTTAACATGTTTGGCTTTTCTAATTACTTGATCTCAGCGTCACTGATGAGTCTTATGTAAACGACACGCGCGTCTGGGGTATTGGATTATACGTTTGGTACCATTGATAACTATTAGTTAATGTTTGATGGCAAATGCTGCAGCTATTTGGATTACCTTTTAGTGTCATATCTGTCTGTTTGATTTTTTTTATAGATTTTTTCATATTGTACTTTTATTTTGCTTCAATATATTTATTTAGTTTGCTCGTTTTATTTCTATTTTTCTTTCTTTCCCCTAAATCTTAACGATTGTTTCTAACTTACATTAATTAGATACAAATCAGTAATAATCTTTTTTTTTTTTGTAATATGAATTGCATTTAATTTGCCTCTATTTGAAGACAGTGCCATTTGGTGACCTTTATGAATTAAATAATATAAACGCAGAAAACGATCATATTTAGTAAATAATAACACCGTTCCTTATCAGATATATATTTTACATTTCATTTATCAAAGAAACTGTCAGTTTTAATTTCAAGTTCAAATATCTTGTATGTTTAAATGTCTTAATACAATGTGACACACGAGGCGAATAATTTGAAATATTTACAAAATCGTTAATCATTTAAGTGGATGAGTCCACGCCTTCTAAATTAAATGTACCAGATATGTAAAGAATTATGACAGGAGTTTTAAAAGTACAAAGTCAGTGGTACTTCTGTATAGTCGCATTTTATTCAAATTGCACTTTTGTATGTGAACTTGACGTATTTTTCTTAATTTTAGGACATATATTTGATTTCATAATTTATGTTTAACACCTGGTAATGACATGTAAAGTACTTGCTGTTCTACCTAGGCTAGTAATTATAGACCATACTTAAACGATATTTGGATAAATATTAAAATAGTAACAACCATGATGTACTGTACATTCGTGAGCTATACAAAAGCACCAAAAACAACGAACAGCCCCTCAACCCCCTCCTAAAAAAAACCAAAAACTTAAACAAACAAACAAATATCAATACAAAAAATTAAACTGAAATAAAAAGAAATAATAAGCAACAAACAAACAAAAAATAAAACAAAACAACAAAAAACACTAGAGCACCAAATTGAACAACGACTCTTCAAAATGCAGTTTAAGACTATTTTTGGATTTAAAACAAAAGCTTATTGAAAAAACTAATATGCGACTTTATCAGAGAAGACGTTTGCCTCCTGCACTTTTCAAATGATATACATAAAACTATCCGACAAGAGACAGTCACTAATTGGTCTTCAACACAGCGAGAAAATCCCGCAGCCGGAGGCAGCATTATCTGCCCTCTAAATAAAAAAAATGTGAACTAGTTCAGTGATAATTGACGCCATATATACTTGATGGGGATTAGGGGATAAGCATAATGATGTAAAACTTCATCAGACTTTTCACGTTTGTTAAGTTCTGTCAAGTCATGTCAAAGGAGTCGCAGATCGACATACTGATGTTATTGCTGTTTGTCATATTTGTTTATCGTCTACTAGTATTGATTTGTTTATCGTCTTTTGATTTGGTCATAAGTAGTTTGGTGTCTTCGTTCTCGCCATTTAGAGCTTACTGTACGGTATTGCCATTGCTTATCGTTGAAGGCCACTAAGTGTCCTTATAGCTGCTAACATAAATTTGTCTCTGTAATATATTTGTATTTATACTGCATCGTCATGAGCAACACGACGGGTGGCACACGGGAAGCAGGATCTGCTGACCATTCCGGAGAACTTTATATCACCCCTAATTTTTGTTGGGCATCGGTTTTTTTCAGTCTTTATTTTTGTTTAAGTACTGTTATTTGTTTTTTTGTCTTTTTCGTCTTTTTTTAAATGGCGTTGACAGTTTATTTTCGACTTATGAGTATGAATGTCTCTTCACACTAGTCATTTTTGGAGCCCTTTATAGCTTACGATTCAAAAGCTCCGTGTTGAATACCGTACTTTGACCTAAAACGGTTTACTTTTACAAATTGTGACTTGGATAGAGAGTTGTCTCATTAGCACTCATACCACATCTTCTTATATCTCTTTGTATTGGAAAATTTGCCTTATACTTATGTTTAAAATTTAGAAAAATTAATAAATCCAGATGTACTATTGTATTACATGTAGTATCCAATGCTGACAACACGAAATTACACACGTTATACACATGTGTTACTAACCACAGCTGGGCGCTTTCAAGCGATACACTTAGAAAATTGCTTATATATACTTTATATATTATGTACTTTTGTTACAGTACATTTTGGGTCAAGCTAATGTAAGGTGGTAATAGGTAAAATCTACAAATAAAAATATTTATGTATGGTTAATATCACAAACGGTTTTATGTAATTCGATGTATTCTACCTCAGATAAACGTTTGGATTTGTACAAATAGTTTTCGTAAATCTTACAATTTTCTCGACTTCATTTAAATCATATAACTCAGTTTGAATTGAGTAGTACATTCTAATGGAGCCCCGTTTGTACATATACTGAAAAAAATATTAGTCTATGCGCAAAATATATTATATTGTGCGCTCAGTATATGTATTTTTTGTAATTTATTATGCACTCAATATAAAGATGGGGACTGCAAAATGTATCAATCTGTGTGACAATTTGATTATTTGAGTCTCTAGAAAAAGTTTATTGTGTGCGTTTAAATATTACATAGAGCGGCTTAATTATGTCTTCTTTTGGCAGATATTTGTCAGTCAAAATGGAGCTGTATACGGTTTGTTTTGAAATGGGATTCGATTACACAAAATGTGTTAAGTTGTTGTAACACATCACCACATCACTACATTGACACCCGACTTGGATTTTTATCCGGCTTCCTTTATATCGTCGAAAACACTAATTGTACTTTGAAAATATCGTTGCTGCTACAAAAGAAGACTTTAAAAGACCAAACACGGCTGTATTGATATATTAGGGTGTATTTAAAGTGCATTACGGCAGACATTGCCATAACAAATGATTGTAAGAATTATCATGTCAATTATTGACCCTTTAAAAAATGAAACACGACGAACACGGGAATGAATACATCTCGAAATGGTTTAACGTCACACTGCAAAAATTATTCAATAGTTTGTGTTGCTCAGACTTAGGTTTTCTAGGTTGTGTTTTTGTACAGTTGTGTATGTTTTTGTCTTTTGTCTTTTTTTTTTTGTCGTGGCAATGTCAGTTTATTTTTGACTTATTAATTAGTTTAAATGTCTCTATGATATCTTTCGCCTCTCTTTTGGTAAAATGCAGTTTTTGGCTTATAACTCAAAAACCAAAGCATTAAGAGCAAATCTGACAGGTAGTAAAATTGTTGATCAGGTCACGATCTATCTGCCCTGAAATTTTCAGATGAATCGGATAATCGGTTGCTAGGTTGCTGCCCCTGAATTGGTAATTTTGAGGAAATTTTGCTGTTTTTTTGTTATTATCTTGAATATTATTATATATAGAGATAAACTGTAAGCAGCAATAATGTACAGCAAAGTAAGAACTAAAGATAAGTCAGTATGACCAAAATAGTCAATTCACCCCCTAAGGAGGAATTGCCCTTCATAGTAAATTTTTAACAATTTTCTTTAAATTTGAAGATTTTCAATAACACTTTCCACAGAAATTACTGTTATAGATAGAGATAATTGTAAGCTGCAAGAATGTTTAGTAAAGTAAGATCTACAAACACATCACCATCACCAAAACACAATTTTGTCATGAATCCATCTGTGTCCATTGTTTAATATTCACATAGACCAAGATGAGCGACACAGGCTCTTTAGAGCCTCTAGTTTTAAATGGCGTTGACAGTTTATTTTCGACTTATGAGTATGAATGTCTCTTCACACTAGTCATTTTTGAAGCCCTTTATATCTTACTATTCAAAAGCTCCGTGTTGAATACCGTACTTTGACCTAAAACGGTTTACTTTTACAAATTGTGACTTGGATAGAGAGTTGTCTCATTGGCACTCATACCACATCTTCTTATATCTCTTTGTATTGGAAAATTTGCCTTATACTTATGTTTAAAATTTAGAAAAATTAATAAATCCAGATGTAATATTGTATTACATGTAGTATCCAATGCTGACATCACGAAATTACACACGTTATACACATGTGTTACTAACCACAGCTGGGCGCTTTCAAGCGATACACTTAGAAAATTGCTGATATATACTTTATATATTATGTACTTTTGTGACAGTACATTGTGGGTCAAGCTAATGTAAGGTGGTAATAGGTCAAATCTATAACTAAAAATATTCATGTTTGATTAATATCATAAACGGTTTTATGTAATTCGATGTATTCTACCTCAGATAAACGTTTGGATTTGTACAAATAGTTTTCGTAAATCTTACAATTTTCTCGACTTCATTTAAATCATATAACTCAGTTTGAATTGAGTAGTACATTCTAATGGAGCCCCGTTTGTACATATACTGAAAAAAATATTAGTCTATGCGCAAAATATATTATATTGTGCGCTCAGTATATGTATTTTTTGTAATTTATTATGCACTCAATATAAAGATGGGGACTGCAAAATGTATCAATCTGTGTGACAATTTGATTATTTGAGTCTCTAGAAAAAGTTTATTGTGTGCGTTTAAATATTACATAGAGCGGCTTAATTATGTCTTCTTTTGGCAGATATTTGTCAGTCAAAATGGAGCTGTATACGGTTTGTTTTGAAATGGGATTCGATTACACAAAATGTGTTAAGTTGTTGTAAAACATCACCACATCACTACATTGACACCCGACTTGGATTTTTATCCGGCTTCCTTTATATCGTCGAAAACACTAATTGTACTTTGAAAATATCGTTGCTGCTACAA
The DNA here is from genome assembly GCA_019925275.1 of Mytilus edulis. NCBI lineage: Eukaryota > Metazoa > Mollusca > Bivalvia > Mytilida > Mytilidae > Mytilus > Mytilus edulis. The sequence goes on from CM034354.1 coordinate 95,748,433, forward strand.
AAGAAGACTTTAAAAGACCAAACACGGCTGTATTGATATATTAGGGTGTATTTAAAGTGCATTAAGGCAGACATTGCCATAAAAATGATTGTAAGAATTATCATGTCAATTATTGACCCTTTAAAAAATGAAACACGACGAACGGAAGCTTACACGGGAATGAATACATCTCGAAATGGTTTAACGTCACACCACAAAAATTATTCAATAGTTTGTGTTGCTCAGACTTACGTTTTCTATGTTGTGTTATTGTACAGTTGTGTATGTTTTTGTCTTTTGTCTTTTTTTTTTTTTTTTGTCATGGCAATGTCAGTTTATTTTTGACTTATTAATTAGTTTAAATGTCTCTATGCTATCTTTCGCCTCTCTTTTGGAACACTGTTATGTCATAAAAAGTTACAGGTTACGTTTTCTGGCTTAATGATTTTAAGTGTTAACAATATTTCATCATGAATTATACAATTATAATATATATTCATGTTCACAATTATGATTCAGAAACAAGCAACGGCGCTTATGTTAATCTGTCTCCTCGTTTTATTAGATAAATTATACACAAATTAATCTTAAATACATGCTCAGTTACAGACTAAACTATTGATTATGTCAGTTGAGTTACATAATAAAGTATTGATAATGTCAGTTGAGTTACATAATGAACTGAATAAGAAAAGAAAAAATGCAACTGAAAAGATGAAACGCTTACATGCATATGGTGTAAATTGTTAGTTTGTAAACCTTTTAGATTTAATGGTGAATCTTTGTATCATTTAAAATTATAGAAAAAGACAGATAAAAAACTACACAAAATGTATGTTGTCTTTGTGGTGTGTTTTTCAACATTTTGTTGGAAATTTTAGGTAATCATCGACTGGACATCAATCCAACGATAAAAAGGAATAATATGTTTTCAACACCCAGATTTTTGGTCAAAATGTTGATGTTTTTCAATGATTACTCGATTATTTACTAGTACATGATACTGTAAACAAACTTATTTTCGCGGATACTTTATTTCGCATTTATCACCAGCTAGTCAATTTCGCGGCGATTTAATTTCGCGATTTCTTAAATTTACTTGATGTGGTTTGATAAGGAAATATACAAGTTTTACATATTCGCGACGATTTAATTTCGCGTTTGTTTTCTACTCGCGAAAGTCGCGAAAATAAATCGCTCGCGAAATTAAGTTGGTTTACATTATTCATTTCTATTGCTCTTGTACTGCTCGATTACAGAAAACTCTGATAAAACATGAACATGTCCTGCACATTAATGTTAGGATTCGTCATGTATTCTTTTGCTTTCGTATGCAAGTTGAATTGAAAGTAAAAAAAAAAAACATTTTTGTAATGTTATTTGTCAGAAAGATTTTAATCATCAATTACTGTACAACATTGCAACGTCGGAGATTATATAGCTCATTTACTGGGAGCGTACTATATTTTTTCCGCATAGTCTGAGACAAATAAACTTAAATTCAAATTTTTCGAAAAAATATAAATTAAGAAAAACATAATATTATTATTTTGTGTGTTTTTGTGTTCTCAGAATGAGCAATAGGTGAAAAATTTGATGCAGTTGGAACCTGATGTGCGATTGAGACGAAAATGATTTTATAGAGTTGTATCTAATTGTTTTCACTTGTAATTATATTTTTTTAATTTCTTTCTTCATTCAGAAAATGTATAATATATACAGTATGAATAATATCCCACTAGTTTGGAGTGTCTGAAGTATGTTTTTGATTTAACTTATAAGAAAATCTCCAACCAAATAAGAAATGTAAGACAGGGATGTCAAATATTTGAAAAACATGATTAGGTATATGATAAAACTGAAACTAAACAGAATAGACAAACACACTAACAGTCAACTTTGCATGACAGAATTTAAACCTTATTTTCTATTTTTTCTAAATTTTGTAAACGCAGTATTTGATACATTGATGCAAAAGATCATTGATCAATCATGTTCTTAAATCATTAACACTGACAGATTTGAGAACACTGATCTGTTTAATATAGATTTTTTTTTTTTGTGCTATTTCTCGTTTCTAATAAAATATCTGTTTTCGGCAAATGATTGGTCGAAATTCAATTATGATATCAAATTGTCTTGGTTTCTTCTAAATTTCCTATTGTGACGTACTGACATAAATTGACCATTCCTGATTACGAACACAACTTTCTGCAAATCTTTGAAAATGATGGACAGTGAAACAGATTTCACCACCATTACTCGTGTGAACGATATTTCTACACTCTCATCTGTTAAATTTTAATTATTAAAAACGCTCGGCAATTTTAGAATATTAAAATTTAACTGTCTCGGAAGGATATAAGTTATCTTAGATCTTTTGATGTTTAGAAATAATTTGCAATAAAAGAAAACAGTAAGCAACATAAGTAAAACATGTCCGTACTAATTATCGAAATAGTAAACTAGTTATATCTTAGGAAAGATAATTATATAGTTTAAGAAGAGTTTTAGGGTGTTTAGTTAAAGACTATTTTAGAATTACACAGTAACTACATGTACTATATCATTTTCTTTGAGAGTGTTTATACTTGAGTTTCTTTAATTGAACTTTATTACATTATAAAACAGCATGACTTCAAGCATACATGTAAGTTGTTTAAAGTTGGCATGCGCTAATAACGAAAGGGCATTCATTTTGTGCATATATATTTCTAAGTCATTTGGTGTATGTAATATCTTTGAAATATTTCTATAATAAAAAAGTAAATGCGATGGGATTGCCAATGAGACAACCCTTTACAAGAGACCAAATGACTCATATATTAACAATTACAACTCCCCGTACAACCTTCAACAATGAGAAAAGCCCGTACTGCATAGTCAGCTATAGGGACAGTCTTTATATGTTGTGATATTACACTATTGTCAGATAAGGGAGAAGGGTTGGTTCCATTAAAACGTTTAACCCCGCTGCAATTGTTTGCACCATTCCTAAGTTTAAGTTTTATGTCTTAAGTTTTAACAGCGTTTTTGGAATTTTTGGTTGGAAATACATTTATTTTAATAACAAAAAGTCTCCCCAAAAATGTTAAGTATTTTTGTTAGATCAAAGGTTTGATAAGAAAATGAAAATCTTAAAAAACATAAGACCAAATAGGCAATTATTAACCTTGGTACAGTGTATCCAATTTCATTATTTATGGAAAATAAATTAAATGATGATTAAACTGAATATATTATTAAAGAAAGGATATTAAAGAAAAATAGAAGAAAAAAAAAGAGAAATTGTATATATACGCTTGGCAATGGACATTTTAAGAAAAACATGGTGGGCTGAACCTGGTTTTGTCGCTTGCCAAATATCGCGTTTTTATTTCAATGATAAATGTACCACTAAAATGACAACATTAAATGACAGGAATGCAGTATAAATAATTGCAAGAACATTCAAGACAGAGAAATATACGAATAAACAATATAATCATAGTACATTTCGACATGCTAACCACAGAATAACAACATACATGTAAACCTAGTCTGCACACACAAAAGCACAACAGAACCACGACCTGTTCGTCACACGACTCTATCAACGCCAAAACAATGATTTCACGGGAAAATTAAAAAAGAATATATAAATCAAGATTATGATTGTAATTATTTTATGTTTTTGTATTTTATAACAATTACAAGAATATTAATTAAGAATTTTTTAATAATCAAGGATAAATCTGTCAAAATCAGAGGTAGTGTAGAACTGTTCAATAGTTATCAAAGGTACGTCAGACGCACGTTTCGTCTACATATGACTCATCAAGGACGCTCATATCAAAATAGTTATAAAGCCAAACAAGTACAAAGTTGAAGAGCACTGAGGATCCAAAATTCCAAAAAGTTGTGCCAAGTTTGGCTAAGGTAATCTATGCCTTGGATAAGAAAATCATTAGTTTTTCAAATAATTCACAGTTTTGTAAACAGGAACTTATAAATGACCATATTATTGATATCTATGTCAACACCGAAGTTTTGACTACTGGGCTGGTGATACCCTCGGGACGAAACGTCCACCAGCAGTGGCATCGACCCAGTGGTGTAAATAGTTATCAAAGGTACCAGAATTATAATTTAGTACGCCAGACGCGCGTTTCGTCTGCATAAGACTCATCAGTTACGCTCATATCAAATGAAAAAATAAACGGATATAAATGGTTACTCATCAGTTACGCTCATATCAAATGAAAAAATAAACGGATATAAATGGTTACCATATTCTGTCTTTGAAATATTGGAAGAATGGTAAGACCGAGAACCTCAGACTTCATATTTTGTTGTGGAATAAAATATTGATTTGAACTATAACTCGATGTTTAATTTTTAATTTGTGGTAATTTTATAGATTCTGTTGACATTCATACAAGAAATGAAGATAATTACTTACTTATTTGATGTTAACCTGTCTTTGAAATCGAATCAGCAAAACAAATCTTGGCTGATATCAAAAGATAGCGTAATTGTTTATAAAATAACAGTCGCCAAACATGACCATGGCTTAAATTAAACTGTCTAACATCTAGGACTGTAATTAAAAAACTGATGTATCATGGCATTGAATGTCCTTGATGGGATCACATAGTTATATTCGTACACGTGTATTGGAGATTTTTTGGATTTAACATAAAAAGTAAAATTACAATTATAATACCGTGGAAATCAGAACGAAAAGCCATTAATCAAAAGTTAACATTAAAAACCTCAAACACATCTAACAAAATGATAACAACTGTCATTTTACTGACTTGGTACAGGCATTTTCTTATCAAGAAAATGGTGGATAAAAACTGATTTATAGCTAGCTAAACCTCTCACTTGTAAGGCAGTCGCACACAATTCCATTATATTGTCAATTGTGTTTACATAGTTATTCTAGTACAGTTTATTAACTGATCAAAATTCAATAGCATATTCTCAAATGAAATGTGTGCTTTATTAAGATAATGTTTCCACACGATAATGGATTTGAAGACGGATAGTTTTTTGATAGTTTTCCCGTATGATGCCTTTGAATACAAAATTTGTTCTAAAAATTATAAAAGTATATACAGTTTTATAGTCATTTAATACACGAGGAAACGTAAATATCTCCATTAAAATGTAATGTTAACTTTTTATTCATCAAAACTCATAATGCAACTTGATATATTACGGTATTGTAACAAGATTTATATACTAGGTTTCGGCGTTTTACTACTAGTTCTCATTTCAAGCAACAAAACATGTACATGTCATTTATTCAGGACCAATAAAAACACATGAACACCAGATTACATAAAACAAGTACGTAATCTTTGCATCCAATTAAGGTGGTACCCAACACTTGAACTCAAATTAATTTGGCTCGTTTAATTTTCTTAAAATTTTGACAAAGTATTTACTTTGACCTTTTGACAAAAATAAAAAATTTCAAAAAATTTGTACCAACCGTTTTATCAGAAAATTTACACTGGTTATATAGCAGTTTGACAACCACTTATTTTGATCATTGAGAAGCTTAATATTCCCTTAACAACACAACGTAATCAAAACGTTTAGCTGATTTTACAGAGTTATCTCCCTGTAGTGTTAGGTACCACCTTAAATGAATGAAACATCACATCCCAGCATAGTAAACATTTGAATTACAAAATAAACATAATCTTCCCTAATACAAATGTAGAGTTATCTTCTATCAGAACTATAGGTCTTTCTTTTGCAAAATGAAGTCAGACGATACCAAGTTTCAATACCCGTGTAAGGACAATATTTCTTTGATTAAAATACAAACTATAATTTGATGAGACTGTCGTAATGGTGATAGGTTTACTTTAATGTTATAAAACCAGGTTCAATCGACTATTTTCTACATTAGAAAATGCCTGTATCAAGTCAGGAATATGACAATTGTTGTCCAGTCGTTTGAAGTATTTTGTCATTTGATTTTGCCATGTGATTAGGGACTGTCCGATGGAATTTTTCCTCGGAATTCAGTATTTTTGTGATTTTACTTTTTACTTAAACATTTAGCTCGTTTGATAGTTATTGGTTGTTCTGGATTAAGGCATGCACAATCATGTCCTCAATTTTATTTATTGACTGAATTTCAATCAAATCGTTAAGGATGCGTCCCAAGTCAGGAGCCTCTGGCCTTTGTTAGTCTTGTATTATTTCAACTTTTAGTTTCTTGTGTACAATTTGGAGCTTAGTATGGCGTTCATTATCACTGAACTAGTATATATTTGTTTAGTGGCCAGCTGAAGGACGCCTCCGGGTGCGGGAATTTCTCGTATCATTGAAGACCTGTTGGTGTTCTGCTGTTGTCTCTTTGGCACATTCCCCATTTCCATTCTTACTTTTATCATTCCAACGTCCAAAATAAATAATGTGAAACTTTATCACTTATCGCTACAAAAAAAAACAATTATTGAGATGAATTTGATAATGCAAAACTCCTCACAACACTTTCAAAACTAGTAAGATTTAACACATTCGTGTTTAGAACTGTGATTGTCGATATTTGCATTTGGTGCAGAAAAATTTGTACCGTTTATTTTATTACTACGACTGGGTCGATGCTCCTGCTGGTAGGGTGATAGTCCCCCGAGGATATAACCATCCAAGTTGCCAGTACTTCGGTAATTGCATAAAAATACGGATTTTATCATGTTAATGTTATTATAATTTGCTGTTACAAATTTTTTGAAATTATTTAAAACAAATGGACTGTATTTCCCTCATGTAAAGCTCTGATTCCTTTCCCGTCTTTGGCAATCCTATTCGTTCCTATAAAAATCTTCATTAAGCTTTGAATTTTCAAATAGTTTGGCCTCGATTATCACTGAATAGACATTGATTGTCGAAATGTGCATCTGGTGCAGAAAAAAAAAAGTACCTTTTATGTTATTTTTAAAATCTTATTGAGTCATACTGTATTGACATTTACCTATGGATATTCGATATTCGATTTTCGGGTTATATGTAGATGTATCACGATTTCGTGCACTATTCGTGTTAATTCTGAATTTATTACATCTATAACACGCCAGACGCGCGTTTTGTTTGAAAAAGACTGATCAGTGACGATCGAATTAAAAAGTTAAAAAGGCAAAATAAATTACTAAGTTGAAGAGTATTGATCCAAAATGCTAACGATGACAAGGTACACATGTAATATGTGAATAAGTTTGATAAAGTTGTGCAATCCGTATTCATAATGTCTCTTTATTACATTGCGATACTTTTTATTGTTTTTTTTTCTACCTTCCTTAGCTTGTAATTATTGATTTGAGATCTGACGAAAACGAAATTGAATTTACAGTAAACATATTTAAAATCAATGAATGTGTTTCTAGATAGATGTTTTTGTGTTCTGTTAAATTGTTCCTTTTAAAATTGTTATACGATGATGACTGATGTACCCATATTTTGAATGTTTTATTTATTGTGTCTGTTTAGTTAACGCATCAATGTAAATATAACGGAATTTGAGGAGACTGTCATCAAAGTGAGAGGGTTAGCGCAATAAAACCAGGTTTAATCCACCATTTTCTACATTTGAAAATGCCTGTACCAAGTCAGGAATATGACAGTTCTTGTCCATTCGTTTTTGATGCGTTTTGTTATTTGATTTTGCCATGTGATAATTGACTTTCCGAATTGATTTTCCTCTAAGTTCAGTATTTTTGTGATTTTACTTTTTATTACAGAAATCGTTATATAGATATATAGTTATAAGGGTAAAGACATAAATAGGAAATGTACAAAAGTTTAAATAATTAGGATAAGGAGACAATGCGGAGCTCCTACATAAATCGTCTCCCTTAATTCAAAATCAAAATTACAAGCTATGAATACATGCTGAATAGCAAACAAAACTGTATATGACAAAGTACAATCAATCATCACAATAACATAAAGAAAATTCATAAGAAAAAAAAAAGCAAAGGGAGAGGATGAAAGTTGTTTTTCGGAAATGAAAGTTTATTTAAGAATTAAATAATATTTCTTTATATAGGAGAGGAGTATTATTGTCATGTATATTACAAAACCATTCAGGTAAAACATTATTAAGATAAGATAGAGTAGTATTGTTATACATTTTATACAAATATGTAAGTCTGTGGGCCTCTCGTCTATCCTTCAGTTTGCCAAATCCCGTTTCCTTATAAGTAAATTAATAGATGTTAACCCTGTTCCTCCAGTCACAATCATTGCATCCTCTCTTTGGAACTAAAATCAATTTAGATATATTCCAAACTACAGCAGCATATTCAAGAACTGGCCTTGCATAAGAAAAATAAAGTTGTTCTTAAGATTTTCTGTTTAAAATGATTTGAAATTTCTCATATATTAATAGTTATCAAAGGTACCAGGATTATAACATATATATATGACTGATACTCAGTACAATAAACTAATAGATAAGTTTATTGAAAAGTATGAGCAAAATTTTAATTTTACAAATGTCATAAATCAGTGGGACCTGCTAAAAACTGACATAATAGAGTCTACTATCCAATACTGTAAATCAAAAGCAAAAGAAAGGAAAAATAATATTTTAATAATGGAAAACAAACTAAATCTTTTTAATGAAAGATTAGACAAATTACCTGATAGGAAAAATAATGAACTTTTTAATCAAATAAAAAATTTAGAAAAAGATTTAGAAGAGATATATTCTTTTAAAGCCAAGGAGCCCAAGTTAGATCAAAAATAAAATGGGCAGAGGAAGGGGAAAAATACTGAGTCCTTTTTATCCATAGAAAAGAATAGACAGGCTAAATAATCTATTAATAAATTAATGACCAAAACCGGTGAGGTTACTGTTTGTCAAAGTGAAATTTTAGATGTAAGTAAAGAGTATTATAAATCTCTGTACAAAAGTACATGTCCCGAAACTGAAATTTTAAAGACATACATAGAAAATACCCCCATTGATCATTCTTTAGATCCTTGTGAAAGCAAACAAGTGGATTGTAAATTAACCTTAGAAGAGCTAACATCTTCTATTTATAATATGAAACTAAATAAGACTCCAGGCAAAGATGGCTTAACAGTTGAGTTTTATCGACAATTTTGGCCAAATTTAAAGCATATTGTATTGAATGTTTCTAACACATGTTATGATAATGAAACTTTATCTGAGACCCAAAAGATTGGGATAATATCATTGATTTTTTAAAAAAAAATGACCATTTGTCCTTAGATAATTACCGTCCAATTACTTTGTTGAATACTGATGTAAAACTCATTACATACACCCTAGCACAAAGACTAAAACAAATCTTACCCCTAATTATACATAGAGATCAAAATGGTTACGTTAAAAATTGATATATAGGATTCAACGTACGCCAAATTCAAGATATTATAGATTATGCTGAAAACTTTAATATTGATGGAGCTATACTATTTATTGACATTTCTAATGCGTTCGATTCACTCGAATGGGACTTCTTGCTGGAATCATTAAAAAAAAATTGGATTTAATAAGTCTTTTCAAAAGTGGGTCAAAACACTTCATTATGATATAAAAGGATGTATTTTAAATAACGGGTGGATTTCTGAAACCTTCGGGATTCAATGGGGAAGTCGACAAGGATGCCCTTTAAGCGCGTTATTGTTTGTTTTATCTGTTGAAATACTGGCTTGTATAATAAGAGATAATAATGATCTGAAAGGGATACAAATAAAAATTGATAAAAAAACTCACAGCCTAAAAATCTCACAGCTAGCAGATGATACAACTCTCTTTTTAAGATCTAAAAATGAAATAAAACATGCACTTAATTTAATAGAAACTTTTGGATCTTTTTCTGGACTTAAACTCAATAGAAACAAAACAGAAGGTATATGGTTAGGTAAACTAAAACACTGCAAAGACAAATTTGAAAGTAACCATTGGAAAGATAAGGTGAAAAATCTTGGCATTTATATTGGCCTTAACAAAAAAGAATGTGACACACTAAATATAGATAGACAGTTTGAAAATCAGAAAGGATACTAAATGATCGGAAAAAAAAAAAAAATTGAGTATGATACGAAAAATAACTATGATTAAAACACTAGTTATTCCCAATATAACATACGTTGCTTCATTGATAAATCTAAGCAGTGAAATTGTTAGTCAATTTAAAAAAAATCTTATTTAATTTTTTATGGGAGGGTGGGAGCGAGAAAGTTAAACGCTCAGTGTTAAGAAAAGACTTTATTGAAGGGGGATTAAAAATGACAGATATTGATGCATACATTGAGGCTATTAAAATAAATTGGGTTAAAAGATTAACTGATGAAACTTGCGCTAACTGGAAAATCATACCTACTTTTTATTTTAGAGAGTTTGGGGAAAATGAATCTTAATACTCATAAGTCACTAGAAAACCTTTAAAACTTACCTACATTTTACTTTGAAATTTTGAAATGTTGGATTAAAAATGGAGGAGGGAAGACAAAAGTACCTGATAATTATAGGGATATCAGAAAGCAAGTTATATGGGGAAACCAATATATAAAAACATGTGGTAAAAGTTTATATTATAGTCATTGGGTAAAGGAAAACATAATTTTTGTTAATGATGTAATTGATGATAAAGGAGAAATTTCTCATAAAATATTAGATAAACTTGAAAACGACATAGCTATATCGTAATAACGACATCGCTATATATAAAAGAATATGTATTATGATTGCCAAGAGACTAAATGACACAGAAATGAACAACTATAGGTCATCATAATGCCCCCAATGATTAGAAAAGCCCCCGATTAGTCAGCTATAAAAGAGGGAGGAAAGATACCAAAGGGAGAGTCCCCGAAATGCTGTGTGGCAGACAGTGTTATTAATTAATTATTAGCTCCCTTGGTAAAACTCCAAATTTCATATTTAATGTATTTTATTGTTAAATAATTTACATGAAGCTTAATAAGTATATATTTGTTAATTGCATAGCTTTTGCTATTTGAATTCATTGGTTAAAGGTTTTTTTATTTATATTGTAAAGTTTAATATTTGCATCGTCGCAAAATCTTTGGTTACCTTCTTTGGATACCTTCAGTGAGAAACCTATGTATTTTTAAAATCCCATTTAAGTTTTATAAGATACCTGCCGTGGAAGGGCTGTTCAGTCAGACAACTTTGAAATAGACAAATAAGACGTGGAAATATATGAGGACTGACATTGCATGCCAATCATTCCATCTCCCTTTATATAAGCGCAAACTACATGGCTTCTTGTAATAAGGGTGAATTGAAGTATTGATAGCTCTATTTCTACTTTCAAACGTTGGGCACGACATTCCTACAACACGACGTTACACTTTCACATTGCGGTGTCGAAGAGGGTTTGTGACTTCGTCTAATTTTTGCAAGTTTTATTCGGTTTTTTTATATTGTTGGTTGATTCTGGTTCTGTTCGTTTTGTGATGTCATTTTATAAAACATTACCTCGAGTTGTGGAAATCGATTTAATAATGTTTACCCTTTAAGTTATTTCAACTAAAAATGCAGTACTGTCGCAAGTAATGTAGGAAGGAAAGATGGGACGGAAGTACATGTATACGGTTTTCCATATTTTTGTTTTATCATAGGATGTTTAACTTTCAAGGTGCATATCATCTGTCGTTGTAAAATTTCTATATCTTAATTCAATCAATACAAATATTTCTGACACTCTGCAAGTAAATCGAACATTTTTACCCTTGGTTAAATTTGTATTTTCCCTGGCAAATAAGTTGTCGAAATACACCCCTTCAATTACTTGAACCTTGGCTTGAGAATTATTTCCCAAGTCATATATAGCGTTTAACTTCTGATATACATTCTAAAATATAGTAATCTACTCCTGGATCGTCCGCGAAAACGGCAAATATAATCCCGGGTTTTTATCAATTCGATGAAACGGTTTTCGTTGCTGTTTGGGATTCGTCTTTCAATTACCTCCATTTCATGCACAAGTTTATATTGACAAAAAGTTCCGGCTTCGCTAGTACAGGAATTATTTTCATCACGACTGTTATAACATGAATAGCAGGACAAATCGCGAAGTAAAACGTTCCGTGAACTGGTATTAAGTCTTTTAATATTGGTGATTGCACCTTACTGAAGTGACGACTTTAAATGATCTATTTCGGAGTACTTCCGTAACATAAATTTCAATTCGCATTTTACATTTAGAGACTGTCTTGGTGTCTCCAATTTGTCTTTGCAAAAGTTGGACGAAGTTCATGTAATGGGATGTTTTCCCCATTTCCCAATTCTTTTGAATAAATCGTTAAAAGCTATAAACGATTAATAAAAATTGCAAAATTTAACCTGTGTCGAACCTATGTCCCCGGGCGGAGTCTATAGCAACATGCATTATTCTTTTTTTTCGGCAGCAATCATAAACCTCTTTTTCCAAATTTTAACACATGATTTGTTTTAATTATCCTGAACATTTAATTGAAACTTAAGCACATGTAACGTCGGAAATTAGCGTCTTTAGGATTTTAGGCGTTTTCAGACGTTTGGACAAATTGGCTACCGTTTTGTAATGTGTGGAAGCATTTTATTCCTTTAAGACCCAAATATGTAGGTAATAAGAAAAGAATCTTGGCATTTTTTACTCTTCGTGTATCTAACTTTTGTTCTTTTCAATTATAAAAAATACGCGTTAACTGATTTGAAAAATGAAATATCAACTTGGACAACATGGCTACCGTTTGAAAAACGACTGTGTAGAGAAGATTTTATTGAATCAGCAATATTTGAACTCACATGAGGCAAATATTTGTACTTTTGTTAGATATTATTATTGTCTACTCTTTTAATTCATTTTCTGCTATATCTACTTATAAAATTCACTTTCAGATGTTGAGTTAATGAAAAACGTCGTTGGACATTTTTCTTATTCCAGCTTAATATGCAGCCACCGAGTCAAATGAAATTTGGCAAAATAACGGCTTTAACGGCACAGAGAACCAACACATGTCGTTGTTCCTGCCAAGAATCAAGAAGATCAGAGAATAAGAAATAGGATCACTATACATAAGAGTTAAAACAGTTTTTCTTAAATGTAACGTTGGACATCCGTTTTTTTCACATAGCTTTCTTATTTTAATCCTCAAATAAACTAGATATTACTTAGTATATGATCAAGAGCTGTAAAAACATAATTTAAAACATATACTGAATTTGTTACAATATTGTTTCGTGTTTTCTAACATTTTTATTTTTATTTTGTTTTGCGAATGAAATTTCGAAGATTCTGTTTTAAATCCTAGGCGTTGTAGGAACATCGTGCCCAACGTTTGAAAGTAGAAATAGAGCAATCAAGACTTCAATTCAAACTTTTAACAAAAAGCCTTGAAGTTTGCACTTATTTGTAGGGAGATGAACAGCTTGACTTGCCTTGGTAGGAATGATTGTTAGACCTAACATACACGGTCGGGTCGGTATAATTACATGGGATCTATAAAATATATAAGTTTCTCACTGAATCTATTCAAAGAAGGTAACCAAAGATTTTGCGACGATGCAAATATTAAACTTTACAATATAAATAAATATCTTTAACCAATGAATTCAAATAGCAAAGTCTATGCAATTCACAAATATGTACTTATTAAGCTTCATGTAAATTATTTAACATTGAAATATATTAAATATAAAATTTGGAGTTTTACCAAGGGAGCTAATAATTAATTATAACACTGTCTGCCACACAGCATTTCGGGGGCTCTTCCTCTGGTATCTCTCCTCCCTCTTTTATAGCTGACTATGTGGGGCTTTTCTAATTATTGGGGGCATTATGATGACCTATAGTTGTTAATTTCTGTGTCATTTAGTCTCTTGGCAATCATAATACATATTCTTTTATATATAGTGATAGCTATGTCGTTTTAACGACATAGTGATGTCGTTATTACGACATGATATGTCGAAATTACGACATAGCGATGTCGTTATAACGACATGTTATGTCGAAATTACGACATAGCGATGTCGTAATAACGACATGTTATGTCGAAATTACGACATAGCGATGTCGTTATAACGACATGTTATGTCGAAATTACGACATGCTATGTCGTTATTACGACATAATTTTTTTTTTGAATGGCCCTTATCGGCTTCCGTAGAAACACAATTGGATCGCTGAAATATGTTCTCTTCGAAAAGCTTTCCCAAAAGTTAGATCCAAAAATAAAAGAGCAATATATCAAAACATACTAAAATCAACATAACACCAGACATAAACATGTTTTGTAATGGATTGTACAATGTATTACAATCTAGACAAAATTAAGTTTAAAGAAATTTATAATATTATAATCAGGTTAAATAAAGAGCTTCCAGTAGGTTTTTGCTCATGGAAAAACCAAATATCAGGTGAAAATGTTATATATTTCATTAAGAAAAATTTATCTTTTACCTTTCTTTCTTTAAAAGATAATAGATTAAAAATGTTTAGATGGAAACTACTGCATAATATTTTAGCTATTAACCATAATCTGTATCGCTGGAAGGTAGTTAATAGTAAAACTGTGAACTATGTTTCAAATCCGATAGCTATAATCATTTATTCTTTGAATGCACATGGGTAAAAAATTATTGGACATTACTACACAAAATATTTATGTATCTTGATATTGGTCAACATGTTTTTTGTCTGAAAAATCTTGTAATAGGGTACAAAATTGAAGATGTGAAATATTATGTACTTAATCATATTATAACAATTGTTTGCTTTGTGATTTATAAATGCTTTTATTTATCAGAAAAGAGAACCAAATATGTGAATATGATGTCAGTCCTAAAAAACGAAATTGATATACAAATTTTATATCATCCGGAAAATTCCTTTTTGAGAAAATGTCAAGGTAAAATTTTAGAAATTTGATTCTCTGTCTGTCTTGTTTATATTTGATTGACCTTCAGAATCACAAAAATTTCATCGAAATACAAAGAAGACAAATTTCTAAACAAAATTGCTTTTTAATTTTTGGTTTGAATATCAGATATAGTTAATCATTCAATATTTAGTGTATTTGAATGCTAAGATACTATCTTAAAACTATCATAATTCAATCATACTAACCTCTTGATCCGATCAGAACCATGTGCTCGTTCACTTTCGATTAATCCAAAACTAAAAGCTAAACAAAAGACGGTCAAAGTTCCGTTGTCTTTTTCATTGTAAAGTAAAGTACATGTTGTAGACAGCTATTACTCTGTAAATTGTAACTAACACGCAATACTACATGTATAAAAAATTATAAAAAAAAAATTGGGCAATGACATCCCCTGGTTTTATTTGTAATAAACTATACAGGGCAGAACCTTAGTGCCATTGTTGTAACATTAAGGGGCTTTGTTAACAACTATTATAGTAAATTAAAGTATCTGAAGTTGAAAAAAAAGGATTATAACTTAATACGCCAAACGCGCGTTTCGTCTACATAAGACTCATCAGTGATGCTCAGATCAAAATAGTTATGAAGCCAAACAAATACAATTTTGAAGGGCATTGAGGACCCAAAATTCTAAAAAAAAACGTTGTGCCAAATACGGCTAAGCAGGAATAAGCTTTTAACCATCGTATCGATATGCTTGTGTCAATTACCGTCGTTTGGCAGTATCACACCAAGATGTTTGTGTTAATTGACAGAGTTTAATGAACAAATATTTATGAAAAGCTGTGTATGCATTGGTTTTTATAGTTTCCGGGATATGGTCATTAACTTATTTTTATTTGCATTAAAATTAACCAACCAATTCTCAGCCCAGAAGTGAATTTTCATTTAACCTTCTTTTTCTTTAATGCGTCATTTACTGGATTGTTCACTATGAGAAACAGATTCGGGGCCTTTTATAGCTGACTATGCGGTATGGGCTTTGCTCATTATTGAAGACCGTACGGTGACCTATAGTTGTTAATTTCTGTGTCATTTTGGTCTATTGTGGAGAGCTGTCTCATCTGCAATCATACCACATCTTCTTTTGAACATTGTGTCGTCTGTAAAACGTTTTATTTCTTAATAAAGTTCAGCTACAATATCGCTTATAAATATTAAAAAGAAGAGAGAACCAGTGCATGATCCCTGAAGAACACGGTCATAAATATCTCACCATCTTTACGTTTTGTTGTAAATAAACCTCC
Organism: Mytilus edulis; assembly: GCA_019925275.1. Classification (NCBI taxonomy): domain Eukaryota; kingdom Metazoa; phylum Mollusca; class Bivalvia; order Mytilida; family Mytilidae; genus Mytilus; species Mytilus edulis. Next base: position 95,764,587 of record CM034354.1, read on the forward strand.
TGCTTTTTAAATAGGCTTTCGGGTTGTTGTCGCTTTGACACATTCCCCATTTCCATTCTCAACTTTATTTGACCCAGGGAAGCAACTGACATGTTATGTCAATTACCTAATTATACGAATTAATTCCTTATGCCAAACTCTATCAAAAGCTTTACTAAAATCACAAAATATCACCGGAATGTCCTTACCTTCGTCTAAAGTCCTCCCAAAGTCATTTGATAAATATAATAACAAATTGATAGCCGAGTCATCATGTGTAAATTTGAATTTATCAAAATTGAATTTTATAGAAATTAATTTAAATAGGGAGAGAGAAGATACCTAAGGGTACAATAGATAAATCATATATTTATACAAGGAAAATGTAAAATCACAAAAATACTGAACTCCGAGGTAAATCAAAAAGGAAAGTCCTTAACCAAATGTCAAAACCAACAGCGCAAACACATCAAATCATGTGATATGTACTAAAATTCTCTTTTTCTATTCATTATTGGTCGTTATTTAATCGTCGAAGGCAAATACAGATGTTGAATTCCCTGAATTATTGACAGAAAGGTTATAACTAACATTTGATTGTTGTTAAAGTAATTAAGATTATAACGCAATGTACCTAACTTTTGACATTTTGACATTTATTGTTTTGATCACACATTTTTGTCAATACAAAGCAATTTTAAGTGACTGTCAGACAAGTGAGAGGTTTAGCTAGCTATAAAACCAGGTTAAAACCTCCGTTTTCCTCATCTGAAGATGTCTGTATCATTTCAGGAATATGGCAGGTCTTATTTTATTCGTATGATGTGATTGAGATTTCGTTTTGCCATTTCATAAGGGACTTTCCGTTTTGAATTTTCCACAGCGTTCGTTTTTATTTATATGTTACATTTGGTAGCAATACACCGTTAGAAAAAAATCCTTATTTGTTTTATGTATGTATATATTTATGGAAAGAGAATCTTCCATAGATTTGATTTCTAATGGTCATAATGGTGAAATATAATGCATTTCTTTGATACAATATATTGCAAAAAAGAGGGGTGAAACTCCAAAATTTGGTCCAAAGGAAATTTCAATCGATTACAATGCTACCTTTCCTGAAACCATTGGTTTAGATGTATCAAGTGGTCCAAAAAAATCATATGCATTTCTGCTCGTTTTTCCATAAAATTGAATTGAAAAGATCAAGCACAAAATCTTTGTTGATAAACACTACAATAATTTATGGACCTATGGGCGGTACGAATAGGAAAATACGGACTGTCAAACAGATAAATGGCCTATAAAACATGCTCAAAACAATATAAATGTTCATATAAACCCACTAAGAAGGCTATATTATTCTTCAATTATCTAAAAATCAATTTTATTGTACATAAACTTTCATATTTAAAAAAATCACCATGGCCATAAAACGAAACTTAACTTCTAACTGTGTATTGCTACATTTATTTGTAAAATTGATGTTACATTTTTACGTCAAACTTTTCCGGAATGGCTGAGATCACCCGTTGATTTTGTTTGGGGTACGTGTTGCTCAGTCTTTTGTTTTCTGTGTTATGTTTTGTATAATGCTGTTAGTCTTTTCGTCGGTTTTCGTTTTTTATTTAGATAACATAAATTTATATAATACATGCTACATATTGTTGTCCATTCGTTTGATGTGTTTTCGTTGTAGACATTATACTGTGTTGCAAATTATTTGCCAATTTTGATTGAAATGACGTATCGTTAAATTACAGGATGACCGGGTCAATAGTTGGTCACTTACGAGTTTTCACTTCCTGTTTTTAAGTTTCAGGGACTTAAATAGTAATTCATGGCGCGTATTTGTTCTCAAAAGAACAGTATTTAAACATGCATTTAAAATTTCATTTCTCAGTTGTGATAAAAAGAAAAATCAAAAACGTTTAACTGATTTATACTTGGCAATAGATTCCGGTATGCCGACAAGTTTAAAGAAGAAAAAATCCCAAACAAACATTTACGCGCTTCTAATTTCGCATCAAGAAATTCGTGCGATGTCAAAATTCAGCAATGTTTGATTGTCTGAGGAAATTCAGCTACTGCTTTTTCTATCTCAAAAGGAGTATGAGAAGCATGATAAGCATTGAAATGAATATAGGTTATGATTTTATTTAAAAAAAAAGATAAACAAAATATGTTGCGTTTTAAAAGTCCATTATAGCTTCGACAACAAGCGAAAGATACAACATTGGCAGATGTTTTGAGAGTTATCACTGGAAACCTTAAATTTACGTGGTACGTTAGAAAGATGTCATTTTGTGGATTGCAATTACAAGAAAAAGTTATTATAAGTATGTTTGTTTCTTAATAATTATTTATCAAATGGTGAACCAGTGCATAACTAATTCCGCTTTGAAAATCAACGTCAAAAGAGAAACTTAATGTACTTAATTAGTTATTGATATTCTGTTTATTTGCCTTGCAATTAGTCTTTAAGAAATAAATCTTTCCATTTACCTTATTTGATGAATTTCCTACTTGCACTCCATTGATACATCCGCCCACAAACACCATTTATCTGATTTAAGTGATCAACAAAAGGTGCTTAAAACAGACAAGAGCTTAACACTAAGGCAATTAGAGTCAAATTGGAAAACAGTGAAAAGACTTAAATGAATTCAAATGTTTGCATTTTTTTAAAACAACAGTTCTACTTACACGACAAGAAAAATCCATACATAACAATAAAAAAACGACTAATCGTGTTCCTAACAAGTACAATATCGGATCATACAAATGTTTTTGTTGGCTGTTGTTACTTTGACTTTCATATGTATCACTGAAAAATCGACTTAATGTTTACATAGATGAATGTTACGAAAATTGTTCCGGCATCACTATGTAATGAAAGGTTGAAAAATTATATCTATACCTGGGATAAGAAAATCCTCAGTTTTTCGAAAATATGGTGTATCACAATGTTATAACCAAATGTAAAACGTATGTTTACAATCTTATGTGACGCGTCCGAAACAATGATCTCGGACTCTACCCTTGCGAAAATTACATCGTTTATAATAATAAACGAATAAACAAAACCTTTTATTGCTTACTATTCAGTATGATTTGTGCTTAGTGTTGAAGGTCCTTCTTACCTCTTAAGTTGATAATATTTTAATGTATTGAACTACAGGCTGTCAAATTAAAACAATAACAATCTTTTTTTTTATTTTAATAACCAATTTTCCCCTTAAACGAAAAAGACTAAATGTGTAGTTTTTTCTTCAGTTTCTTGTTCTGAATCAAACTTAACCTGATCAAAGCATTATATCTTTTTACAAATGAGTGAATCACACAAAGATCTTAGATTTGTACCGGTGAACACTTTTTAGTTTGACCCTTCATCTTTTAAATTTCTTACTGAGCAACAAAGGAAAAACAACCATAGTTCATCAAAATATACCGTTAGCTTATCATTTTATCTAGACGCTAAGGTTTCAACTCTCAAAGGTAAAGTTGACCTTAGACGGATATGGTCATAATTGGCCGTTTCAGAATCTAAAGCATCATGGGTAATTTCATTGTTCGTACCCCAAAGTGAAAATAACGTTACGTCATTGGTTGAATTTCCATTGTTTATAACGTTTTAAACAAATCAAAACGCTTTGGTGTACGCTTTTGAAAATATTACCCAGGATGCATTAGATTCTGAAACGGCGAATTATCAATTCCTCTATGGTTATACAGCTCTTCAACTGTTTCGGTTTTTATACATCATTGGATTGAAATATTCGGGTATGTGCATTTATCATGAAGGTAAATTTTGGATAGCGCTGGACATACCTGCAATTTACAGACCGTTCTTTTTCCTTTATATAGCACTAAGATAAGAACTACGCCTCCATTTGACTATAATTGAGTTAGTCATACCTAATTATTTAACAATTGTCTGTTTAAAAGTTCAGAAATGTGTAAGAAAAATATATTTCAACCCCCTTAGACAAAGTTGACCTTAAATGGATTTGGCTTTTATTGGGTTTTTTTTTGGTTTTGCTTATTAAGCTCTACGACTGTTTTTTGTTTGTTTGTTGGCGTTCGAATATTCGGATTCAAGCTTTTGCTAAAACTGAATCAAGAAAAGCGCTGCAAACGTTATTTTGATAATTAACAGACGATACATGTTCGAAATGAATGATAATTAATAACTTTGATAATGTCTTGTTCTTTTGGTGACGTCGTGTTATGACATAAACTTTCATTCACATTTAAAAACTTAAACAATCAGTTCCGAAGTGTGTATAGCAATTCAAGCTAACGAGTAAACAAATACCCAAACATGTGACTTTCCGTTTTGAACTTTCCCCGGAGTTCAGTTTTTTTTGTAATTTTTCTTTTTTCTAAATTTCTGGACACGGTATATATGAGCATAATGTACATGTTTTAAATAGAATCAGTAAAAAGCTGTTATAACATGTGCAGCGTTTAATGGACTTTTTTTTATACTACTTGCCAAAATATAAAGTTGAAATGACATTACACACGTAAACCTGTTTAAATCAGAACGCTACAGTAAATCTGTAACTAGCAAAATCGCAACAAATCTTATTAACGTCCCAGATGAAGGCAACGGTAGTATACCTCTGTTCGAAAGTCATAAATCGATTGAGAGAAAACAAATCCAGGTAACAAACTAACACAGAGGGAAACACATCTACTATAAGAGGAAAACAACGAATCAACAGAAACAATGTACAACAAAAACATACGACAGTGCAACACGACCAGAAACGAACTATAAGATTACAACTGCCATTTTCTGGCTTGGTACAGGACATTTAAAATACACAGGTTCTTGTTGTTTCTCTCTTTTCCTCGGGTTTAGTTTGTAACCCTGATTTATTTTCTCTTAATCGATTAACGACTTTTGAACAACAGTGTACTACTATTACCTTTATTCACTGTAATGCACTACAGCTTCCGTTGTAAAGACTAGAGGTTTATATTAATTTGTAGCATGTTTCAATATTTAATTATTGTGATATCCCTTACAAGAGGTAACACTCCTTCGAACTCCGTAAAGATAACTAGCTCTATATAAATTTATGTATACCCAAATTGAGTATTTAGCAGATTATCTTTAGTTCATGTGCGAAATAGGTTAAATATGATTTTAGATATCAAACAACAAGACAAGACATTACTAAATGTTCTTTTTGTTATATTTAGATTTTTATTAGTGAATTTATTTCCCCTAAAATATGAAAATACCTACTTAATAGTTATCAAAGGTACCAGGATTATACTTTAGTACACCAGACGCGCGTTTCGTCTACATAAGACTCATCAGTGACGCTCATATCAAAATATTTATAAAGCCAAACAAGTTCAAAGTTGAAGAGCATTGAGGATCCAAAATTCCAAAAAGTTGTGCCAAATACGGCTAAGGTAATCTATGCTAATTAATTAATATACATTCTAAGTATTCTAAGTACACTAACAAAACAAATATACTACTGTTTAATTACAACAATTTTAGATATGTTTATTCCTAACGATGTACTTTAATCTAACATATAACATTTATATTGTATGACAATCGTGAATTATTTTATGTGCTTGTGACAATAAATATGTCACAGATCTGTCCACAAATGACATCTTTGACACTCGCATTGTTAACGGTATAACTCGCTTAATTTATCAAAGACAGTACCGTTATATTTCGTTTTGTTATTTATAATCTGAATTTTTAATCTTTATTATATTTTAGTATCTGTTCAGGTAGAAAATTAAAAGTGTAACTTTATTAAGTAAAATCAAGAGTCGTGTAATTTGTTAAATAATACCAATGTAAACGCCTTTTTAGCGTACGTATTATAACATAAGGTTCATGACATTAGTGTGGTTTTTTTTTGTATAATGTACTTTTTGTAGAAATTATTTTCACGATGTGTAAGGACAAATTTAAGGATGTACTTTTTGAGGTTTTGGAATTTGTGTCAAATGTTCGGACTCCTTGGTGTTTTTCCATACCATGCAATGTAAAATATTTTGCCCCATAACACACATTTGTTTTTTCCTATAAGACTTAATAGTTCATGAAGGTTATTTACCAAAATTTTAGAAGATTCTTGATTTATTTTCTTTTGTTTTAAGACCCAAATAATACCAATGCAATTATAAGGTAAAAGCCCGAGTCAGCCTTTTCCCGCCCTATTTTAAATCGGAAATATCTCGAAAAGGAGGTCCATGACTATCACTATTTTTAGCTTATTTTTATCCTTAATTGATGCTCTACCAGCTTATAGTCTCAATTTTAAATTCATGCAAACGGGAATATTATTAAAAGAGAAAAGCTAAAGACGTGTTGACGGTTGTCCCTAAATATCTAGAAAGAAAAGAAGACAACAATGAGAAATCAAAAAATACCTAAGACTTTTTAACTATGTTAAAGATAATCAGGATATACTTATAAAAGTAAAATTACAAAAATACCTAACTCCGGGGAAAATTCAAAACGGAAAGTCCATATATAAAATGGCAAAATCAAAAGATCAAACACATTAAATGAATGTATATCACAACAATTGTCATATTTCTAAATTGGTACAGGTGTGTTCTTATGTAGAAGATTAACCTGGTATAAGAGATTGATGAACTTCTCACTTGTATGACTGCTGAACTTCTCACTTGTATGACTGCTGAACATCTCACTTGTATGACTGCTGAACTGTTCACTTGTATGACTGCTGAACTGTTCACTTGTATGACTGCTGAACTGTTCACTTGTATGACAGTTTTCATAAAGCAATATTGTGTGAACCAAACAGACAGAAATGATAATTCATCGCATGTTTGAGTTGTGGCATGCAACCCTGAATTGTAGAACAATATTCTAGCGTATTTTTAATTGTTCGGTGTTCCTTAAGATTAACGACAGCAAACTGTTTAGGAAGTATTAGAATAGTTTTAAAAAAGTCCAAAATGTTGAACTGCTGTATAATAAAAAGTTTAAAGTATAAAGATCTTGATCTCCATCAATATTATAATATCGAATGTACTGTAAAAGCATTTGTTATCAATGATATTGGGAAAAGGCGTTTTGTTGTGAACAAAATAAAATGGCATTTAAATTTATTAGCTGATTGTAATAGTAATTTATCAACTTACGAGTTATTATTTGTTTTCTTCTATGTCGGTTAGGACAAACGTGATTATGTAAAGTTAAGATTAAGAACTGAAGATATGAAACTTAAGGTGGTACCTAACACTACAGGGAGATAACTCTGTAAAAGCAGCTAAACGTTTGAATTACGTTGTATTGTTATGAGAATAGTAAGCTTCTCAATCATCAAAATTAGTGTTTGTCAACTGCTATATAACCAGCGTAATTTTTCTGATAAAATGGTTCAATTTTTTGGAAAATTTCATATTTTTGTCAAAGGGTCAAAGTAAATACTCTGTCAAACTTTTGAGAAAATTAAACAAGCCAAATTAATTTTCGTGAAGGTGTTGGGTACCACCCTAACGGCAAGGTTATGTTTGAGTTCACAACATAAATAATTTGCATAGGTTATTGGAGATGATAACTCGTTTTTCTAGCATGCTCAGAATATCCAGGCTACAGCTGGTTTATGTGAATCATAAGGTATTTATAATGATATGTCCAATGTGTAACATATGTTTGTGTTTCATGAAAACAAAATTTGACTGTCACACAAGTAAGAGGTCCTATTTCCTACATACGAAAACGTCTGTATCAAGTCAGGAATGTGGCAGTTGTTTTCAATACGTTTCAGTGGTATACCAGTACCACATAATAACAATTTATAAAAATCAGTTGAAAAGGGTTTGAATCATTAGATCGATACAAAGCAGAAATCACAGACCAGACGTTGTATAATATATATATATATATATATATGAGTCTGAAAGATTGTGTAACAATACCGATAAATAGATGGAAAACAAAACACTAAAAAGTGTTGAATATCATTGCACAAAGATGGAAAAACTGAACAGATGATATAGTATTGTCAATTTTGATGATCCAATACCTATTAAGTTTACTGGTTGGTAGATTCTTATAGACTCTATATATATATATATATATATATATATACAACTCGTCTAAACATCAACCCAACAATGTTAGATCTGTAAATTTGCTTTCGCAAATTTTTGGTTCTTCCCCTCGCCGGGATTCGAACCCATGCTACTGTGATATCGTGACACCAAATCGCCTGCACTGCAGCCGTCCCGCTAGACCACACGACCACCTGGGCTCTCAAAAAAAGAGCTTTCGGTGGGCATGTGTTACCTTTCCACGTCAGTTTTAATCTAGCGGCGTACTACAGTACATGATATATAAGGCATGAAGATGTTATTGTTACAGATCAGCTAAATTATCTATAGTAAAGGATCCTACAAATTAATGTAATATACAGTCACAGAAAATAATTATATTCATAAGTACGTCTGAGTCAGTGACAACTCTACAACAGATGTATCCATCGGATCGCCATCAATGATGGTGATACATGGCTGTGTACATAATGTATATACAACTCGTCTAAACATCAACCCAACAATGTTAGATCTGTAAATTTGCTTTCGCAAATTTTTGGTTCTTCCCTCGCCGGGATTCGAACCCATGCTACTGTGATATCGTGACACCAAATCGCCTGCACTGCAGCCGTCCCGCTAGACCACACGACCACCTGGGCTCTCAAAAAAAGAGCTTTCGGTGGGCATGTGTTACCTTTCCACGTCAGTTTTAATCTAGCGGCGTACTACAGTACATGATATATAAGGCATGAAGATGTTATTGTTACAGATCAGCTAAATTATCTATAGTAAAGGATCCTACAAATTAATGTAATATACAGTCACAGAAAATAATTATATTCATAAGTACGTCTGAGTCAGTGACAACTCTACAACAGATGTATCCATCGGATCGCCATCAATGATGGTGATACATGGCTGTGTACATAATGTATATACAACTCGTCTAAACATCAACCCAACAATGTTAGATCTGTAAATTTGCTTTCGCAAATTTTTGGTTCTTCCCTCGCCGGGATTCGAACCCATGCTACTGTGATATCGTGACACCAAATCGCCTGCACTGCAGCCGTCCCGCTAGACCACACGACCACCTGGGCTCTCAAAAAAAGAGCTTTCGGTGGGCATGTGTTACCTTTCTACGTCAGTTTTAATCTAGCGGCGTACTACAGTACATGATATATAAGGCATGAAGATGTTATTGTTACAGATCAGCTAAATTATCTATAGTAAAGGATCCTACAAATTAATGTAATATACAGTCACAGAAAATAATTATATTCATAAGTACGTCTGAGTCAGTGACAACTCTACAACAGATGTATCCATCGGATCGCCATCAATGATGGTGATACATGGCTGTGTACATAATGTATATACAACTCGTCTAAACATCAACCCAACAATGTTAGATCTGTAAATTTGCTTTCGCAAATTTTTGGTTCTTCCCTCGCCGGGATTCGAACCCATGCTACTGTGATATCGTGACACCAAATCGCCTGCACTGCAGCCGTCCCGCTAGACCACACGACCACCTGGGCTCTCAAAAAAAGAGCTTTCGGTGGGCATGTGTTACCTTTCCACGTCAGTTTTAATCTAGCGGCGTACTACAGTACATGATATATAAGGCATGAAGATGTTATTGTTACAGATCAGCTAAATTATCTATAGTAAAGGATCCTACAAATTAATGTAATATACAGTCACAGAAAATAATTATAATTTCATAAGTACGTCTGAGTCAGTGACAACTCTACAACAGATGTATCCATCGGATCGCCATCAATGATGGTGATACATGGCTGTGTACATAATGTATATACAACTCGTCTAAACATCAACCCAACAATGTTAGATCTGTAAATTTGCTTTCGCAAATTTTTGGATCTTCCCTCGCCGGGATTCGAACCCATGCTACTGTGATATCGTGACACCAAATCGCCTGCACTGCAGCCGTCCCGCTAGACCACACGACCACCTGGGCTCTCAAAAAAAGAGCTTTCGGTGGGCATGTGTTACCTTTCCACGTCAGTTTTAATCTAGCGGCGTACTACAGTACATGATATATAAGGCATGAAGATGTTATTGTTACAGATCAGCTAAATTATCTATAGTAAAGGATCCTACAAATTAATGTAATATACAGTCACAGAAAATAATTATATTCATAAGTACGTCTGAGTCAGTGACAACTCTACAACAGATGTATCCATCGGATCGCCATCAATGATGGTGATACATGGCTGTGTACATAATGTATATACAACTCGTCTAAACATCAACCCAACAATGTTAGATCTGTAAATTTGCTTTCGCAAATTTTTGGTTCTTCCCTCGCCGGGATTCGAACCCATGCTACTGTGATATCGTGACACCAAATCGCCTGCACTGCAGCCGTCCCGCTAGACCACACGACCACCTGGGCTCTCAAAAAAAGAGCTTTCGGTGGGCATGTGTTACCTTTCCACGTCAGTTTTAATCTAGCGGCGTACTACAGTACATGATATATAAGGCATGAAGATGTTATTGTTACAGATCAGCTAAATTATCTATAGTAAAGGATCCTACAAATTAATGTAATATACAGTCACAGAAAATAATTATATTCATAAGTACGTCTGAGTCAGTGACAACTCTACAACAGATGTATCCATCGGATCGCCATCAATGATGGTGATACATGGCTGTGTACATAATGTATATACAACTCGTCTAAACATCAACCCAACAATGTTAGATCTGTAAATTTGCTTTCGCAAATTTTTGGTTCTTCCCTCGCCGGGATTCGAACCCATGCTACTGTGATATCGTGACACCAAATCGCCTGCACTGCAGCCGTCCCGCTAGACCACACGACCACCTGGGCTCTCAAAAAAAGAGCTTTCGGTGGGCATGTGTTACCTTTCCACGTCAGTTTTAATCTAGCGGCGTACTACAGTACATGATATATAAGGCATGAAGATGTTATTGTTACAGATCAGCTAAATTATCTATAGTAAAGGATCCTACAAATTAATGTAATATACAGTCACAGAAAAAATTATATTCATAAGTACGTCTGAGTCAGTGACAACTCTACAACAGATGTATCCATCGGATCGCCATCAATGATGGTGATACATGGCTGTGTACATAATGTATATACAACTCGTCTAAACATCAACCCAACAATGTTAGATCTGTAAATTTGCTTTCGCAAATTTTTGGTTCTTCCCTCGCACGGCGATTTGGTGTCACGATATCACAGTAGCATGGGTTCGAATCCCGGCGAGGGAAGAACCAAAAATTTGCGAAAGCAAATTTACAGATCTAACATTGTTGGGTTGATGTTTAGACGAGTTGTATATACATTATGTACACAGCCATGTATCACCATCATTGATGGCGATCCGATGGATACATCTGTTGTAGAGTTGTCACTGACTCAGACGTACTTATGAATATAATTATTTTCTGTGACTGTATATTACATTAATTTGTAGGATCCTTTACTATAGATAATTTAGCTGATCTGTAACAATAACATCTTCATGCCTTATATATCATGTACTGTAGTACGCCGCTAGATTAAAACTGACGTGGAAAGGTAACACATGCCCACCGAAAGCTCTTTTTTGAGAGCCCAGGTGGTCGTGTGGTCTAGCGGGACGGCTGCAGTGCAGGCGATTTGGTGTCACGATATCACAGTAGCATGGGTTCGAATCCCGGCGAGGGAAGAACCAAAAATTTGCGAAAGCAAATTTACAGATCTAACATTGTTGGGTTGATGTTTAGACGAGTTGTATATACATTATGTACACAGCCATGTATCACCATCATTGATGGCGATCCGATGGATACATCTGTTGTAGAGTTGTCACTGACTCAGACGTACTTATGAATATAATTATTTTCTGTGACTGTATATTACATTAATTTGTAGGATCCTTTACTATAGATAATTTAGCTGATCTGTAACAATAACATCTTCATGCCTTATATATCATGTACTGTAGTACGCCGCTAGATTAAAACTGACGTGGAAAGGTAACACATGCCCACCGAAAGCTCTTTTTTTGAGAGCCCAGGTGGTCGTGTGGTCTAGCGGGACGGCTGCAGTGCAGGCGATTTGGTGTCACGATATCACAGTAGCATGGGTTCGAATCCCGGCGAGGGAAGAACCAAAAATTTGCGAAAGCAAATTTACAGATCTAACATTGTTGGGTTGATGTTTAGACGAGTTGTATATACATTATGTACACAGCCATGTATCACCATCATTGATGGCGATCCGATGGATACATCTGTTGTAGAGTTGTCACTGACTCAGACGTACTTATATATATATATATATATATATATATATATATATATATATATATATATATTCTATAACAAGGACAACAACAAAAACCCACTAAGATCTGAGAGTACTCACTGTTACTGACAACTAGAAAAAAACCACTATATATATATATATATATATATATATATATATATATATATTATTCTATAACAAGGACAACAACAAAAACCCACTAAGATCTGAGAGTACTCACTGTTACTGACAACTAGAAAAAAACCACTAAGATCTGAGAGTACTCACTGTTACTGACAACTAGAAAAAACCCACTAAGATCTGAGAGTACTCACTGTTACTGACAACTAGAAAAAACCCACTAAGATCTGAGAGTACTCACTGTTACTGACAACTAGAAAAAACCCACTAAGATCTGAGAGTACTCACTGTTACTGACAACTAGAAAAAAACCATTAAGATCTGAGTGTACTCACTGTTACTGACAACTAGAAAAAACCCACTAAGATCTGAGAGTACTCACTGTTACTGACAACTAGAAAAAAACCCACTAAGATCTGAGTGTACTCACTGTTACTGACAACTAGAAAAAAAACCACTAAGATCTGAGAGTACTCACTGTTACTGACAACTAGAAAAAACCCACTAAGATCTGAGTGTACTCACTGTTACTGACAACTAGAAAAAACCCACTAAGATCTGAGTGTACTCACTGTTACTGACAACTAGAAAAAACCCACTAAGATCTGAGAGTACTCACTGTTACTGACAACTAGAAAAAACCCACTAAGATCTGAGAGTACTCTCTGTTACTGACAACTAGAAAAAACCCACTAAGATCTGAGTGTACTCACTGTTACTGACAACTAGAAAAAAACCACTAAGATCTGAGTGTACTCACTGTTACTGACAACTAGAAAAAACCCACTAAGATCTGAGAGTACTCACTGTTACTGACAACAAGAAAAAAACCCACTAAGATCTGAGTGTACTCACTGTTACTGACAACTAGAAAAAAAACCACTAAGATCTGAGTGTACTCACTGTTACTGACAACTAGAAAAAACCCACTAAGATCTGAGAGTACTCACTGTTACTGACAACTAGAAAAAAACCCACTAAGATCTGAGTGTACTCACTGTTACTGACAACTAGAAAAAAAACCACTAAGATTTGAGTGTACTCACTGTTACTGACAACTAGAAAAAAAACCACTAAGATCTGAGTGTACTCACTGTTACTGACAACTAGAAAAAACCCACTAAGATCTGAGTGTACTCTCTGTTACTGACAACTAGAAAAAACCCACTAAGATCTGAGTGTACTCACTGTTACTGACAACTAGAAAAAAAAACCACTAAGATCTGAGTGTACTCACTGTTACTGACAACTAGAAAAAACCCACTAAGATCTGAGTGTACTCACTGTTACTGACAACTAGAAAAAACCCACTAAGATCTGAGTGTACTCACTGTTACTGACAACTAGAAAAAACCCACTAAGATCTGAGTGTACTCTCTGTTACTGACAACTAGAAAAAACCCACTAAGATCTGAGTGTACTCACTGTTACTGACAACTAGAAAAAACCCACTAAGATCTGAGTGTACTCACTGTTACTGACAACTAGAAAAAACCCACTAAGATCTGAGTGTACTCACTGTTACTGACAACTAGAAAAAACCCACTAAGATCTGAGTGTACTCACTGTTACTGACAACTAGATCCCAACAAAAGCCATCTAATAAAAAAGCATATGTCTGAAATTGAAACCTGTTGAACTGTTTATAATTTGTTTTAAACAGTATGTTTTAACTGTAAGGAACTGACATAAATAAAAATGTATGAAGAAGGTGTCAGCCTTAGCCTTATCACTGCCACATTAACGAGGCGTACGTCCAATTTACAAGTCCAAATAATTATGACGTCTGGCACCATAGAAAATATAATAAAAATGTATGAAGAAGGTGTCAGCCTTAGCCTTATCAATGCCACAATAACGAGGCGTACGTCCAATTTACAAGTTCAAATAATTATGACGTCTTCCACCATAGAAAAAAATGCATTTGAAGACGTCATAATTATATGGACTACACGTTAAAATAACATATAAATTCACAGATTTAAGAAGTTTGAAGACGTGTGTGCTAGGTGATTCTAATTTTGGAAATACACAAATGCTGTCTGGCATTTATGTTCATGCTTTTTACAAGTAAATTAAGCGTAATAAAATTAACGGTACCAATTTTCTTGCACCATATGCGCATTTCGACAATACATGTACATGTCTCTTCAGTGATGCTCGTGGCCAAAATATTTGAAATCCAAAGCTTATATAAAAGATGAAGAGCTATAATCCAAAAGGTCCAAAAAGTATAGCCAAATCCGTGAAAGGAACCAGAGCTTAGCATGAGGGAGATACATTCCTAATTTTATAATAATTTCTATCATTTTGCAACAGCAAATTTTAATAACACAAAAAATCCGTATTTTCATGCCAGTACCGAAGTACTGGCTACTGGGGTGGTGATACCCTCGGTGACTAATAGTCCACCAGCAGAGGCATCGACCCAGTGGTAGTAATAAAATTAACGGTACCAATTTTCTTGCACCAGATGCGCATTTCGACAATACATGTCTCTTCAGTGATGCTCGTGGCCAAAATATTTGAAATCCAAAGCTTATATAAAAGATGAAGAGCTATAATCCAAAAGGTCCAAAAAGTATAGCCAAATCCGTGAAAGGGACCAGAGCTTTGCATGAGGGAGATACATTCCTTAATTTATAATAATTTCTATCATTTTGCAACAGCAAATTTTAATAACACAAAAAATCCGTATTTTCATGCCAGTACCGAAGTACTGGCTACTGGGGTGGTGATACCCTCGGGGACTAATAGTCCACCAGCAGAGGCATCGTAAATTAGAACTTATTTTGATGCTTTAAAATATTTAAAACTTAACTGTCGAGAGTGGGTAAATATCTAATTGCACGGGATTTGTTGGTGGAATCTGTTTATCTGATGATTTTTAGACGACATGCAGACAATCTGAATCCTTCTTTTCGAACGATCTGTAAAAAGACGTAACCGTAACGTCATCAGACATGGTCACCTATAGTGAAAGTATATTTACCGGGTTTGTAATAACATGCACAACACAATGGGTGTCCCATGTGGAGTAGGATCTGTTTACCCTTCCGGCCACCTGCGATAACCCAAGATTTTGGTGGGGTTCTTGTTGCTCAGTCTATGTTGTGTCTTATGTACTATTATTTGTCTGTTTATCTTTTTCATTTTAAGCCATGGCGTTGTCAGTTTATTTTCTATTTATGAGTATGACTGTTCCTCTGGTATCTTTCGCCCCTCTTTCATGACAGTTCAATAGGAATTGTAGTGGAAAGCAAGAAAATGTGACGTCATAATCAAATTTTGACAGTTGACGCACTGAGATCAAGGACTCACATGTTGATTAAATAAAATTTATCAAACGGTCATGAAAAGGATACATGAGTAAGAATTAGAACTTTTTTTCCAATACTATTTTCTTGAACTACAGTAAGTACGTTGGATATAGAGCTCAACGCAACATCAACAAGGGAACAAACGTTATCCAGATTATTCCTAACAGGCTTAACGAATATGATAGTTTGTAAAAGCAAATAAAATGATTAGTAATTGAATACATTGATAAGTATTTATCTTATTAATTTGAATGAGGACAAAAACATTTTACTTGTCTTTTAATAAAAACTTTATCAAAAACAGTTTTGATATCTTCTCAGGCATATACATTACTAGTACACACAAACATAAAAAATATCTGACTCTCTGACAGGTTCGTAGATAAGAATATCTGTAAATATATGGGGTGATATGATTGATACAATTTTTTAGAAAACAAAAAAAAAGCTTCTGCGAAATAAGCAATACGATTTGTGTAAAAACAATAATGCTTGAATTGTTTGCGAATATAACCGATTTTAAATACGTGTCTTGGGGAAAAAAAATGCCAAGCAAGGGAGGCTGAATATGTCGAACGAGCATTCAAACTTATATAAAGTCGAAAAGAGACAAAGTCATGGCATCTAAAGAGAAACCAAACAAAGTCATGGCATCTAAAGAGAAACACGACTAAATACAAACAACACTACACAAACATAGAAAACTAAAGACTGAACAACATCAATCTCACAAAAAAATAAAACAAATAAAATTGAGAATGGAAATGGGGAATGTGTCAAAGAGACAACAACCCAACCATAGAAAAAACAACAGCAGAAGGTCCTAACAGGTCTTCAATGTAGCGAGACATTCCCGCACCCGGAGGCGTCCTTCAGCTGGCCCCTAAACAAATATATACTAGCTCAGTGATAATGAACGCCATACTAATTTCCGAATTGTACACAAGAAACTAAAATTAAAAAAATACAAGACTAACAAAGGCCAGAGGCTCCTGACTTGGGACATGCGCAAAGTCTGCATTGATCATGATTAGATATATATTTCGGTAATGAATTCACCACTGATGTCTGCATTGATCATGATTAGATACATATTTCGGTAATGAATTCACCACTGATGTCTGCATTGATCATGATTAGATACATATTTCGGTAATGAATTCACCACTGATGTCTGCATTGATCATGATTAGATACATATTTCGGTAATGAATTCACCACTGATTTCTGCATTGATCATGATTAGATACATATTTCGGTAATGAATTCACCACTGATGTCTGCATTGATCATGATTAGATACATATTTCGGTAATGAATTCACCACTGATTTCTGCATTGATCATGATTAGATACATATTTCGGTAATGAATTCACCACTTATGTCTGCATTGATCATGATTAGATACATATTTCGGTAATGAATTCACCACTGATGTCTGCATTGATCATGATTAGATACATATTTCGGTAATGAATTCACCACTGATGTCTGCATTGATCATGATTTAGATACATATTTCGGTAATGAATTCACCACTGATGTCTGCATTGATCATGATTAGATACATATTTCGGTAATGAATTCACCACTGATTTCTGCATTGATCATGATTAGATACATATTTCGGTAATGAATTCACCACTGATGTCTGCATTGATCATGATTAGATACATATTTCGGTAATGAATTCACCACTGATGTCTGCATTGATCATGATTAGATACATATTTCGGTAATGAATTCACCACTAATGAAGTTCAAAAATAGTACAAACAAAATATAACTGCCACATCCATTCGTTTGATGTGTTTTATCATTGGATTTTGTCATTTGATTAGAGACTTCCCGTTTTGAATTTTCCTCGAAGTTCATTATTTTTGTGATCTTACTTTTTATGTAAAGCCGAATGCACTACATTTGACGCAAGAATTTAAACGACTTTAATTTACAAAGGACTAGTTTTTAACTGAAGATAAAGTTAAAATATGATTGATTTAACGTATCAAATTTTGAAATATTTGACATTTCGATCGTAATAAAATTTGATGAGGTGCGATACTTTTTTATCAATTCAAGTCGAGTGCATTAGGTTTAGTGTTAAAATGATAAAGATCTGAAAGTATACATATGAAGTGAATACTCCGTTACAATTAGAGGCCTGCTAGACACAGCTTGGTACGATTTAAGAAAGAAAAAATAGGGGCGTTTGATTATTAACAATTATTTTATTATTACATTTGGTGTATAATAGATATGTCAAACACGAAATAACACAAATTAAAGGTACATTAGTTGTATTAACAAATATAATACAGTACAAAGAATGGGAACATGTATACTATAAAGAAACATTTAGGAAACCTTCCATCGAAATTTAAGGAACAGAAATATTCTAGTGTAGATTTGCCCCCCAAAAAATTGTGTGCTTTGAGAGATTTGAATAAGAGAGAGAGAAAAAAAAGAGGAGGAGCATTATTATACAAAGGTAAATTTTAAAAAAAGGCAGTCCTTTAAAACTCTCAAAATCAAACGTTATGACTTTATCAACCAACGTAATATATGGAAACAACCACCATACTCCTGTCTTGGTACAGGCATTTCCCGAAGAAATAGGAGGTTATATCTGGTTTTATAGTTAGCTGACCCTTTCACTTGTATATCATGTTTTTCAGTTCATTTACATGTATATTGACAAAATTTGGTGAGCAATGCAAACAGACATGTATGTGCATGTCCCAAGTCAGTAGCCTGTAATTAAGTGGTTGTCGTTTGTTTGTGTGTTCCATATTTGTTTTTCGTTCATTTTTTAATATAAATAAGGCCGTTAGTTTTCTCGTTTGAATTGTTTTACATTGTCATTTCGGGGTCTTTTATAGCTGACTATGCGGTATTGGCTTTGCTCATTGTTGAAGGACGTAGGTGACATATAGTTGTCAATTTCTGTGTCATTTTGGTCTCTTGTGGACGGTTGTCTCATTGACAATCATACCACATCTTCTTTTTTATATGAGAGTTAATGTGATCATATTTTGGATCCAGTGGTCAAACATTATAATCCATGCATAATTGAGAGTAGTTGATAGTAAATTTGAAAAAGAAACCAACAAATAAGTTGCTGTAGTTGATAGGAAGTACAAACATTATATAGTATAAAATTGAGAATGGAAATGGAGACAATACCCCGACAAAGAGGAGACAACAGCCGAAGATAACCAAATGGGTATTCAACGCAGCGGGAAAACTCCGCTAGTATACAATTTCTCTATATAGTACGATTAATGGGAAAACGGTACTATTTATTTTGCCATTGGCGACAATGTTAACATTTTCTAAATTTACCACTTTTTAAGATAAAAACCTGGATAAAACAGTTATATGTTGTGTTAGTACTTTATTACTCTGTTTTAAAAATTAAAGCCAAATAGTATCATGACCAACTTCCAACGGAGCTTTTTTATGTTATCCATGCCCACCGTCATTTTGCACCAAATTTATGAAATTTTGCAAGTCTTTTCGAATAATTCTCTAGAAAATATTTCAATAGGTTTTAAAATTTATATTGTAAATATACACACTGCAGTTATTCATAGATAAATAAAAAATATATTGTACCCTTACATCCAATCACAGCGCTCCTAATTTGACTTCCTTCACCTGCCTTGGGTACACAAAAGGCCAACCTAATGCTGGAAAAATTAAATACTACCGTTTTCCCTAATCATATTAGAGCTTTCTTACAAATTGACGAAAGGTACGAACGAACGTAAAGGGAGCGCGTATTTCATTTCCACAACAGTTAAAAGAGTCTTTGTTTTATCCAGTAAAACAGCATTCTTTTCTAAATCAAGTTTATTTTTCAAAAATAATAATATCGCAAATAATACACGATTTTAATATAATCAAACAGAATAAAATAGTGTCAAATACACTTACGTCCGATACGTTACTTCTGTAAACCACGAGTACACACATTTCCGCGGGAATTGTTTAAGCACGAGTTTCACGATTAACTTTTCAATGGCTTTATTGAAGTACGTTAGTCTAAATTTAACGACAAGATTCACATTTATTTTTATTTTGTATAGTACACTTTCAGCAAATTGTCAAAGTGGAATATCGAGATTTGATTAAAAAAAATGATGCTACAATGCCGGTTTTTAAAAAGTAATGTTGAATAAATCTAGAAAAACAGATTTTGTATATCAAGAAAATAAATCTATAATTTTGCACCATATACATTGTAGATTTTAATATAATGACGATTTAACAGTACACATGTTTGGAAGATAGACGCGAAGTTGTCACTTATCGTCCAGTGGCTAATATTTCATGAATGTTCAGGACTATAGGCAAAACGCAATTATACGCTAAAATATTCGTTCCATTGCTGCGGTGTATCATATATACACATTGGGGAGGGGGATGGGGGGGGGGGGGGCAATGAATATTACCAGAGGAGAGGCGATGATTCAAAAGTTATTAAACGAGCACCAGCATATGGCAAAGTATGAAGATCATCTTTTTTATTCATTTTCATTTTATTATTTTGAGCGTTTCAAATTTTGAATGAAGGAAGTATTTGTGTTTTAATTTTTTCTTATTTTTCTATAAGGGAAGAAGACAATGTCTTTGCTTTGGCATTTTCTGAGATTAAACAGTGCAACATTGTAATATTGAAGAGTAGGGGAGGGGTCGGTTTTTAGTCTTTTAGAGACATTTTATTCGTCTGACTACTAGATGTATTCAGGATATTTTGTAGATTTATCTCCTCCGACCTGGTGGTATTAATTTTAACCTATCGTACGTCCCGAAATTCTAAATATATCTAAAAAAAAAGTCCAATTTAATAAGTGTCGTTGCATGTAGGATAATTGTCCGAAATTCCACGACTATTATTTAAATATGTCAATATAAAGGATCCCTAAAACGAGTCTTACGTAGGATTCGTCAAGCATACGTACCTTTCGTCAATTTGTAAGAAAGCTCTATTATGAATAAAGGGTAAAACAAATGAAGTAATCCCTGTAAAAACATGAATGAAAAGATAATACGTTCAATGTAAACCTCTACATCTACAACAACCAAAGCAGCACATGCAAAAATGGAGAGTCACGTCAAGAATTGATCGACGAAAAGGAACACAAGAGTACAAAGAAGAATAAAGGGAAAAGTGTAAGTAAATAAATATACACACATTCCGCATCTAAAATCTCTGATCCAAATCCTTCTTGTATTATGTGAGAAATTGACACTGAACACTTAATATACAAATGAGTATGCATATTTTCATACTTTCGTAGCCGAGATACTACTTTGTTTCTGATCCCACGAAATAATAATGTGATACATTTGGTACTTTTTCATCTCTGCACCTTGTTCCCAAAAGATAGTTAACAATATTAAATATTTCCATAAATATTCTTATCAAATTGTTGTATGTACATAGTGTCAGGTAGAATATGAACAAGATACAATATAGTTTATGAAGAATAATATTTAAAAAAAAAAAGAATTGAATACTTATATTTATTAACTGTTAATAAATACTTTTAAAATAGAATAAAAACTTAATTAATCCCTTTAAATAAACGAATTGATAACAAAATACTCTTTCTTCAGAATGACGTCTCTGGGGTCTTTTAAGTACTTATCTATCAACTTGTAATATTTTGAACTATAAGCTTATCAGAAACAATCGAAACGTAATACAGTATATATATACATGTAGCATTAAATGTCAAAAAACAATTGCTATTAGAACATTTCTTTCACTGAATTAACCATTTATTGGTGCCAAATTTGTTTTGTACTGTAATGGTAATCACTAATATGATCTGAACCCTTGACATGTGATTTGTTTTCTCTTTAAACTATTAACTATATGAACTTGCGTCAATCGCCCTAGTAAGGATCCAATCTCAAAATCAAAACCACGCCTCAAATGAAATATGACATGCGGAAGATTACAAATTAGTCGAAATCATTTAGCAATTTAAAAAATTGTAAGTTGACGCTCTCCATTTCAATGCACATAACAACAATAAACATTCCAATGCCTCGATTTGCATTTGTACTCTAATACTAGTAAATTCATTGTCATCCAAATGTTTGTTATGTCGAAAAACTACTCATCTGTAAAATAACTAATATGATCCTGAATAGGCCACACAGGTGAGAAAGATATTAAAATCACATGACTTTTTTGAAACCTTATTAATGTTCATGTAAATTAATGTCGGGTATGTTTCAATGGTAAAATTTAAAGGGGCTTTTTGTAATTTGAGCATTAAACATAAGTGGAATTTCAATAATACTGGGTTTTTTAACATTTAGCGGATTTATATACTATAACCCAGAAAACAATTAAGTTGATAAGGTTTAAATGACAAACAATTGTTCTAGTCAGCATTGAGGAGAAAAACAATAATAAATGTTCTTGATTTTTAATAACTAAAACAAATCTTTTTCTTTTTTTTTCAAAGTGTAAATATGCTTCTTTCATTGCATTCTCTCTGCGCCCCATTCTTAGCTCTACGAATTGCGAGAACAGCGACAAAAGATAGAAAAGCGTGGAGTCCTTATGCAATTTCTGGGGCGGCGACAATATAGTAAAGTTCACGACGAAACCAAAGGGTTTACCACATCTACAAAATTGTCTTGTGTATTGGGTCGCCGGGAACACAATTTTACAATTAAGCAAGTTTAGCAAGTTGAGCTGCTTATACAAAAACTGTTAAAGTGGGGTTCAAAGACGAAACAAAGGTGTTGACCACACATACCAAATAGTCTTATTTATAAGGTTATCAGGATCAAAGTTTTACCATTTAACATTTTTAGCACGTTTAGCAAGTTTAGCATCATGTATATCAACTGTAAAATCAAAGTTTTACCATTTAGCATATTTATCAAGTTTAGCAAGTTTAGCAACATGTATATCAACTGTGAAAGTTTGGTTTACCTCAGGCATAGATTACCTTAGCTGTATTTGGCATAACTTTTAGGAATTTTGGTCCTTAATGCTCTTCAACTTCGTACTTTATTTGGCCTTTTTAACTTTTTTCGATTCGAGCGTCACTGATGAGTCTTTTGTAGACGAAACGCCCGTCTGGCGCGTATATACAAAATTTAGTCCTGGTATCTATGATGAGTTTATTTACAACCACTGGGTCGATGCCACTGCTGGTGGAGATTTATTTCCCGAGGGTATCACCAGCCCAGTAGTCAGCATTTTTTGTGCTGACATAAATTATTATTGATATGGTTATATTTATAAATTAACTGTTTACAAAATTTTGAATTTTTTAAAAACTAAGGCTTTTCTACCTGAGGCATAAATTACCTTAGCTGTATTTGGCATACCTTTTAGGAATTTTGGTCCTTAATGCTCTTCAACTTCGTACTTTATTTGGCCTTTTTAACTTTTTTGGATTCGAGCGTCACTGATGAGTCTTTTGTAGACGAAACGCGCGTCTGGCGTATATACCAAAATTTAGTCCTGGTATCTATGATGAGTTTATTTACAACCACTGGGTCGATGCCACTGCTGTTGGAAATTTATTTCCCCGAGGGTATCACCAGCCCAGTAGTCAGCATTTTTTGTGCTGACATAAATTATCATTGATATGGTTATATTTATAAATTAACTGTTTACAAAATTTTGAATTTTTGAAAAACTAAGGCTTTTCTACCTCAGACATAGATTGCCTTAGCTGTATTTGGCATAACTTTTAGGAATTTTGGTCTTTAATGCTCTTTAACTTCGTACTTTATTTGGCCTTTTTAACTTTTTTGGATTCGAGCGTCACTGATGAGTCTTTTGTAGACGAAACGCGCGTCTGGCGTATATACAAAATTTAGTCCTGGTATCTATGATGAGTTTATTTACAACCACTGGGTCGATGCCACTGCTGGTGGAGATTTATTTCCCCGAGGTATCACCAGCCAAGTAGTCAGCATTTTTTGTGCTGACATGAATTATCATTGATATGGTTATATTTATAAATTAACTGTTTACAAAATTTAGAATTTTTGAAAAACTAAGGCTTTTCTACCTCAAGCATAGATTACCTTAGCTGTATTTGGCATAACTTTTAGGAATGTTGGTCCTTAATGCTCTTCAACTTCGTACTTTATTTGGCCTTTTTTACTTTTTTGGATTCGAGCGTCACTGATGAGTCTTTTGTAGACGAAACGCGCGTCTGCGTATATACAAAATTTAGTCGTGGTATCTATGATGAGTTTATTTACAACCACTGGGTCGATGCCACTGCTGGTGGAGATTTATTTCCCCGAGGGTATCACCAGCCCAGTAGTCAGCATTTTTTGTGCTGACATGAATTATCATTGATATGGTTATATTTATAAATTAACTGTTTACAAAATTTGAATTTTTGAAAAACTAAGGCTTTTCTACCTCAGGCATTAATTACCTTAGCTGTATTTGGCATAAATTTTAGGAATTTTGGTCCTTAATGCTCTTTAACTTCGAACTTTAATTGGCTTTTTTTAACTTTTTTGGATTCGAGCGTCACTGATGAGTCTTTTGTAGACGAAACGCGCGTCTGGCGTATATACAAAATTTAGTCCTGGTATCTATGATGAGTGTATTTACAACCACTGGGTCGATGCCACTGCTGGTGGAGATTTATTTCCCCGAGGTATCACCAGCCCAGTAATCAGAATTTTTTGTGCTGACATGAATTATCATTGATATGGTTATATTTATATATTAACTGTTTACAAAATTTTGAATTTTTTAAAAACTAAGGCTTTTCTACCTGAGGCATAAATTACCTTAGCTGTATTTGGCATACCTTTTAGGAATTTTGGTCCTTAATGCTCTTCAACTTCATACTTTATTTGGATTCGAGCGTCACTGATGAGTATTTTGTAGACGAAACACGCGTCTGACGTATATAGAAAAATTTAATCCTGGTATATATGATGAGTTTATTTAAGGACGAAACAACGGAGTTGACCACATATACCAAATACTCTTATCAATAGGGTTATCGGGGTAAAAGTTATCCAATTTAGCATGTTTAACAAGTTTAGCAAGTTTATCAACATGAATATCAACTGTGAAAATTAGGTTCAACAAAAGTTTTGACCACATATACTAAATAGTCTTATTTACAGGGTCCTTTGTATCAACGTTTTACAATTGAGCAAGTTAAGCAAGTTTAACTGCTTATACAATAACTGTTCAAGTGGGGTTTAAGGACGACAGTTATGTACAAATGTAGCAATACAATGGGCACCGGAAAGAAAAAGATCTAGAGGAAGGCCAGAAACATCATGAAGAAGAACAACAGAGAAATGAAGTAACCAAAAAAGATGGACAAGTCGGAACGCGGCCAGAACAGCGGTAAAAGATAGAAAAGGGTGAAATAGCAGCGTGGAGGTCTTATGCGACTTCGGGCGCGGAGAGAATTAAATAAAGTTCAAGACGAAATAAAAGTGTTGACCACATATACCAAATAGTCTTGTTTATGGAGTCCTCAGGAACAATCATTTTACAATTTAGCAAGTTCAGCAAGTTGAGGTGCTTATTCAAAAACTGTTAAAGTGGGGTTCAAAGACGAACCAAAAGTGTTGACCATAAATACCAAATAGTTTTATTTTAAAGAGACTCGGAATAAAAAATTTACAATTAAGCAAGTTTAGTAAGGTTAGCACCTTATACAACAAATATAAAAGCTTCAAGGATGAAAAAATATTGTTGACGACATTTACCAAAACAATCTTTTCACAGGGGCGGTGAAAATTGACCATGACAATTAACTATATTTTAATGTCAAAACCTGTGAATTGATATAATTTGTATTTGATGTTAAGTTAAAACAATGAAAATAATCCTATCGTATAAATTCAATCTTTAAGGAAGATAGCAAGTTTTGTTTGGTCCTAGAAGTTGCGATTCTTTGACCGAGTTTTAGTAATTTTGAAAAAAATACATCATTTTCAATTGTGTTTCAGCATGAACAGAAAGAAATTCTATATACTGTAGAAACATTAATTTTCGTGGGGTTGAAATTTTGTGGTTTTGTCTCTCTATATATACGTGGTTTCCCTAAATGTGAGTAGTATTATATGGAGGTTAAATTTTCGTGGGGTTTTTGAGTTCGTGGATATATTCTTTCCACGAAATAAACGAAATTAAATCCTCCACGAAAATTTCTGCTTTTACATATCTGTCAAATGTGGGTAGTTTTTATTCTATATTTCTGGGAAAGAAAAGTATGAATCATTGAAGAACCTATTATGTCCTTTTACGTGTTAAATTGATAACAAGTATAAAAGCGTCTTTCGTTAACTGTTTCCACTTAAAAAATACACGAGGGTTCTTCGTTTCTTTATTCTTTTATTTTTAAGACCATCATTCTATTCTCTTTATATTTTTGAACCCTATCAATAACGTTCCTCTATTTTTTACTATTTTTGTCAATTTTTCTCTCTCTCTTCAATTTTTTTTTTATATTCTGCATTCTACACTTTTCTCCCATTATTCTTTATTCGGGAAACCTTAAGTAGAACCTTTTGCATTAAAGTGCATTATTGTTCTAAAATGTTAATATAAATTTACAGTTTACATAATTTCATTAAAATATGCACATAGTATCATATATAAAACAGTTTAAAACTGAAGTCTTCGTCACCTCCATATTGAGATAATTAATATAAACCCGATACCATCACACTCGTATAACGATATTTGAACTTAATTCATCTCCGCCCAGTATAATTTGTAGGTGAAATTTCAAACTGAAATATATTTATGATACAATTAAACCGAAAATTTGATATTACTTTTGGGACGTAAATTTATCTGAAATAATAAAATTTGTCTTTCAGAATAAATTTGTTTTTACAAGTAGCATATGAATTAGGCCTTGTCTGGTCCTTGAAAATTGACGGAAGACGGAATGTACTTTAACAGTTATTAACCCTGACATAGTTTATCAAATTATTCTTTTTTGCAAATTAATTACAATTTCTTAACATGAGTTATTCCAGTTTGGACTTTATGTCTTGTTTTCAAAGACTGGAACGATTTATTTGATAACAACATAAAAGAATCATTTTGATATAAATATATACTAGTAGTCAGATCTTCGTAGCCTTTACTTTTTCTGGCTCGATTGGCTCGACAATATAAACATATCATTTTGCTTTATCTAGCTCGACTGGCTCGAAAATATAAACATATCATTTTGCTTTATCGGGCTCGATTTTGGTAGCCTTTCTTTTCTCTGACTAAAACTGGCTCTTCAACTTAAGAAGATCATTTTGTTTAACATTTTGACAGCTTTTTCTTTCTCTGGCTCGATTGGCTGACAACATAAAACGATGTTCAGTGCAAAATATTGCATTCGTATTCAGGACAAGAACACGTTAACAATGTTGAAATAAATGGTTCGACCTGGATGAACAACAGGTCATTTAGATCGTACGCCATTTAGGAGATAACTGTTATGAATTTAAAGCTCCGGCATCAATTAGCGATTAAATCGTTGCATACCCGTAGCCAGGGGGTTCGGGGGGGGGGGGTCGTCCGAACCCCCCCCCCCCCCCCCCTTGAAAACAAATAAGCACTGTTAAAGTCAATGTTCTGTTCGAATTGTGACTGTTAAAGTCGAGTTTGTGAGTCCAACGAACCCCCCCCCCCCCCCCTTGGAATTCCTGGCTACGGGCCTGCGTTGCATATTAAGTTTAAAGTCACCAATTGATGCCGTATGTGCTTAAAAATACAATTTTGTTATTTACATTCTAATGAATCTGACAGAAAACTACATCAAATCAATTATTTACAATCTGTCATATTACGTCGTCTGTGCTGTGTGTACGTTTTCATCGCTTCAATAGTGAATCGATGCCATAAAAGTAAAGTTATCCAATCACAATGAACGTAACAAACGATGTTTTATTAGAATATAAAATCAAGTATCTGCAAGGGTTCGTTAAATCTTGCTGCCTGACACACCGGATTCAACTACCCCATTTCTATCAGCTGTGTTAGCAAAGTTATGCTATACAAGTTACCTTTAAAAATGATAGTAAACCTAGCTGAACATGTCAGCTTCAAATGAATATATAACCTAGCTGAACATGTCAGCTTCAAATGAATATATAACCTAGCTGAACATGTCAGCTTTAAAAAGATAATTTGTTAATACATAATTATACAACCGTACTTGATTGCATCAAATTCTCATTTAAACAAAATAATATCGGTAAGATTTTCGACGAAATACTCTGTAAGTAGGAACAGTTCAAATGATGAGTATATTAATTACAAAATCTACTATTAAATTTGACATCTTTTTACTAATTGAAATATCAAAATAACATCGTTCCAATTTTTGACCTTTGTACAGATATATAATTCAGCATATTTAAAAAAAACCATAAAGTGCAAATATTTAATAAAGCAGGTGGCTTAAATGAAAGTGTGGGTTTTGTGATATAAGTATTAATTCCCTTTAAAATGTCATATAATTCATAACATGCACTTTACATAGAGAAAACACTGTGATAGTCTAAAAAAAAATCTAGTTATTTTTTTCAAAATTTGTTATTCGAGATATTTATTTAATTTTGGATTTAAATTAAAACAACATTTTAGTTTAGGTTCGTGTTGCACACTTCGAAGACGTTTAATTGTATAACTTTAATAATTTGCAAAGACTATATTTCACAAGTTCGCCACTGTTTTCTTGCCTCTTATCCATTGTTACATGTATCGACTGTATAAAAATGTTACTGGTGACAAAAAAAAACTAATCAACATAGCAATAAAGTTAAATATTCGAAACACTCAACTCAACACTAGGAAAAATGCACAAACCAAGGACACTCATTATTTCAACCCTTCAAGAATTTCACACCAAGGTTATGACCGCAAAAGGTAAAGTCTTAAATGTTTGACTTAAAGTGCATGGGAATTATGTTACGCATTAAACGTACTAGTGATAGTTTTTATTTCTAATACCAGCAGGGTATAAATTTTTCAATTAACCTTGAACAATATAAGCGGATATACAACGTAGTTTAACTTCCACGTGTCGTTGTTCGCTAGTTTAAAAGTACTGGAGTCGAAATTTCTACCTCTTATTTTTTCTTTTAAATCTGTCCTTGACCCAATTACAATTTCAATACTGTATCCTGCTATGAACGAGATTAATATTTTCTTGACTAAAACGGTTAATATCATGCATGTTATTAACTTAGGTCGTTGTGTCGAAAGCTGTTTGTATTTATGCTGTGTACGATGGTGAAACTCTACATATATGGTTATTTATAATTGCACTGTGCTTGCTGATGGTTTGTAGACATTATAGTCCGGCTATCTGTTTAGGATATTGCCGACTATATTGCCTATTGTCACATAGTGGGTTCTGATTGTCTTTTAGCTTTCATTTTGCTCCGACTTCTGGGTTGGTGTTGATATCAAGTGTCTGGTCGTTCGTGTGATGTTGTCATTTTTGTTGGTTTTATTATTTACATGTATACAGACATGCATTCGTGGGAGCGTATGAGTAAAATATAATAGTTACAATCATTATTTTTTTTTTTTTTTATCAAAATCTATAAAAAAAAAATAATAGTGAAGATCACTTCTAACCTCTCATCAGAACTGTCAGCATAATCTGTCATAGAACTGTTCTAAACTTTCATAGAACTGTCAGAAACAGTTCTAGGTAGAACTGACCAAATCAGTTCTAGGTAGAACTGTCAGGATCAGTTCTAGGGTAGAACTGTCTTAAACTGTTCTAGATATAACTGTCCGAAACAGTTCTATCCGTAGAAGTGTCAGCCGAACTGTCTAAAACTGTTCTAGTCTTAGAAGTGACCAAACC
This sequence comes from Mytilus edulis, assembly GCA_019925275.1. Lineage (NCBI taxonomy): Eukaryota > Metazoa > Mollusca > Bivalvia > Mytilida > Mytilidae > Mytilus > Mytilus edulis. The sequence continues at coordinate 95,794,242 of CM034354.1, forward strand.
TGTCAGGATTGCAGAACAGTTCCATATGACATTACTGCAGTTATGACATCATTTAGAGAAATGTTAAAACAGCGCTTGTTATTAATACAGTGTCAACCCTGTGAATATGACCCGTGTATATATAGCATATTAATCCTGAATACACCGTTTGGGGGGTGCGCCAGTCAGATGCGGAACGTACAAATAAGGTAATAGGTAACAGGTGAATATACTATTGGTATCGGACTCAACCCGGAACTTCTTAATTATTGCCAATATTAATAACGTGGAAAACAAAAGGGCCTGGAGTGGTGTAATTTTTAATCTACACCTTTGTACTATATTAGTTATATATAAAGTTGAATTCTTTGATTCGTCGTTTTTACGTGATGACGGCTGACTAATTGGACCTCGTAATTTTAGTATTATAGATATTATACTCTTTTGACTTATTTATATTCAAGACAAAGAGTTCTTAAAACTGTTCTATTGATAAAAATAACTAAATCCATTATAGCCATAGAACTGGTCAAATCAGTTCTAATCGTAGAACTGTTATAGTCATAGAAGATTAGATTTGGTCAGTTCTAGGTAGAACTGACCAAATCAGTTCTACGTTAGAACTGTTCTAGCTAGAACGTCTAAAAGGTGTCAGGATGACAGTTCTACATACTGTCCTAGAACTGTTCTCCTGACAGATTCTGACGGATTTGATGAGAGGTTAGAAGTGATCTCCACTGTAGTTTTTGTATTAAACAAAATTGAGAATGGAAATAGGGAATATGTAACCAAGACAACAACCTGATCAAAGAGCAGACAACAGTCGAAGACCACAAATGTGCAATGCATGCAACAAGAAAGTAACGCACCCGGAAGTGGTTGTCAACTGGCCCCTTAATTTAAATATGTACTAGTTTAGTGAAAAAAGATGTCATACTAAACTCCAAAACATATAAATAAACTTAAATCTAAAAATATACATGACTGAAAAAGGCCAGAGTTTCTTGACTTGGAACAAGCGCAAAAACGTGGCAGGGTTAAACATGTTTTGTAAGATATCAACCCTCATATACATGTATCTACAGAAACTGTTGCAGTCTTAGACAGATTTCCGAAATTGGTAAACTGCAATATAGTAATTATTACTATTTTTTTTTAATTGATTCTAAATACAAAAGACGATATGAGACACCAATATCAATATTTGCTGACTAGTCACAATAACGAAGTCAAGAACATCGTAATTTCTACCAAATGGTCTTAATAAAGAAAAATATATGTGGTATGATTGCAATGAGACAACTATCCACAAGAGACAATAGATAGATAGTTTATTCTCATAAAACCATGCAAGTACAAAGGTTACAGAGAAGTTTAAAAAAAAATAGTAAACATAAAAATAAAAAATGCATTGAAAATGCATAAAATTCAAAATTTCGGATGAGATAACATATAAAAGAATATATATTTAGACTTGTATAGTCAAATGTAAAAGCTAAAATTGTATAAAGAAATACTTTTTATAAGTATGTTAAATAAATTATGGTTGTTAAGAAGGAGTGAGCTTACTATTAATACATCTTATAAAAATGCAGAGGTTTCTTAGTGTCTTTGGTTTTTTTGAATTAAACAGTTTGTTGAATGTAAAAATGTTATGTCTTGGTATTAGTCCATTTGGAATAAATCTTCTTCTTTCATCTTGTAAAGCCGGGCAAACAAAAATATAGTGGTATTCGTCTCCGATATCTCTTTTTGTACATATTGAACATTTTCTATCACTTCTTTCAATGTTATACCATCTCCCCTTTTCTATTGGCAGTGAATGATTCGATGTTCGGAATTTACAAAGTGTATATATATCTCGGTCATTTATGATGTTGAAATAATTCTCAAATTCAAAATGTTCCTTAAAGAGCCTATATGTAATGCATTTTGATGTGTTCTGAATAGCTGAGTTCCAAATTTGTTTTAAACTGGTCAATTAATCTAAGTTTGATACTTTTTGGTAACCATTTGGTGAGGTCTGTATTTTGCACATAAAATAAGTTTGAAAATCCGGCATTGTCCAATATATTTTTAATGTTCTTTATCCATAAAATATCATCATTGTTTGTGTGATATCGGGAATATACAAATTTGTATAATATTGATGATAACTTGTTTTCATCTATAAGCAGCCTGCACCAATATGTTATCATTCGGCATTTAATGCTTATTTCCAATGGGTAACGTCCAGTTTCACCGTACACGATCATGCTTGGGGTAGATCTCTTGAGGTGTAGTAAATGCTTGAAAAATTTGAGATGAACTTGTTCAATAATGTCATTTTTTCCAAATTCCCATACTTCACATCCGTATAGAAGAATTGGTTTCACCAGTTTGTCAAATAACTCTAATTGGCATTCAATTGATAAATTACACTGCCTCCCTTTTTTAATAACGTTGTACATAGCTTTTGTTGCTTTTTCTGATAGTCTTTTCTTTGCTTTATTGAAGGATCCAGATCTTGTTAACAATAGTCCAAGGTAGTTAAATTCTTTCACTATTTCAATTTCATTTTCTTCATCAATGAAATTAATATTATTAGGCTGTCTTCCTTTAGAGAAAATTAAAACTTTAGTCTTAGATGTATTTACTTTAAGTTTCCAAGTATCACAATATTCACTGAAGCAATTTAATTGCATTTGAAGGTCTTCCTTTGTTTCTGACATTAGAACAGTATCATCGGCATATAATAAAATGAACAGCTTTAAATAGATATTGAGGCTAGTTTCAAGGGAGTTCGATATTGATGACAAACTTTTCACATTATGTGATAGCAAAAAATCAGTGAGGTCATTGATATATAAAGAGAATAATAGAGGGGAAAGACCGAATGAGAAAGAAATTGACAACGGTAGGTCAACCTACAACAATGAGGAAAGCCCAATTTGCATAGTCAGCTATTTAAGACCTTATATGACAAATGTAAAACAATTCAAACGAGAAAAGACTAACGGCCTAATTTATGTACAAAATAATGAATGGAAAAAAATATGTAACACGGCAACAAACGTCACTACTGAGGTCAAAAAGCTTGTTTTTTTTTTTTCTTTATTTTATTTTTCGCTTTGATTTATAGTAGTTGTTATGCCCCATTTATGGGCATTATGTTTTCTGGTCTGTGCGTCCGTTCGTTTGTCCGTCCGTCCGTTGTACCGTTTTCCGTCTGTTCGTCCCGCTTCAGGTTAAAGTTTTTGGTCGAGGTAGTTTTTGATGATGTTGAAGTCCAATAAACTTGAAACTTAGTACACGTGTTCCCTATAATATGATCTTTCTAATTTTAATGCCTAAATAGAGATTTTTCCCCATTTCAACTGAACATAGAAAACGATAGTGCGAATGGGGCATCCGTGTACTGGGGCGGACACATTCTTGTTTTTAGAATGTTTTTATAATCTTATACATTGCATGCTCTGAATATATGAGGCGCTTTTCAGAAAACATTCACAAGAAATACGCTAGAATTTAATTTTGTTTTTGTATATTGTATTGTGTAAGTCCTTGAGAAGGCAGCTGGTTTTTCTTACTTGAAATAATTTAAAAAAAAATAAATTAAATTACGCACTTCAATAATCTTATATATACTTACATGCATATTTATTAAATATGTGAGAAGTTCTTTAACATTTTCTAATACGTACATGTAACAGTTGGAATAATGTCTTTTTATAAGCTGAAAGACTCGCGTCTGGCGTAAATATGAAATATTAATCCTGGTATCTATGATGAGTTTACTGACAATGATGTTAATACATGATGTTCTTTTCAGAAATCATGTACTGGCCTAAGGGTTTGTTTTCGTCATCGTAAGTCCGTAGGAATGCAGCTGATTTTTGTTACATGGCAAATGAAAACAATTTATATTAAATCTTGAATTATTTGCATTTAAAGTCACTGAAGGCATAATGATTACTAAGATGTTTCCTTCCACAGTTGGAGTAATACAAGGATGCATTCTAAGCCCTACCTTTTTTTCTTTTTACTTAAAACTCCATGTTCGATAACTCATCATGTGATCCTTTAACATTATGTCCTGTCTTTTATATGTTGATGAATTAGTATTAATATTAGAATCTTCAGAAGGTTTACAAAAATGTCTAAACAAGTTAAACACTTATTGTGAAAAATGGAACTTGACTGTCAATCTTGACAAGACGAAAACAATGATATTTAATAAACGTGGTAAAAAACTTACTAAAGACAAGTTTGTATTGAATAATGAAGTAATCGAATGCTGCACAGAATAAAAATATTTACGTATACTATTCAAGCCATCAGGACTTTTCACTAATGCTGTAAATCTCCTCTGTAAACAAAAAGCTTCTAAGGCATTGTTTCGTATTAAAAAAATACTCTACTCAGATAAAATAGATGTTTTTTTCCCATATGAAACTTTTTAATTCTTGCGTTAGCCCAATATTACTGTATTGTAGTGAGATATGGTCACTAAATATTGTAAAAAACAACAAAATCTTGAATCTCAATACTTATCAATCCAATCAGTCAAACTTCAGATCAAATTTTCAAAAAATCTTCTTAATGTTAATGCAAAGGCAGTATAAAATACCGCTGTATTAGCTGAATTGGGAATGTACCCTATTGGTATACAGGCCCTTAAGGTTTATGTACCCTTCTGTAGCCTTTTTTGTACGAATTTTTTAAACCTCAATTGTATCAAAACTAAAGATATAATAAATAATAGAGATAGGCCATTTAGTACATGTTCCAAGGGGAAACTTGATGCAAAGCATTATTTTTTACTGTTTCATTGCATTTGATAGAAAAAGAGGACTTTGTGGCAAATAAATCAAGATTTTTATAGAAAATCCACAGCCTTTAATACAGAGATTTTTGTTATAAAATTTGAAACATAAATTACTCACTTGATTTTCTATGATGTGCCAGGGGTTTAATTTTTACAAAAAGTTCTAAGTAACCTGTAAATTCCAAAACACCTCGTGCTGAGTCACTAAAGTCGAGCGCACCCTCAAAGGTGTACTTGATTTTGGCCATATTTATACTTGTCTTAACCAATAACTACATTTATAAGCTTGTTTTAAGGAAATCAATGCTAGCACTGCATGCAATAATCCTATATCTATCAGTTATCGAATTGCCAAATATGAGAGTGCAAGGATAAAGGCTGTGGATTTTCTATAAAAATCTTGATTTATTTGCCACAAAGTCCTCTTTTTCTATTTAATGCAATGGAACAGTAAAAAATAATGCTTTGCATCAAGTTTCCCCTTGGAATATGTACAAAATGTCCTATCTCTATTATTCATTATATCTGTAGTTTTGATACAATTGAAGTATGAAATGTTCGTACAAAAATGGCTACAGAAGGGTACATAAACCTTAATTCTTTTGTATGATTTCGGTTACTTATTTTAAATTCAAATGAAAATGAGTCTTTATAATATAATGTTTATAAAGTTAAAAAGCAGTTTAATGATGGATTTGCTTCAAAAATTAAAATTGCTACTATCAAAATTGAAGTTCACTTATGTTTGGGAAAAATCAATGTACCTTTTCTTTAAAAAAAAAACGATTAATTTTAGCCCTTGTGAAGAAGCTTTATTAAAATTACATTATATTTTGGAAAAATTGTTACTGTATCTTTAAAGATGATAGTTAAATAAATGGAAATAAACTAAAAACCTACAGAAAATTTAAAGTAAAGTATGAACAAGAAAAGTACCGTTTATTGAATTTAGATAAAAATGTTACAAACAATTATGCCGAAATAAGAATAAGTAAAAGTATGCTGACTGTTGCACGCGGTAGACACAACAAAACAGCCTTGGAAAATAGAATATGACCTTTATGCCAAAAAGAGGTGGAAGATAAATTCCATTTTTCATCACATGTACAAAAGTTAAAAAACTAGGATCAAAATGTTTAATTAAATTTCTAGTATTGTTCACAGTTTTAATTCAATGAGTAAAGAAAGCAAATTGATTTTAAGACTGCATTTCTTTCTAACCAAAATTTTGTAAACGTTATGTGGCAGGTTTTTTCTTTTCTAAACGCTACAAAAGTAGAAACATCGGTTAATCAGTCTTTACTGACCCTGTTTGAACTTTCCATAAGGCATGCACATGTTGTTGGTAAACAGACTTTTTACAAACGTAGATCAAATACTTCGTTTAATCAGGTGGAAGTAAGAAACACATGCAGCGTTACAAACGACACACTACAGACGCATTTTTATCGTTTGCATAGATTGTCAAAGTTTATGCAAACTTTGCAAACGTATGTTTGAAAGAAATGACCAAAACATGTGCGCGCTTAGCCGTTTGCATCGTTTGTGTTATACCGCAGTCCCACTAGGCCACGATCGCACTACGATCTGTAAAAAAATGCAAACTTTGATGATCGTAGTACGATCGTGTAGATCGCAGTAAGGTCGTATCACGGTCGTGGTGAGGTCTTCAAGATCGTGATGAGCGTGGCCAATTTTGAACATGTTCAAAACAATCGTGGTGCGGTCGTGGCGAAATCAGGTCGTAGTAGAAGCGTAGTTAGAGCGCACTAAGATCGTAGTAAGATCGGAAAGGTCGCTGTACCATCATAGCGAGAGCGTGATTCTATTTGGATAGGCTGCGCTACGATCTCACAGCGACGTTATCACTACCTCACTACGACCATCACGGTCTCCCCGCGACCCAACTTCGCCTCCACTACGACTATACCACGCTGTTCACGACCATAGTACGATTCTAGCACGCCCTTGCCGTCCTCATCACGCTCTTCTTACGACCTGACTACGTTCACACTACGACCATCATTCTCATTGTCATTTTCACATAAAATATATTAAATTCTCTCCAGGTTTTGTTTTTTTTTTGTATGTAATTATGACTTCTTATTCTTTTTCTCTAACGGCTCAATCATGCTTCTCGTTTTTATATAGATTAGATAGGGGGTTTTCTCGTTTGAATGGTTTTACACTAGTAATTTTTTTTTAGCCCTTTATAGCTTGCTGTTCGGTGTGTGACAAGGCTGCGTGTTGAAGGCCGTGTCTTCGCCTATAATGGTTTTCTTTTGTGAATTGTTACTTGGATGGAGAGTTGTCTCATTGGCACTCATACCACATATTCCTATTTCAATTGGCACATCTGTGTCATCTCTGCTACTGTTCACCGAAATATCGTCATTTGATCTTTATGGACCAGCAGTAGGTTGTAATTTATATTGGATTGTCGGTCCGAAATATCTGCTTGATCTGGATTCGTTACTATCAGAGCTCCCTCTGCCTCTCCATAAACCTCTGCCACAACGCCCACGTGTTCTTGTAGATTTTGGTGGCATGACTGTATTGTTTCCGAGAAATCTACGTATTAATCAGAAATACTAGTGGAAGGAATGGAACTGTATTGATATGGAACACGATGTTGACGTTATTGCTGAGAACGTAGTAAGATCGCGGTATGACCGAAGTATAATCGTGGTAAGAACGTGCAATAATGACAGTAGATGCGTTGTTAGATCGTGTTGCAATCGGATAACTCGCGGTAAGGCCGTAGTGAGAACGTAATGAGCGTAGAAAGATCTTGATAAGCGTAGTTAGGTCGCAGAATAATCGCGGTGAGAGCGTGGTATAATCGTAGCGGGATCGTTGTAGAAGCGTAATGAGGACGTAGTAGCATCGTGAAAGCAACGGAAATTTACATTTTCATGCCGCTTATACCGCGATCTCACCGCGATCTGAATTTATTTTAGATCGCGGTGAGCGTGGTGCGATCGTGGTCTAGTGGGACTGGGGCTTTAGAAAGAAATGCACCTTATATTTTCTTGTGAAAAATGGGATATTTTACTTATCATTGTTAACAATATATAAGTGAAATGAGAAAAACAATTATAATGCCAATATATGAACTGTGTGTGATTAACTCATAATATTTGTATTGATAATTTTATAGAGGAGGCATGCTGTCAAAAATAGTATTATATTAAATATAATAAGCTTTACTTTTTTTTCAATGTTACATGTTGGTATTGTTTACTGTTTATTGTTTTGTCATTAATATGCCTGTCTGTCTGTTTGTTGGTTTTGTTTTTGTTTTGTATTGATTGGTTTATTTAGTAACAATCCTATTGTTTGGATTTCATATTCTTATTCTTATATAAAGTGCGTTGAAACTGCATAGTCAGTTTTCCTATCGAAGGTCGGTGGTTTTCTCTGCGTACTCCGGCTTCCTCCACCTATAAAAAATATCCGCCACGAAATAGCCCAAAGGCGGTGCATAACACAGACATGAACTGTAATCCTTCAGAAATCACACATTACAATCATACAATATTAAAAAAAACTGTATAAAATTTCGGTCATTGCAAAAAAAAATAGTAACCATTTCTCTGTCTGTTTCTCTCGACAAATATCGATGTAAGTCGATTACTTCATTGCATGATATTAAAATAGTTATTCCACTTAAATCAATATCTCATTCTTATGCGGTCCGTCCTCCGTCTAATTGTTTGCGTGATGGAGACACAAAGGATATGCGTGGGGTCGATAATATGATATCATAAGCCCGGGGGCGACAAGTTATATCTTTTATGAATCAATGTCTATCATTTGAATATGCGTCTTACGTTAACTTTTGTTGTGACGTCTTTTGAAGTTGCAGCACTTTTCTGGATAAGACCCTACACCAGTTGGAAGCAAGTCCTTGATAACGTCTGTTGTCGTCTCTATCAGCAACAATAGCAGGGGGCATTAATTAGGTGGTCCGAGACCACAATTGTCGTCCCTTGATTTTGCATGAGTTTCGTTGTTCCGTCCCTTGATTTACAAATATAGTCCCTATTGTTGACAGTAGGTTACTTAGTCCCTAGTGTTGACAGTGGGTTACTTGTCATGAATTTTTATACCCCTTCCTAATTTATTTCTCCATGTTTAATGCCTGAAATTGCAAGGAGGGGTTCAAATTACACTGTAAAAAAATTTGGGTCAAGAATTTTAAAGAAAAGTAGTGATTTGGTCCAGCTGAAAAAGGTTTAAAATTAATACTTCGGAAGCTGTCAAAAGATTTCAAGACGCCCTAAACATAAAATTGTTCATATTTGTAGTTAGAGCCGATGAAGTTTTCTATAATTTTGATATAATTTGTCCCAATAGTAGTACAACACACTGTAAAAGTTTCTTTGAGAAAGCGCAGATGGAATTTTTTTTATTTTCATTTATGTTCTAAAATAATGCACTACGAAATATATGTGGTCTCGGACCAGGTGGCACTGCAGTCATTTATAAATAGTGAGCTCAAAGAATCAACCAGTGCTTTTTAATTATCAACGATAACAACAATAAGCAATCGTATTTTGTAGATGTAGATTTGTAGATGTAAATCATAAAAATATATTTAAGTAAACAAAATCGTACAAACTTACGCAATCGGTATGCTCTATACAGATATTTCTGTTAAATAAATATGGTTCATATATAGTTACTGTAAATTCAGAAATTATTGCGATGTTTAATTATTGCGAAAAATGCGACAGGGTTATAATCGCAATAATGTAAATCGCATTTCAATTTTTATAATATGAACTAAACAGGATTTTTCGCGATATCGCAAAAATTAAAATAGCATTTTAGTCAAAATGACAAAATCGAAATAATGAATGCACGCATTAATGCCTGAATCTACAGTACTCGTTTTTTAGAAAACAAGACATTGATAACCGACCAAATATTTAACTACAAATGTAATGCCACTTTATATTTTGAAAAGAAAAAAAAAGATAAATCTAACATTTCGATTAACACAAATAATATTTTCAGATTTAGTCGGTTAAAGAGCTCACCAGAGCTCATGTTTTGTCTGTTATGTATATATATGCCGACTCTAAATAAAATTTACTTACTAGATTTTCTCTATCTTTTACAACATTTTCAAGCCAATCAGCTAGAATTAATTTTAGAACTATGTCGTTCTTTATCCAAGTCGGTCATGTTGGTCGGCAGGCGGATCATATTTTATTAACGAGATACCCAAAGAATGAATTTGGCCAAGTTTGGTTCTAATTGCCCATAAGTTTCAGAGAAGATTTTAAAAAAAAAGTAAACGGCCGCAGAAAACAACGACGGCAGTCGGACGCCCAGTGATCAGAAAAGCTCACTTGGTCCTTCGGGCCAGGTGAGCTAAAAAGGGAGTCAATTTGGAATAACACTTGAATAGATTAATTATTGTTTATTACAAACTCTGTAGAGTTGTTACAAGGCTTCCTTCTAGTGTAGACAGCGTGGAATCGGATATATCGCCACCCATTCTGATCGGACGTAGTTATAAAGATCCCACAGCCGAACTGACACCACATTTAAACAAGGATTATGCTTCCGGGCGACAGTATAACTCAGATACGACCATGTTTCTATTCAACCCTTGGGTGCGTGGGGGAAACGAAACGGCATTGAATAAAACCAATAACGGGCTAATCTTTTGAGGATAATTTGTCCCTAATCTTTTCACAATTCGTTTTAATGGTAAAACCTGGCAATGACTGTGGATTGGATGGATTAAGTTACGAATTGGAATTCACGACAAAACAGACGATATTTTGATTTTGCGTTGTTAATTTATTATTTCAGTGCAACATCATTTTTTGATAGATGGTTACTGTGTACAATCAAAAGTTTGTAATGGGAAAGATGATCTCATGTTTTTGAATATGTTTTACGACGTATTTTAATTTGGGAAATCGTTCAGTATTCAAAATAACTGGACGACTGACATCGAGTCATGACAACAACAACTCATCACCTAGGCGCTTTTGGGGTCGATTTTTGATGATAATCATTAGGGCACGAATACAAGGTCTATTTTAGAACTATAATCATGATATTTTCTGTTATATTATTTACATTTTTACAGCTGCACACTTCTAAACATTTTAGAATGTAATACTATACTGAAAGAGGAATAACTCTAAAAAGATATCGTATAGAACAAGACTGTCGAACATCGATATCGTACATGTAGCCACGTTATTCCTTAAAGGATGGATGGTGCTTGCTTTCAAAGAATGGTGCGATCAGGTACTTCACTAGTGAGGAGAAATAGTAACACTGATCAAGAAATATGAAAATAACACAAAAATTTGATAATGATAAAATCATTTTCATATTAAAACGTTACATCATTTTCGTAAAATATTATTACAGAATAATTACATTAGATGGATGTTTCATTATAATGCGTTATTCTGATTGGCTACACTGCAATCTCGCACTATTCCTTAATCAACTACATTACACTATAAAATTTACCATTCATGAGTACACGAGATCCCGTAATATGTGACCAGCCATGATATTTTGGGTCCAAATGAGGTCCATGGTGGAAAATGAGATTTTTTTATGCAATAAGTACCTATATATAAGTGAAACAATACTGCAAAGTTTTAGAGTAATATGGACTTTAGTTTTTACGAAACGGCCTTTTGTATTATCCCATCTCAAAGGTGAATTTTCCAATGTTTTTGGTATTTGGTGAACTTAGAAGAAAAAAAAGAATACTACCACTCTGGTTTTTTTCCCTTCATTCTGTGCAGTAGAATTAAAACATAGGCTGTATTCCATGTCAGTTTTTGTACACTAAAAATCTATATATCTAGGTTAAATAATTTGCAAAGTTGCCATAGTAACCATATCCTTAATTTTTTAATTAAAATTATTACCGATACCATGTAAGTACTCTGTTAACCTATTCCTTCAAAAAACAATGACGTAGAGGATTTAAAATAAATATATTTAATAATCATCATAATTTATTATTAAGCAACATCATAATTTATTGTGAAAGCAAAGCTGGACATGTAATGTTTCCATTTTTTTTTTATTTACAATGTCCAGTAAATTTTCAGTGTCCACATTTCCTTTTATTGTCATTTTCTGTTGCTGAAGTGAGCAAGTTTAATTCTGTTTGTGCACTATAGGCAAAGGGCAAGCGTCTTTATTTATACAGTAGGGTGCTACTTAGTGTGTAAATACCACTGTCTCATAGCATCTATAGTCCCTTAGATTCTATTTCTTGTGCATGGTAATTGTGCATCCAAATTTTGAAAAACATGAACTCCTTTCTTTTAAGGAATAACAGTACTGTAGTTGAAGAGTTGCCACCATCAATTGTAGATTTGACGGTCGCAAATGCAGTTTTACTGGCGACGCGTTGCGGAGACAGTAAAACGGAGATTTGCGACCATCAAATCAAAATTGACGGTGGCAACTCTTCAACTACAGTACTGTTATTCCGATTCTAATGCATTACAAAGAGAAAAAATACGATACAACTTGAAAAAATGTCTAAATTTGTCAAATAAAAAAAAATCCGCGAAACTTCATGAATGATTTTGGCACAAAGACGTCATGGCTAAACGTGACGTCATACAAATGAAAACTTACAAACTGGAGGTTATTACGTTACCTGTACGCTTCAAATTCGGATAAAATTACATTAAAACGGCGAATTCGAGGTAGGTGTTGTTTTATTTTCGATTATATAGTAGTAATCGAACATTTGTTGATTCATCAATTCAAAATGGCGGGTCCCTCCTTAGTTACGCCTGGTCAACTGTGGATTTGACGGCAACTTTTAGCCAATGAAAAAAATTGTTACATCCAAATTGCATTAGAATAACACGTTGATGCACACTTCTTCATCATGTGCATACTTTTTAGCAAAGACAACACCAGGATGGGTTATATCCATTCTTTAAAAAAATAAAATTATGGCAGTAAGGTTAAAAAGTTATAGTGCACAATTAAATTAGATAAAAACTTGATAAAAATCCTAATTTCATGATCCTAGCTAAAAAAATGTAATTACAATAATTATCAAAGGTACCAGGATTATAATTTAGTACGACAGACGCTCGTTTCGTCTACATAAGACTCATCATTGACGCTCATATCAAAATATTTATAAAGCCAAACAAGTACTAAGTTGAAGAGCATTGAGGATCCAAAATTCCAAAAGTATTGAATGATTCTTTTTATAACTTCATAGGATTGTAAAAGCGTTGATCGTGCGGAGATTTTTAGAATGAAGCGATTCCGCGCTTCATACAAAATGTACTTCGGTCAACGCTTTTAAACCCCAATGAAGTTCCTATAAAAAGAAGCATTCAATTCTTAATAAAAAAAGGTCATAAAATTTATAAAAAATACAGAATTCTAATATAACGTCCTTAATTCGCTTTGTGAATAAACCCATGCTCTAAATCTAATATGTTTTGTTTGCACATGCGAATAATGACTACTGAAATTCCTCCCTCTGAAAAATCACATTGCCAGACGTTTTCTTGTTTACAAACAAAAAAGAGAGGTTAATGGAAGAGCTTATACAAACGCTCTACACTTATACACATCGGACATAGAAAGTACCTTAATTGTCCTAATCACAATCGAAATAATCGATGAAAGTTATACTTTATTGTAGTTTTAACATGCCATGTGTTGGCATTATATTCGGGATTTTTTTTGCACGAGCGATAGTGAGGGCTAAAATAATCACGAATATAAATTCGTACCCATGTTAAAACTACAATGACGTATAGCTTGCATCAATTATTTCTTAAATTAAGGACCCACCCCATGCATACTCTCATACATAAATGAAACAGCAACCCAATGACAAAGTGGGACACAATATTACTAATAGGTGCACAATAACATATTCTTAAGTTTGTGAATTGTTTTACACGTTTCTTCACTTTAACATCATTTAATGATTAGGAATAGAATGTCTTATTACTCGTTGGTTTACTCGTCTGTAATACTATCAACCGCGAGGACCATACATGTACTAGTATATTGGACTTTTAAATTAGTTGTCTATTACGTTTTTGTTTAATTCATTTATAAAGCTACCTCATTACTTCACTTCTGTTTTAAACAGATATATATGCCCCATTGGTTATTGACGGAGTACTCTAGTTTGGGTTTACATGTTCACGTATTGTTTTATACAGATCATGATTGCATGTCCCTTTGGTTATTGACGGAGTACTCTAGTTTGGGTTAACATATACACGTTCTGTTTTATACAGATATTATATGCCCCTTTGGTTATTGACGGAGTACTCTAGTTTGGGTTTACATGTACACGTTCTGTTTTATACAGATATTATATGTCCCTTTGGTTATTGACGTAGTACTCTTCTAGTTTGGGTTTACATGTACACGTTCCGTTTTATACAGATATTATATGCCCCTTTGGTTATTAACGGAGTACTCTAGTTTGGATTTACATGTACACGTTCTGTTTTATACAGTTATTATATGCCCCTTTGGTTATTGACGGAGTACTCTAGTTTGGGTTTACATGTACACGTTCTGTTTTATACAGATAGTATATGCCCCTTTGGTTATTGATGGAGTACTCTAGTTTGGGTTACATGTACGCGTTCTGTTTTATACAGATATTATATGCCCCTTTGGTTATTGACGGAGTACTCTAGTTTGGGTTTACATGTACACGTTCTGTTTTATACAGATATTATATGCCCCTTTGGTTATTGATGGAGTACTCTAGTTTGGGTTACATGTACGCGTTCTGTTTTATACAGATATTATATGCCCCTTTGGTTATTGACGGAGTACTCTAGTTTGGATTTACATGTACACGTTCTGTTTTATACAGATATTATATGCCCCTTTGGTTATTGACGAAGTACTCTAGTTTGGGTTTAAATATCATATGCATATTTGTACAATTCGATAATCCCAAGTAGGGTCAAATATGCAATGTTACATTTATTTTCCTTAACGTTATCGAATGTATACAAAAAATCAATAAAGTGAATAAGCATTATATAAGTTAAAAGTACAAAAAAAACTTTTAATTGATATAACCTGTGGGTTAGGATTATATGTCATTTACCTAAATTTACCCATAATACCTTTATAAAGCATATTACCTGCATTGACTTTTGTGTACCAACCTATTTAATCGGTTTAAATCTTAATTAGCCATACAAACGTGAACCATTTAGAAAAAAACAAATTATTAACTTGCAAAAAAATTATTAACACCGTTTACTGCTGCGCTGTTTGATTTCCTTTATACATTTCATACCTGGATACATATTTATCATTGATGTATTGTCGATATGTTGTTTGAAATTTAAATGAGTTTGAGAAATCGATTGAACCCTGTATCTAATGTAAACAACCGTGGAGCCGTGATAAGTCTATAGGTTATAGAAAATGGAGGATAAATTACCTAATATCAAACCAAAGGTAAGTGAAATTAATGCAAAAAATAATTTAATTTGCATCTCGGCAGGTGCGTGTTTTTACCTATTTAGTAAGTTGTAATAAGTTCATCTTTACGACCGATTACGTACGCATCTTCGATTAAAAAATCATAAAGGTAATTTGTTTAGGATTAGTTTCAATGTGGCGAGTTTGAAAGGAATCATGGTGGTTTAGGAATTAAAGTAGTTGACACGGAAAATCCACTGCAGGCGCGGATCCAGAGGGGGGTTCCGGGGGTTGGAACCCCCCCCTTTTTTTTGGACGATCAATGAATTTGAATGGGGACATGTAATTGGAAACCCCCCCCCCCTTTGTCCTGGGTTAGGAACCCCCCCCCCCCCTTTTTAAAATGTCTGGATCCGCCCCTGCACTGCATTAAGAATACAATCGTATTCCCAAAGGGAAGGGGGTAACAGGCTTCTACTAGGGCAAATGATTTCTGACAAAATGGTTACAAACACCAAATATCTGACAGTAAACTTTGGTTGTAAGTGAAACAGAAATGTTCATGATTTTTGTTTACTTGTATTTTTAAATCTATTTTAACAGTTAAATAAAATGATCAGAAGTAAAAATCAATAGTTATTAAAATAAAAAATTGCAAAGTTCATAATTAAAAGAAAAACAGTATGATTTTAAAGCACCCTCATACAAAGAAAATAATCTGTAAACAGTTGATGGTGTTCGTACCTGAAAAGAAGACTGAGCCTCACTCACCTTTGATTACTACTGGAGAACATTTGTTTGGCAAATTGTTGCATGGAATTTTTGCGTCAAGTGTGTACTCTTAAATAGTTTCATATCTTTTAGACTACATGTAATCTTTTTTTAAACTAAAAACTGTATGATTTAACAGGTATTTTTCATCTATAATTGATAAAAATGCCTATATTTATATATTAGTATTTATTTCAACTTATATTGCTTTGCACGGAGAGCAGTCAATTTTGCCCGGTAGAGAACCAATATACGGATTAAGACTGAAAGCTACAGTGCTAAATGAATAGTGCACTGGCGAGAGCTATAATAAAATAAATATTTTATGTAGGTTTGCGGAACAGACTCAGTGGTTAAGAAAGATCCTAATCAAATGGCAAAATCAAAAGCTCAAACACATCAAACAAATAGATAACAACTGTCTTATTCCTGACTTGGTACAGACATTTTCGTATGTAGAAAATGATAGAATAAACCTGGTTTAAAAGCTAGCTAAACCTCCCCATGGATGACAGTTGCAACATAAAAACGATGCCGTTACAGTGCTGAAGGTCACGTGTTCGTTCCAGACTCGGGGCGCTGACATTTTCAGTACATTAGTACATTAATATGTAAATTTACACCCTCGCTCAAAAATCCCTCGTACCAAGCCCATAGTTTAAACTATAATTATAGTACTTTGGGGGCCTCGGTTGGCAAAAGTTACCCCATAATTTGACCAGAAAATCGACCTAGACTGCAGTCTGTTCGGTTTGTCTATCCCCGCCAATTTGCTCAGTGGTTATCAGCAAGTACTTTGGCCCCCTCCACCATAAAAAAAACAGACTTCCCGTGGTGTCTTAGATTCCATTGGTGTTGGGTTGTGGTTTGTCCTTGGTGCTAGGTTGTATATTATTAAGTGAAACATCTCCATAATCCGTTAGGGATTGTACATTGATGCCACTGTATCTTCGCAGCTATCGTAAGGAGCTCCGAGTATAAAAAAAGGATTGTATTATACTATTACAATCTACAAAATCTATTTTTTTTCACCTTCAGTATTTTTGCGTAAGTTAATTTTGTTATATATACTATAAAAATTTTATCTCAATTATCTTAAATGGTTCTTTCTGCTATGTTACAGTTTTAATCCTTATTTTTGCCCTTCATCCCGATAGATGCTTTCAGCAAGCACAATAACATATAGATATAAATGTGTTTTTTTTATATAATATGATTGAGCAATGATGATATAAATAGAAGTTTTTACTTTCAAGTCCTTGACTGATATAAGTTCAAATTACAATAATTAAACTTCTATTTCAGTCGCGATATTAGGACATTTTTATTACAATTAATCGTTCAATACTATAGGAAATGTGTTTACAGTATACAATATTTACCCGAGGATATTTACAGCATATTTATTTATACATATCAATTATTTCAAAGCGCATATTTACATGTCAATATTAAATGATGTTAACAATGGACGTTATAAATCTTCAAGATAAATTTTAAAAGGTGGACAATAAAAACTGACTAATCCAAACGCTCGATTTTTATATTAATCAACAGAACGAATGTACAACTGCAACTGTGATATTGGTACAGGTATTTATTAAAATGTTAGTTCTGTTTTATGTAGGCCAAATTTAGGTTAGCATTGACAAACACTAACAGACCACCAATAATTACCTTTCATAAATGTATATTCAATAACGAATAGGGATAAACCTATTTGTCTTATTATTCATCTATGTCCTCTGTTTGCTAATTACATCGATCTTAAAATTATAAAAGGACTATTCACGTAATTCACGGTTATGGGTTTTGATGTTCTACAATCAAAATGGTCCTCAAATAAGTTTCTCCCTTTGAAAGTTTGTCACGTGATATTGTCTTCTAAGATGTATAAGATGAATTGGATGATTAATTTGTGTTTGACGTTCAGTGGGAAATATTACATATATCATATAAGGATGAGAACATTTTCAATTTGACTCGAGTGCTTTATACTAGACCGACGTGATGAATCGGATCTTTAATACTCTCTCGGAAACACTTATCCGGACTCCGAACAAACAGTTCTTTGGATTTTCTCCTTTTTTTTGCCTGAACTTACAGAGGAGATTAGGGGGAGAGGGAAATTAGGTCAATTTATTTTCAGGATATCATTGATGATTTACATGGTAAATAGTCTGACTTACGGAATAAATTGTTATTTCATTTTCAATTAAAAAAAAAGTAATTTGTTTCATCTTGTCTTTTTTAATCATTGTAGGTCAAACAAGTATTCATAAAAGTTCATTTTCTGAAGATTGGTGAAATCGATACGGTGAAAGAGAAGTATACAGCCGACATTTTCATACAAGCAAGATGGCGGGAAAAACAATTAGATCACAAGGTAAAAGCACTGGCACTTTGTCACGTGATAGCATTATAAGTACTATATTTCATTTTATATTTCATTCGGTAGTGTAGGGGACGTTCTTTCTTTAAACTCAATGACAATTTTGGAACAAATTGGTTACCATTATTTGACAACCTTCAAACGCATTTTGTATATTCCAGCCCATATGGTATATGGAGTTTAAATTACATCAACTGCCACTCTACTTTAGAACGAATAGTAGACCTACCTTGGTTTCATAATGGATTCTAGGAAGACCACGTTAAGTTAAAGAAGAACCCTTTCTCAATCATTAATCATTTGCAGTTGTTCAATGTTAGAATTCTAAACTAGCTGAATTCATTTTAGCTCACCTGGCCCAAAGTGAGCTTTTCTCATCACATTGCGTCCGTCGTCGTCATCGTCCGTCGTCGTTAACTTTTACAAAAACCTTCTCCTCTGAAACACTGGGCCAAATCAAACCAAACTTGGCCACAATCATCATTGTGGTATTTAGTTTTAAAAAATGTGTCCGGTGCCCGTCCAACCAACCAAGATGGCTGACATGGCTAAAACTACAATGTAGAACATAGGGTAACATGCAGTATTTGGGTCATACATGCCTCTGAACCAAAGCATTTAAAGAAAATCTGCTGTGAATAAAATTGTTCATAGGTCAATTTCTATCTTCCCTGAAATTTTAGACCAATCGGGCAACTTGTTGTTGGGTTGTTTCCCCTGAATTAGTAATTTTAGGAAATTTTGCAGCTTTTGGTTATTATCTTGAATATTATTATAGATAGAGATAAACTATTAATTAGCAATAATGTACAGCAAAGTAAGAGCTCAACAAAGTCAACTTGGAAAAAGTCGTCAATCGACCCCTTAAATAGTTATGCTTTATAGTAAATTTTTAACAATTTTCATAAATTTTGTAAATTTTTGTAAATTTTTACAAAATATTTTCCATTGTCACTTCTGGGCCAATTTCATTAAAGATAAAGATAAGTGTAAGCAGCAAGATTGTTCAATAAAGTAAGATCTACAAACACATCAACAACACCAAAACACAGTTGTGTCATGAATATTATTATATGCACTCGGACCAAGGTGAGCGACACAGGTTCATTAGAGCCTCTAGTTTGTTTAAGTCTTCAATTTTATTGTCATAACGCCAAAATGATTGATCAGTTTATTTTACAGTTTTTATGTGTACGTTTACATGTACCTTTAGTTCTTCTTCCTGTTTTTCGCCCCATGCAATAGTTTGGCATTACAGAGACAATCCACTTCCTGTAACCCCATAAACAGTCAATAAGTGTATAACGGGACGACTATTTGCATTTCGTTGGAGGGAGAAGACACAGGGGGATTGAAAATACATATATCTGGGAGTTTCTCGCTGCATTGAAGATCGACCAATAGGAAGCCTTCGGCTGTTGTATTAATAAAATGCATCGACTCTTCTCACAACTTGGCAAAAGACGCAAAGGCGGAGTTTAGGAGCTGGTGGTGGTGGGGGGGGGGGGGTCCTTGGCCGGGGCCCCTCTTTTGTTGGAAAAATTTGGTTGATTATATAGAGAATTACTAAATCATGACTGAACATTTCTGGATCCGCCACTGTAGACGTAGCGTGATCAGCTTGTGAATTTTTGGCCTTGAGCACTTTTCCAACTTTAGAGATCATACAGAGATAACCACAGGTTTATTATTTTTGTATTTTTATGCCCCACCTACGATAGTAGAGGGGCATTATGTTTTCTGGTCTGTGCCTCCGTTCGTCCGTCCGCTTCAGGTTAAAGTTTTTGGTCAAGGTAGTTTTTGAAGAAGTTGAAGTCCAATCAACTTGAAATTTAGTACACCTGTTCCCCATGATATGATCTTTCTAATTTTAATGCCAAATTATAGTTTTGACCCCAATTTCATGGTCCACTGAACATAGAAAATGATAGTGCGAAGTTCAGGTTAAAGTTTTTGGTCAAGGTAGTTTTGATGAAGTTTAAGTTACATCAACTTGAAACTTAGTACACATGTTCCCTATGATATGATCTTTCTAATTTTAATTCCAATTAAAGTTTTGACCCCAATTTCACGGTCCACTGAACATAGAAAATGATAGCATTCTTGTTTTATATAGTATTTGCTTTTGATTCATTGCCATTTGCAATATAGTAGTTCATTAACTTATTATCATTTAAATTAATACAGAAACTGAAACACAAGGTAAGTAAGTCCTGGTGTGACTAATATAATGCTTCCAATCGGCAATCCTCGAGTGATTCTGCTACTCGTCTTCGGATTCGGCCGAATTGTGACGAATAAAATGCTTCCTATTTAACAGATTATTATCTTAATAAACTTACTGGTCTAATACTAATGGTGATTTTGACTGCTATTTAATATTATACTAAACATATTGCTAAGCAAAGGCGGCGGTATCATAAGTGGGAAGGGATACATACTCCGTCTTCGAAGTTTTAAGCGTCCAAACTTTTGTTTCAGGCCATTATACCCCCAATGACTTGCTTGTCGCGACTACAAAAATGACGTTTGTTTAACAATCAAGTTTCAACTTATTTATTAATTAAAAGTAAAGTATGAATGCCACATGTGGAGAAGCACCTGATGTCCTTCTGGAGCGCCTAAGATCATCCCCTGTTTATTGTGGTCCATGTTACTCAGTCCTTGGTTTCTATGCTGCTTATATATTCTGTTGTTAGCCTTTTTTTTTTTTTTTTGGCGATGTTTTGCTTTGACATTGTCAGATATTTGCCATGGCATTGTCAGTGTTCAGTGGCGGTTAAAGGGGGGGGGGGGTTGGTCCGGGGGTTGGAACCCCCCTTTTTTTGCCGATCAATGCATTTGAATGGGAGCATATAGTTGGAACCCCCTTTACTCTGTGTTGGGAACCCCCATTTTTAAAATGGCTGGATCCGCCACTGGTGTTTTTTCAATCAATGAATTTAAATTTCGTATCTCGTTTAAACTTACTTTTGAAATTCATCACGCTTATTTCCCGCTCGCCTATGCTACCAAAACTTTATGAGAAATGTAGAGTTAGTAATATTAATTGCACGAGCTACTAATGATTTTACACCTTCATTTTGTTTCGCTTTTAGTGGTTCCCTTATAGATACACAAAATCATATAAATTTGTTACTAATGTCTTTCATAACCCTATCTAAAATTATTATTAACTTTCTATGAAAACTCATATATTGGACTTTTGAAGAGATACATTGAATATTTGCATCTTTATTCAACTGAGTTATATAGTGTAAATAGTTTTACAAAATGTAAAATGCATTCTCGTGCTTGAAATCACAATTCCAACTCCCTTTGAGGTTGGGGGTGTTTGGCAATGGAAGGAATACCAGCTGCAATCATTTCTGTATTCGATATTCGAATTTCATCTTATGTATCATTTTTACTCTTTGAATGGGTGCGAATGGAAAATTTTCTGTTGCCCATGGAAATGATCAATGAAATGCAGATTGGTGAAAAAACAAAACCCCAACAAACAGAACACCATACCAACTCATCTATGGGATTTTAACGTAAAACATTGTAATGTATGGGACTTTAATAACGTAAAACATTGTAATGTATGGGACTTTAATAACGTAAAACATTGTAATGTTTGATCTATGGGACTTTAATAACGTAAAACATTGTAATGTATGATCTATGGGACTTTAATAACGTAAAACATTGTAATCTATGGGACTTTAATAACGTAAAACATTGTAATGTATGGGACTTTAATAACGTAAAACATTGTAATGTATGGGACTTTAATAACGTAAAACATTGTAATCTATGGGACTTTAATAACGTAAAACATTGTAATGTATGGGACTTTAATAACGTAAAACATTGTAATGTATGGGACTTTAATAACGTAAAACATTGTAATGTATGGGACTTTAACGTAAAACATTGTAATGTTTGATCTATGGGACTTTAATAACGTAAAACATTGTAATGTTTGATCTTTAAACGAGTTGATCTGAATAGTTTTACAAAAGTATAAAATATTTTCACCTGCTCGAGTTCACACTACTACCTCCCTGAAGTTTAATATCAGGAAGCAAATGGAATGAATGCTAGCATCAATTATATTATCTATATTCAATTTCACAACTTTTCTATTGCATTTTCATGACTTGTTAATTGGTGCGAATATGGAATTTGTATTGGCCCACAGGAAATGATTTATTTGGCAAATACAAGGTAGATTGGTGAAAATGCAAAACGTTAACACACAGAACACCAAAAACGGTAACCCCAAAAAACAAGTACTAGTGTAAGAACTGCAGGATAAAACATATACGTGGCTATTGGGCTATACAAAATACCGCCATTTTTGTATATAATACTGTATCTTAATATCCGTACGTATACCCATTTTTCCGACGTAGTCGGTATAGTTTCGGTTTGTGCCCTTTGAACTTAAGGACGCTTAATTATGGCAACAGAAAACGCATGCTCGAAAATCCTTTCTGTGATTGGACAAAATGCTGTCATGGTGGGTGATTTGGTTGTGTTTGAAAAACGTCTCGTTAATTATATCGTGATGGAAAGCAAGTGTAAAACTACAAATATTTGAACTAGATCTTACAAAGATTTATATTTTTATTAAAATAATTGTTTCTCCAATAGCTCTTTGCATCCGTGACAGCTGTTTATTCGGGACAAAACAATATTTTTTTTTTAATGTAAACTTTGTTGTACGAACGTACATGACTTTTAGAACGCACCTACGCATGTGAGATTTCCTCGGGGTTTTGGTGAATGTAAACAGAAAGATACGAGGACCGAGAATACTGAACACAAACAGAGAAAACGTTATTTAAATGGTATCTTTGTGCTTCTGAAGGTTATCGAAATGATAGTTTTAAACATATACTCAAATTTAAATACGTCGGATATCTTTTTTAAAGATAGTTCTTGTTGTGAATATCTGTAACAAGTCGGGAGCCTGTAATTTAGTGGTTGTTGTAGGTTGTTGGTTGATGTGTATCATATGGTCCGAGACCACAATTATTTCGTAGTGCATTTCTTTTAAAACATAAATGAAAATTAAAAAAAATCCCACCTGCGCTTTCTCAAAGAAACTTTTACAGTGTGTTGTACTACTTTTGGGACAAATTATATCAAAATTATAGAAAACTTCATCGCCTCAAACTCAAAATATGGACAATTATATCTTTAGGGCGTCTTGAAATCTTTTGACAGCTTCCGAAGTGCTATTTTTCAACCTTTTTTACCTGGACCAAATCACTACTTTCCTTTAAAACTCTGGACCCAAACTTTTTTACAGTGTAATTTCACCCCCCTACTTGCAATTTGAGGCATAAAACATGGAGAAATAAATTTGGAAGGGGTATAACATTTAATGGCAAGTAACCCACTGTCAACACTAGGGACTATATTTGTATGTTTTTCATCCATTGTTGTGTGTATAAATCATACTGTTTTTTATTTGAATTGTTTGATATTGTGTCGTGTCGGTGCCTCTTATAGCTTAATTGCAAATATTTAATGTAATTTTGTGTTGATGGAGAGAGGTCTCATTGGAAGTCAACATCCACATCTCTTCATTTTTTTTTATATTTTTATATGCAAACGTTTTAATCACCGAAGATTAATTCATATCGACTTAAGGTGGTACCTAACACTACAGGGAGATAACTCTGTAAAGTCAGCTAAACTTTTTAATTACGTTGTGTTGTAAAGGGAATATTAAACTTCTCAATGATCAAAATTGGTGTTTGTCAAATTGCTATATAACCAGTGTAATTTTTCTGACAATTTGGTTCAATTTTTTATAAATTTTTTTATAAATTTTTAAATTTTTGTTAAAGTGTCAAAGTAAATACTTAGACAAAATTTTATGAAAATTAAACGAGCCAAATTAATTCTTTCTTTTGATTTGAGACACAAATAATTCCAATTCAAATGTAATGTGAAAGTCCGAGTCAGCCTTTTCCCGCCATATTTTAAATATTAAGTATCTTGAAAAGGCGCTCCATGACCTATCAATATTTTTAGCTTATTTTGATCCTTTACCAATGCTCTACCTGCTTATAGTTTCAATTTTAAATTCTTGATTTATTTAATTCACC
Organism: Mytilus edulis; assembly: GCA_019925275.1. NCBI lineage: Eukaryota > Metazoa > Mollusca > Bivalvia > Mytilida > Mytilidae > Mytilus > Mytilus edulis. The sequence continues at coordinate 95,818,741 of CM034354.1, forward strand.
TTAGTACGTCCATCCTTAAGTACATGTACATCTGACTTGTGTACTTTGAATATTTAAATTATAAAGTGTTTGTACCTCAGGAATAGAAACCTTAGCTGTATTTGGCAATACTTTTAGATATTTTGGTCCTCATTGCTCTCCAATTTCTTGCTTTATTTGTTCTTTTTAACCTCTTTGATTCGAGCGTCACTGATGAGTCTGTTGATGTTTTGCACATCTGGCGCAAATACATAATTTCAATCCTGCCGTGGTATCTGTGTGTTTATTATCAAATCATGTTTACTTTTAAATTCGATACTGTTTTTATTTAAAATTGAATGAAAAGCATAAATCCATTATAAAATGCAGGATTAGAATGAATTATATAGAATAATAAAGTTATGCAATAATAAAACACATGCATGAAAAGCGAAGAACAGAGGGTCTATTGTACAAACTCGACGTTTTAAACAGGAAAACTTTAATCACACCTAACATATGAAAAGGTAATTGTAGATTGGAAAAATTATACTATTAAATAATCATTTACTTTGGGGTTTTAAGAAGAAGAAAATCTTAATGAATACTTAACCGATATTATATCCGGGTTGTCTGTCAATATATCGCTTTCCAAATCTCGGGTAATTCGTATTGTCAAGGATTTGTATGGCATTGTTCATGCTTCCAGTGCTTTAAAAAGAATATATATAAATAAATATATTCAATATAAAAATATATTTCTTTTTCTTAACAATTTTACTTGGCATTTAACACCTGTCAGATTCTTAACCGGCTTCGTCTTCAATAGTCTGCATTCAGTAAAATAAAGAGCCGTGAATGTTGTCAATACGCATACTTTGTATAGTTGATATAATTTGCTATGTACATTATATATATATAAGTGTCTAAGAATGTAACTTTAACACACTAATGAGTGTTATAAAATTAGTTGTTATATTTTATATATTATTCACGCAATATTTCGCTAAACAAATTAGCTTCATCGGGCGTGTGCATCTATCTAGGTGAAATCGGATGCATGACAAAAAATATCTTTGTAGCTTGACGGCTACATAAAATTTGTGTAAAAGTTTAACATATTGATTGATGGGGTATATAAAACATATTTTTGCCGTTTATTGTACATAACAATTTTTAAAATCTAAACAAATAGTTTTTTTAGTTAAATAAAATGAAATTCATGATTTATTCCTTTGGTTTTGAGTAGAACTGTTTTTCATCCCTCTCATTAAGTCCATCAGGTTCAAGAGTACGTATAGCTGATGCATCCATAACCTTCTCTCTTTTTTCTCCTTTCGGAGTCCCAATTTTGGTTTACCTCAATTATTTGAAAGGTGATATTATCAAAAGTATGTCCTGTTCTTAAGAGGTGTCTCGTAATTGGACAGTTTCTTCCTTTTGTATAGAACGACCGGTGATTGTTAAGTCTGATGTTGAATTTAGTTTCTGTTTCACCAACATACTGCAGCTTGCAAGTTCCACAAGTAAGAATATAAATACTATGTTGTATCGCTGCTTTGTTACTGTGCTGCTGAAAGAGTGGTCAGTGTTGGCGGCTTTACAGCACTTACAATTGCTTCTACCACATTGTTTGTAACACCCAAATTTAGAAGTTTCTTGTTTCTTTACATTTGATGTCACAAGTATGTCTTTGAGATTTTTGGGTCTGCGATAGGCAATAACAGGAGGTGATGGAAAAATTTCTTTTAAGGAAGAGTCATTTTCGATAAGACGCCAGTGCTTTCGGATAGTAGATGAAATATTTGTCAAATCGGGATGAAAGGTTACAGCAAACGGAATTGTTTTTATATATATATATATATATATAAACAAGTCTAAATTGAAAACTACGTTCAAACCTATGATTGCGTTGGATAAAAACCGCAATTTTTATACGTGTGCATGTAAAACAAATTTCGTTGTAGAAGGGTCTAAATACAGCACAAACAACATTTTCCAAAAGACCAAAAAAGTGAAAAAGTATATTTAAACAAAACGCGTTTGACTAACAGGTCGAACAACTGATGTTCTTAAACCCTGCTGACTGCCATTGAAGATTGCCAAATAAAATTGATCACAAGATGTAACAAAATGGATCTTAATATAATTTTAATATTAAACAGAAAACCGAACAAACTTGTGGCCAAGATGTTTCTATAGGACTCTAAAGTGCGATGGTACTCTAAAGTGCGATGGTTACGCTAAAGTGCGATGGTCTACGCTAAAGTACGATGGTGTATCACGCTAAAGTGCGATGGCTGTTTGTTCATTTTTTGTTTGTATAAAAGACCGTTCACGTCATAATCCACTTACGTTTATTACGTCTATACTTTCGCGGACCATCGCACTTTAGCGTAGACCATCGCACTTTAGCGTGACCATCGTACTTTAGCGTCCCCATCGCACTTTAGAGTCCTACATATATATATACCCTTAAAATCAAATCTGTATCCACACAAGTAGAAATATCAAAAGAAAAAATAAGTTCATAATGCACTAATGGAATCACTTCTCGATCTATCGTTTTCCCCTTGTAGAATATATGCACATATTCAACAATGACGACTGTTTTAGGCAAAACAAAATATTCTCAAAAATTATTTAATTCCTTTATATTACAAATATAGATAACAATTGTAAAAGTCAAAATACTGATAGTGTTCTCTAATTATATTGATTCTTTTCGTATTTTATATGACTATACCCGGACTCGGAGATCGTTCTCTTGTTCCGTGTTTATGCAGGTTCCTTCGTTTATCGAACAATCTGGGGAAAAGCCGAACGGATGATCTTGTTGAAATGTACTAATAGCCTGGCATCCCGGCCCAATCTACATTTGTAGCTGTGCGTCGCAACTGACAAGATTAGCCAGGACCTCAGGCTAATGTACTAACTGTCTCTTGTTCCTTGTCTATACTGGTCCCTTCGTTTATCAAAAAACCGGGAGAATTGCTAAACGAATAATCTTTCTGAAATATGGTTGGTGCCCTTGGTCCGTGTTTTTACTGGTTTCATCGTTGATAGGTATTTGAGAGGATATGTTAAACGGAGTTGGACGATCTTCTAATAATTCGTCATTTCTAGAGCAGCACGCACATTTTTGCTTCATAATGTTTCTGAATTCAACAAAACGTAGAAAATATATCAGAGGATTGAATATTGGTGGAACTAGTAATGTAATGTTGCCATAGTTACCACTTTGGGGTTTGCCTGTTAAAGCCACGAGCACTCTTGGTATAATGGATATGCACAATACTATGAGAATTAACCCCAAAGTAAACAGGTTCAATTTCAGACGTATGACTCTTCCTCTACTCCGTACACGTGACATACGAGTACTACTAATAACCGACACTTTTGTTAAAAGTTGCTTTATTCTAATAGCCGTGATCGTATAGATGACAAATATAACAATTAAAAGCGACACTAATGGGACTTCCTTGAAAACCATGTATGTAAATGAATATTTGTTTCCTATACATCCATATTGCACGTTAAAACCGTCTATGCTATTGACGATAATTGTGTACATGACACACAAACCGAAAACCAATGGTACGCACTTCTTTTGTGATAACAAATTTCGGCAAGTATTGTTAGTAGTTGACGTTGCTAAAAACCTTTCAACACAAATGAATAATGTTTGACAAAGTGAAAGTAGTATTGAACAGTATACGAACGAAGACGTTATAGAACATAAGTACCCCATGTTGACACCCACGTCCTCCAACGATGCGTTTGTTAGTAAGACAACTGTGAATATCATAGTCAGAAAGTCGCCAATGCTTAAACAAAGTGTAAGAAAGTGAAATCCACTTTTCTGCAGTTTTTTCGATTTCAACAGTATTACCATACAAACCAAATTTAGTACAGCAATACAGAGGCATACCATTGCTGTTCCGAATAGGTCGTTAAATTTCCAAATATCTTTTCTGTACATTCCTGTTTCATTTGTTATATTCTCCATAGTGTTGATTTGAAATAAGAAGCAAACGTGGTTTTGTCTTTCTAATTTATTACCATAACATTTTTTTATAACGTTGCTGTTCTGAATAGGCTGTTAAATTTCCAAATAATATTTCTGTACATTCCTGTCCGATTGGTTGCTATTCCGAATAGGTTGTTTAATTTCTAATCACCCTCTCTGTACAGTCTTGTGAGATTCGTTGTGTTCCATATTGTCGATTCGAAATTATGAGCAACCGTGGTTTTGTCTTTTTAATTTTAATCTATTACCATAACAACGATTTGATTTTTATCACATTTCTATGTTTGGACATTGCATTTGATCACTTTTCTTACTTTTAATTAAAGATTAGTTATTTATATATACATTCATTATTAACAATATGTCACATGCCCTACACAGGTGTGAAGTATGAGGTCTTTCTGTCTTAACCATAACCTTTTTTTACCGGATTTGCTGATTGCCTTTTAAGAAGACGTCAAAGGGATTAACACTTTTTATCAAATCTAGATTCTGTGAAAACTCCCTGACGTTTTTGTATATAATTTTAAAAGGTAATATAGATTAAAACTGTTCCAAGTAAGTAAATGTTAATACTAATAAAAGTTGTTCGATACCCAACATTGAATTTAATAAAAGAAAAAAAAAGTCTCAAATAAAAAGAAACCGCTAACTTGTATCCGCCGTGTGCTTGAACGTCTAGAGATTGGAGATTTATTACCAAAAATAAATTATTGACTACAAGTGTATTTAGTTGCATCCGTTTTTTTCAGAATACCACCATTGCTTTCGGAAGAATCATTCCAGACTGAGAGTATATACAAATGTTGTTTCGAGTGTATCAAAATATTACCTTTTTTAGAGTCCTAGACTACACACAAAACGTTTTGTGCATGACATCCATCTTTAAACCAAATTGCGACAGTAATCAGTTCTCGAAGTAGATGATTACCCGAGAAAAACGTTGTTAGGACCTTCTCACCTCCGTAGCCTTGGCAAGGCCGTAGCTAGGCATCTTATTTTAGCGAGGCGATTTTTTTTTTTTTGGAGGGTATGAAATGAATGGTGCAAAATCCTGCATTCTAGGCATTTTTAGAGAGTTTGATAATGTTTTGAATTTGGACACTTTTTATATAAATTTTCATATTTTAAGACTTTTACTAACACCAAATTTTTAACAACTTTATTTAAATTTATATGTAAGATAATCATCCAAATATCACTGATTTGAGTCTGCTGCCAGAACATACAACAAACAACGATTCAGTAGAGTTTGCCAAATTTTTCTATTGCCGGTTCAGTCAAATCGTTTCAGAATCATAATTTGGTCTGCTGATATCCTTATCGCGATGAACATGGAGCATGGCAAGACCGCACAATCTCTCGCCACTCATGCATGCTCTTTTCCAAGTTTTCAGTCGTTTCATGGCAGTCTGTGTTTTTAAAGGTAGCAAATTATCATCAACACAATGATCAATGTCTTCTTCCAATTCCTTCTCCATCAGCAATTCGGTGGCAGCATCGGTAGTAAGAGTTTTGTTTGCAAAAGGGAATTAAGCTTTCTTACACTTACTAATTTGGAACACATTGTTACACCGAGAGACATGGGCACAATTGAATTTTTTTTTTTTAAAAGGTGCAACGTACAACAAACGTATTATAAGTGAATAAGTAACAGGGTATTAACCGAGCACTGGAACGATTGCAATCGCGCTTATAGGGTCATTTCATCTGTAAGAACACATTGTTACCACCAGAGACATGAACACAATTGAAAAACGATTTAATTCAAAGTGCAACCGTATACTCCGCGCATTAAAAACGAATAAGTAACAGATGTGCATATAGAGAAAAACTATGTGCATATAAAGTAAACTATGTGCATATATAGAACAAGTATGTGCGTATAGAGAAAAAGTATGTGCATATATAGTAAAACTATGTGCATATATAGAAAAACTATGTGCATATATAGAAAAACTATGTGCATATAAAGTAAACTATGTGCATATAAAGTAAACTATGTGCATATATAGAAAAACTATGTGCATATATTGAAAAGTATAAGCGTATCTAAAACCAAGTACACATAAGGCAGCTACGGCGTTCCATACACGTTGGTTGTATAATGTCACATGAGTAATACAATAAAAAGTTAATGTCAGAAAAATATCAACAATTTTGTATTCAGCACAAAACTGTTATAAAGTACGGGCCCGGAAAAACTTTATAAAAAAGTGGATATTTTTCTGACATTGACATTGAACTATCATTGTATTAGTCGTGTGACATTAATTTACCAACGTGCTAATTATTTCTTACGTAGCTTGTATGTACTTTGACGAAACTAAAAGATTATTACAGTATCTACGTTAGTGCAAAGAAGTGACAAGTCTTTCACGGGGTTAGGCAATGCAATTCTTGACTTGTCTTGTTCCCGCCAGAAAAAAAAGAAAAAAAAATATTCGTTTTAACTCTTTAAATAGTAAGAAAACTCAAAGAAAAAGACCTTAAAGGATTTAAAGTATTTTTTTGTTGTTGCGTTTCTATATACATTTCGTTTTATATAGCTGTATTTTTTTTTATTTATAAACGCTTTTTCAAGAGCCTTCAGATTGTAACGAAATTAAATCAGTATAAATTTCAGTTCTAAGAATTCACTATTAGATAAATCTAATTAAAATTAAATCTCCGCCCTCGTGATCGACCAAGCATAGAAAATGAGCGAGTGCGAAGACTTAATCTGAATTAGATTGCTATATTAAATGAAAGATGTAAAATACATTTACAGAAAGGGTACTAGTTTATAAGATTTATTCTGCAGAAGTCTAAGCTTTTCAACCAGGCTGCTGTTATTAATATAACACATTAACACCCGTCGATTTACAGCTGTAGAGCAAGACCTTGGTTAGCTTGCTTGCTTTGTTTATATATTGTATAATTGTAATTGGTATAACATCCAATCAAATAAAATGTAACATACAGGTTTAATTATTCCTTAGTTTATATATTGTTTGAAGATGTCAATGTTAATTACAAAGCTTGGATTAACGTTTAAACAAACAGAACAAGCCTTCCAAAGTTTTACTTGACAAGCATTAGGAAATTAGCTGTAAAAAAATAATCGTTTATGTTATATATTTTGTTTTAATCAAAACGCAAGACAGATAACGAATGTATCTTCGTGTCTATTTTTAGAATGACTATGTGCTAGATTTAGACAGTTTCTGGGATCCAAAGTTGATTGTACAAAATCTTATAGAACAGACGAAAGATGACAAACCGTGGAAAGAAGTCCAGTATACAGACAAAAAGAAAGCATACATTGTCGAAAAACGTCGCCTTCAAGGAGCATTTTCAGAGAAACTTGAACTTCCGGATTTCCCTTTTGACCACCAGTTTTTGAATGTATACATTACGTCTGAATACCCACAAAGCCAGTTGGAAATCGCAGAAGACAAAGAAGAAATAAGTCTATTAAATTCTGCTTGTTTTGTTGACGAACAAGAATGGCAACTTTGTGATTTTGTTACAATGCGAAAGAAACCAACGAGAAAAGATTTTTCTCAAAGGAAGCGAGTAACATTTCCGGGTCTTAGTGCTGGATGTTGTGCCATTCGGCGATGGAAATTTTTCGTATGGAATATGGTACTAGTGATGGTAATGGCTTAAAATATAGAATGTGTGTTTTTGGTGGTCTTCATTTCTGAATTCTTTATTCTATTTGCCCATTATTCTTTATTTTAATTAGTACCTGAATATTTTCTATTCTGTAAACCCATCGCAGATCCTCGTGTACGACAACATAGCTTGCAAGACACAAATAAGGTTTTCCTGTGTATTTACTACTTCAAATTAAGTAATACAATGAACATTGCAATATATTTATAACTAAGTAAAGTACCAACTGCATGTTTCTTATAAGGGGACGACCATTTGGTATTCGGAAAGAGAGAATTTTTTAAGGATTGATTTTCATTTTTGTACATATTATGTATTGGTTGCAGAATATTTATTTTAATCTGGTCTTGTGCAAAGTTATTTGTTTCAAGTTTTTTTAAGTCTAAGTTATTCTTTTTCAAATCATCCCCCGTTCTCTCAAGGAAATCACATGGTGTCCCTTAACGCATGCCGGCACATACAATGTATACTCTTTGTCAAATTAAATATTTTGAATTCTCAAAAGTCGTTGTTAAAAAGGCTTGATGTTTTCTATTTTAATTATGTGTTGCGGATATGTTATTTTTAGAATTTGGGATCTCAATGCTCTTCAGCTAATTATCCTTCTTTGGCTTTCTAACTATTTTGATCTGAGCGCCACTGGCGAGTCTTATGTAGACGAAACGCGCATCTGGCGTATGCAATTATAAGCCTGGTACCTTTGACAACTATTTACATTAATCTATAAAAACAAATCCTAAATGGTGTTATGTTTTTTTATTCCAGGGATTTATTTCATCTACCTCAATAGCCACATTTGCAGTCGACAACAACTTGACACAGAATCGTTTGCAGTTATCCATCACACTAATGTTAACTACAGTAGCATTCCGAATAGTCACAAATCAAGGGTTACCGAAAATATCATACAACACAATATTGGTAAGTACTTCGCTAGTAACATATAATAGCATTCAATGGACCTCTTGACGACATAATTTAAATGGAGTTACATCCCTTTGACAAATTCTAGCGTTTTCTGAGAGAATGGAACTGGTTTGATATTACAGCTTGAACTACCCAATACATATGTTGTGCTCATTAGAACATGGATTGAGCCTTTGTTTACAAAGCGAAATAAGGTCGTCATATTAGAATTTAATAGTATTTGACTTGATAAGACTGAAAACTCAGCAATGATTACAATGTACGTGTTACAGGTCCTACGTCTTGAAAATCTTTCACAGCTACAATAAAAACATGGCAGTTTATTGTTTCAAAATGTTTATTACCCTCAGTATAGTAGTATCGTTCTACAACAACTTTATCATTTGGAAAACCTCGACAGATAACAAGCTAGTAGCCCCTCATAGGGTAACGGAATCTGCCCGAGGTTTGCTGATTGACAACTATATCTGAAATGTCGATATATATCGGTTACGAACTTTATATTTCAGGAGGTATATTCACTATTTAGTATCTGGAAGGGTAGCGGAATCTACCGAGGTTTGCCGATTTAAATCTTTATTTAATACATCGTAATGTTCCGGTTTTAATATCTTGAACTTTATATTTCAGGATGTGTATTTACTGTTTAGTATGTTATTTACATACACTGTATGTATCTGGCACGCCGTAATTTCACTGTTCTCTTCACAGTTGTATCAAGACGACCTTGACCTGTATGTTTTTATCGTCATGGTGACAGTGTTTGGACTGTTTCAAATAGGTTTCGTTATTTATGTTATAATCAAAGTAAGTATAGTACTGTATAATCCAAATATCCATAATATTTAAGGGGCGACCATTTGATTTTTTTTAGAATTTATGGCAGGAGGTTAAAAAAGAAAAGGATTTCCTGGCATAAAAGCTAAACATCTTCCAAAATTAAAATTGTGGTAAAAAGATAACCTTGAATGACAGGATGAAAATTAATACATTTGTATTATGCACCAGATTTTATGCATGCATCAATCGTGTACTACAGTAGTAGCAACAGATGAAAATGATAAGTAATCTGTCGCCGTCCCCGTTCCCCTGAACACCCAACACCCCCCCCCCCCCCCCCCAATACCAAATGGTTGTCCCCTAACATTGTTGTATTTTGTATGATACATGTTTTAATGGTACCTTATATCGGCATGATCAGTAGAATCAAATGACACAAATTAACATGGATTGCTTGCTTCACTGTAGATATAACTTATAAATATGGAAGCAAAAAACTAAGATTCTAAGATTATCCCCGTTTCTTTTACTCCGAATAATAATATATAAGTAATCTATAATAAATTTTTTCACCACTTTCTAAATACATGTTTATTATACAATAAATCCCTAACCATACAAAACAAAATGGTTGCTAACAATTTAATAAACGGTTTTTATTTCTTTGCAGGTCTTCTTTAGGAATAGAATAATAAAAGAAAGCCTTCAACAGTATGAGGTAATATTTCGTCATGTTGTATATTCAGGAAGTAAAGACAGTTATTGCTAACTTTCATTTGTTATGTTTATGAAAATAAAGACATGTGATACGACTCCAAACGAGACAACTCTCAACCAGAGTCCAATGAGCATGGATGAAAAGACGGCCTTCACACACTCACACACACTACAGAATAGTCGGTGTGTAATTGTAAACACTAAAGACTGATTTAATTGGGTAAAGGCAACTCGTGTTTCTAGATTTTTCTTCAAATCTGAAACCATAGGAAGTAAAGGGAATGGAATGCTTAGCTTTTAAGTTAATAGATTACGTATTAATTTTGATCAAATATCCGTTTAAGTCAAAACGAAGCTGATATGGAAGCACTGATTACCGGCAAGGTGGTACATGTAGAAACGGGTTGGAAGTCTACCAACTAGGTGTTGTAAAACCGGGGTCATAATGAATTTTTGTGTATAAATCATATTTTGATTCGAGCGTCACTGATGAGTCGACGAAAAGTGTGTCTGGCGCAAAAATAAAAATAAAATTTCAATCCTGGTAATTATGATGAGTTTATTTATCATACATACAGTTGCAATTTAAACCCAACTCGTACGTTAATTGTAATATCTTGAATCTTGCAATGTAAAAATTTGGATAACTTGTTATCCGATGGGACACCTTGGATACTCTATAGTCCTCTACCATCAGTCCCGTACACGTCGTAAATACAAGTTTTATATTAGTCATGTTTGTTTGTTTATTTTCAGGAGCATGCAATGAAGGTATTTGGAGAGAGCTGGAAACACCAACGTAACAACAAGAAGAATGCTCTCCGGGTATGTCATTGCATTTATAACTTTTGTAAAAACACATAAAGTTGCAGGTACAAATGGGTTTCTACAATGCATAGTTTTGAAATAATTAATATTGAATTCATCCGTTTATACCATATCATCAGCATACATTATGTGCTGTCATTTAAAATTAGATACTATCCTAACGAGATCCCGGCTTAGGATGGACCATTATTATTAGGATTGCAATCCACGTGACTACTTGTATTTGTTATTCACATTTATAATGTTTTTTTTACTTTTTTCTAATTGTAGAAACGGAAGCAAAGAGGCCGAGCGACTCGACCAGCAGAGGATGAATTGGACGACGAAGACGATGATGAATTTATCAATACATTTTTAATCAGCCAAAAGGAAAGAAGAGTTTAAAGAAAAATTATTTGATACTTTACAATATGCAAACCAGTGCCATAAACAGTATTATTCTTTCTCGGTGGTCTTTCCGTTAATTTTTTTTATTTTAAATTTCAGAATTCTTTCCGGTCATTTTGTATAGACTATATTTTTTTGTACATTCAAAATTTACAAACGTTCATTTTTTATATTCAACATTATTATTGTATTTAAGATGTATTAAAAAAAGCATTATGATTTATTTGTTGCAATATTCTTGTCCATGTTTCAGCAGACCAATCAAACCGCCGATTAAAGACGCTTTGTGTCAGTTAAACTACATTTAGACGGACAGAAAACAACACAAAACACAAAACACTACATAGAAAAGATTAAAGATTTTAGCACAGACCTCATCAAAACTAAAAACATATTAATATTAACAGAACCTGCTCCACTAATGACGCCCGTGTTAACAGAACCTGGTCCACTAATGGCCCCCGTGTGAACAGAACCTGCTCCATTAATGACACCCGTGTTAACAGAACCTGCTCCATTAATGGCGCCCGTGTTAACAGAACCTGCTCCACTAATGACGCCCGTGTTAACAGAACCTGCTCCCGTGTTAACAGAACCTGCTCCACTAATGGCGCCCGTGTTAACAGAACCTTCTACACTTATGACGCCCGTGTTAACAGAACCTGCTCCCGTGTTAACAGAACCTTCTCCACTAATGACGCCCGTGTTAACAGAACCTGCTCAACTAATGGCGCCCGTGCTGCATATCTCAAGTAAAATTCTAGTGATCTGACGATCGTAAAATAAGTTTAACAACGTAAAGGAGCTACCATTTGATTTTTATGGGGGGGGGGGGGGGGGAGGGGGGGCTAGGATGAAATTTTAAAAAAATAGGCAGGACAGGAGTTTTGAGTAAAAAAAAAGGCAGGATGAGACACTTGCAAAAAAAAAAGTCAGGATAAACTAAAAAAAAAAAAAAAAACCAGGACCGAACAGAGTGAAAAATAAAAAGGCAGGACTGAGATTACAGCTAAAAAAAAATTGCAGGACAAAATTTTTCATCCTAGCCCCCCCCCCCCCCCCCATAAAAATCAAATGGTAGCTCCCTAATAAGTAATTAAATATAATACTAAAATGTATATAGAAGTCTTCAGCTGGGAGACGACTCGTTTATGCTAAATTTTATTATTGTGAAGAGAAAAATCGATCATATTTTGGTTGGATGGAACAATTTTTCGATAAGTCTCTTTTTTGTTCTAGACAGATTTTATATTTATAAGATTGTGAATGTTTGATGGTAAAGCTCTGTTTAGTTGTAAAGGCAAAACAGTGACCAATATATAATATCGTAAATGTCAAAACTTGTACAATTTTTGTAAATGTTGATATTTTAATAAAAAAAAAAGTGCGTAATTGAAAAACAAAAACATAAAAAGCCGTATCCAATGACGACCGGAACTCTATAAGTTAAGTATTGTTTACATGTACATAAATAACCCCAAGACAAAAATGTCGATTAAATAACAATTTAAGTACAAAAAAGTTATGTACATTAATTATGCCAATTGAAAATGTGTTAAAATGATGGAAGATTGTTATTGTACATGTAGTATTAAACATGACCAATTATCGGCGTATAAAACAATATTTTTGTGTCGAAAACCACTGAACATGTGTGTATGGGAAATTAGTCATATCTTTGGTATGACTATAAATTTTCGATTCTGCTTTCGTAATATAAACAAAATTATTTATTTTGAAAAAAATATTTCCGTTCTCCTTTACTGTATACCTTACAACAAAAGTATTTTTGTTTACCCGTGTACATTATTTTATTTGGCGGCATTTTATTCAAGGTTATGGTTGTCTTTTTGAAATTGTTTAACATTTCACATCTTTTTTTTTTATTGATTTTGTATTTAAATTGTGTCATAGATCAAATGTATTCGTTCAGTGTGTGTTTACATGTGTTTGTATGTCTTTTGATTGAGTTAAGCCATTTCAATTGATATTTTATAGTGAGTCTTTCTAGATTATAATGTTAATAAAATTGAGAATGGAAATGGGGAATGTGCCAAAGAGACAACAACCCGACCATAGAAAAAAACAACAACAGAAGGTCACCAACAGGTCTTCAATGAAGCGAGAAATTCCCGCACCCGGAGGCATCCTTCAGCTGGCCCCTAAACAAATATATACTAGTTCAGTGATAATGAACGCCATACTAATTTCCAAATTGTACACAAGAAACTAAAATTAAAATAATACAAGACTAACAAAGGCCAGAGGCTCCTGACTTGGGACAGGCGCAAAAATGCGGCGGGGTTAAACATGTTTGTGATATCTCAACCCTCCCCCTATACCTCTAGCCAATGTAGAAAAGTAAACGCATAACAATACGCATTATTTTTTCAGGTAAGGGTGAGCGTTTGCATCTATTAAAATTTTTAAACCAACTGCATTTAAAATAAATTGAGAATGTAAATGGAGAATGTGTCAAAGAGACAACAACCCGACCATATAGCAGACAACACCTGTTCTAAGTCAGTTGTTTTTCCGTTTGAAGTCTTTTTTGGGGCCCTTTATAGCTAGCTGTTCGGTGTGAGCCAAAGCTCCGTGTTGAAGATCATACTTTGACCTTTACTTTTACAAATTGTGACTTGGATGGAGAGTTGTCACATTGGCACTCATACCATATCTTTTTAGGCTACACATCGATAAATTGCGTGATTACTTAGAATCTGATGGAATCAGTAAGGTCCATCACATTAAAAATTCTGGAATCAAGTGGGTTTTATTATTTTTCAAAACAAAAAATTAAAAAAAATATATATAAAAAGGGGGAACGCCAAGAAAACTGTTGAACTCCTGAATAATAATATTTATAATTAAATGTTGATATCTAATTATGCAAACGTAGGACAATTCATTTTTTTTTTAAATGAAAAATTTAAGTCGTGTGAGAAGTACCTAACTTACACACAAGTGTCTGTCCAGGGCGATATCAATTGAAACACATGTAACATTTATAATGAGACAATATCTGAAAAAGTCTAATTTCCATGTCCCGCACTTCACCAGCAATTATTTTTTTATTCAACCATCTTTTTTTAAAATTTTAAGTTTTAGTATAAACTAAATTATATAATGCACCATGGCCTGCCAATTAAACACTCATTCTTATATTTCTTCCAATAAAATATTGTAATTTAAATGTTCAACCCCCTCTAAAATCATGTTGTCCCCTGTGTTTTTTTGAAAACTAAATCATTCAAATAATATCCAAATTAATTAAACAGGCGTCCGATTCTCACATATATGATATATTATTTAATAAACTTGCCCTAATTTGTCTTTTTATATTATAACTATAGCATGTAATAAAATTTTGCAAATTTTAAGAGAAAAAAAATTTGTCCCCAGGGGTGATTTCCCTCCTGTTACCACTGGGTTTTTTTTAACTGTGGAAACGTTTACAAGACCAAAAGTTATTTTCCCATTATGTATTGTGAAGAGCATCATTCCCTGAATGTGTTAGTACAAAGAAATAGTTTGAAAGGCAGCCAGGTTTGAAAATTCAAGCCCATCCAAGGTTAGAATTTATAGAAAAATACTTATTGGTGTTCTATCCTGTTATAGCCTTTTTTTTACACTTTCTGAGAATATTTTTAAGTGTGCACCACAACATTAAGTGTGTTTTTATATCATCTTTTTAAAAGTTATATGTCACAGGAAATACACTTACATTTAATGTGATAAAAAGGACAAAAACTATCGCGTAATTCCTTTCTGTTACGTTCTGTCATGTTACCTGATCAAAAGTAACAGCATAACCATCATCAGTAACAGGAAGGATGTTCAAGACAATTTCACTGAAGAATCGAACAGTCAATCTACTATATGCCAACCATTTCATTTAATATAAGTTATCACCCCCATATCAAATAAATTTCAAAATAATATACAGTATATTGAATAAAAAAATAGGTTTTTTGCTTTTGATAACAGCAGAGAACATTGTGCAATTCTAGTATAGTAGATAGTAACAGAAAGGAATTTATTTTAGAATTTTTCATTACCTGGGCAGATTTTTCATCTTGCAAATACAGTTTCAAAGGATAAATGACATTGTTTGCTGTTATCTTCCAATTGTGACCAATCTAAAATGATTTATTTTTCTTAAACTTTAAAATAAAGCAGAAAAAATCCTTTCTGTTACCAACTCTGTCCTGTTACCGTTGTCCTGTTACCCAGGATTCTTTCATGTTACCGACATATCTGACTATATTTAAGTATATTTCTAAACGTTTTGTATTACAAATGCTAAAATCAATAATTGGCATTTGATAAACTATTGCAGGATATACTAGTAAACCACAAATAGTGTCTTAAACTTATTCCTTATTCCCATTAGAAACTTTTTTAAATTGATTCACTTTGGTAACAGGAAAGAACTGTATTTTTTTTGTACCATTTTTTAAATTGCCATTGTTTCCTTATTAAACAAGTATTTGAATTACAGACAACAGTTCCTAGATCCCCAATGTGTGTTCTTCGATTTGTGCTATTAAAATACCGGGTCTAAAGATTTTTTTTTTGGGGTTTTTTCTTATTGCCAAAAAACTAGACTTTTTCAGATATTGTCTCTTATATATAATTATAATTTTGGAAAGGATTTTCTTAAAAGACGGGCAGAAGATAACAAAGGCCTTTTAAAGTCAAAGACAAATTGACTGTGCCATGACAAATGCAATTAGAGGCCATAAAGAGCACGTGTCGCTCACCTACATGTAGGTCTATGTGTATATTCGACAATGTGGACTAGAATAGAATTCATGACAAAGATCTCTTTCTTGTTGATCTTATGTTGCTTTTTATGCCCCATTTATGGGCATTATGTTTTCTGGTCTGTGCGTCCGTCTGTTCGTCGCACCGTTCGTTCGTCCGTTCGTCTGTCCCGTTTCAGGTTAAAGTTTTTGGTCGAGGTAGTTTTTGATGAAGTTGAAGTCCAATCTACTTGAAACTTAGTACACATGTTCCCTATGATATGATCTTTCGAATTTTAATGCCAAATTAGAGATTTCCCTCCATTTTCACGGTCCATAGAAATGATAGTGCGGATGGGGCATCCGTGTACTGGAGACACACTCTTGTTTTTTTCTGTTAACAGTTTGTATCTATCTGCAATTTTTCCGTCCTCAAAACAAAAAAGGCATAATAACTATCATTTAAGAGCTATTACTGACTCTTACAAAGATTCTACTAAAGGTTTCGACAAAAATTTGAATTACAAAGATTGGCTGTTCTTGCGGGCACTTAGATAGTTAGGTTTGATGTGCTCTGATTCATATTTTTATATTTTAAGAGAAGACCTTATTAAGGTCTTTCATCTTGGCAAGGAAAGACCTTATTGTTATTCTAATGTTGTTTTTTTTTCTTTCAGCATTTTTTTTTTGTCACACCCTCCTACCGCTTCTATTGGGGTTATCAATACCAAATTTGAACCATCGACAGACCTCACCATGAACTTTTACCAGATGAACTGTTGTAGGATTTCATCATCCCCTTTCGAAGTTATCTCCCTTTTATTGGTTTTTTTTTTAACATGGCCCTTCTCGTTGTTCTTAAAGATATCAAGACTTTATTTTTTATGTGTTATTTTTTTTTGTCTCAACTAGCTTACACATACATATACTCTCCTAAATGATAGAAGGTATAGTGTTACTCTGGAGATGGGAATGATCAGTATCCTTTTTTTTTCTTTCATTTCAATGTGTTTTGAACTAGTTGATTATTTTGTATTTTAGTTATGTGACTTTTGTACTTCATGTAAGTCTGATGAGTAGAGTTCTTTTTAATATATACGCCTGTCCCAAGTTAGGAGCCTCTGGCCTTTGTTAGTCTTGTATTATTTTAACTTTTAGTTTCTTGTTTACAATTTGGAGTTTAGTGTGGCGTTCATTATCACTGAACTAGTATATATTTGTTTAGGGGCCAGTTGAAGGACGCCTCCGGATGCGGGAAAATCTCGTTGCATTGAAGACCTGTTGGTGACCTTCTGCTGTAACAGTTGTCTGCTCTATGGTCGGGTTGTTGTCTCTTTGGCACATTCCCCATTTCCTTTCTCAATTTTACATATCTGTCTTATATTGTGCTATTATACGCATGTCCAAGGTTTAAGCGCCCACAAACATGTCGAATCTGTCTTATATTGTGCTATTATACGAATGTCCAAGGTTTGAGCGCCCACAAACATGTCGAATCTGTCTTATATTGTGCTAGTATACGAATGTCCAAGATTTGACCGGCGCCCACAAACATGTCGAATCCCACCTTAGTTTGAAAATGCCTGTACCATGTTAGGAGTTTGTAATTTAAAAAATATAGTTGCTGTCTGGGATAAAAAAAAATTATTATTATTCGTTCTATTTGAAATGTGGATGTGTTTATGTGGGTTCTAGTTTTCGTGAATTTAAGGAATTATAATAAATTTAATGCGTATATATGTATATCAAATTTTCATTATATATAAATATATAAATATTCAGATTTCAAATTTGATTAAAAAAAATATATTCTGGTCAAGCAGATGACAAAATAAAATATTCTGAACCCTTATTTTCGCTATACCTTATGAAGTGTTTTAAAATATTGATATAAAAATTTGATTGATATCGTTGAAAAACTAAATAAAAATTAAATTGAATTAAATGGTTGCTCACATATACTATTGAAATATTGATACATGTAGATGGAAGAAAAATATTAATTTTCAATTACATTTATGTATAGGTGGCACGGTAGTACAAAAATGTATTTGCATTCCAGAATTTAGGTTGCTCTTTTGTGTACCCTACTTAGGTTAATGTATCTAAAGATCTCTAAACACTGTGATTGGACAAAAAATACAGTATCAACTGAACATACTTTCCTAAACTGAGGGATGAATCAGGTGTAGAAAAATATGAAATAATTTTACATACAGATGAAAATGAATTTTTGAGAATTTGTTTTAATTTTGTATTCACCGCACCATAAAAGACCTAAAAGTACTAGTGGCCTTAGGTTTTTAAAAATAGCAAAAAAAGTAAACGGTCATGATACATATTCAAATTCATTTCTGAATAGTAAAATGAAAGTACAAATGTACTTCAGTTAACTGTGAATGTAGAATTTTTTGCAGTGTTAGAAAGTGGTGAAAATTCTAAAAAGGCTATCATTATCCCTTATGGTCCAGGAAATACTACCTTGCCACCTATAGGTCTTCTCATATTTCTTTTAGATAGAGTCAAATTCAAGACTCCGGAAATGAAAGGAAATGATTCCGTAATAGATAGAGGTGGCCAATCATTTGTTTACATGTACAATGCTACACCTATTACCACGCAAACGTTGGAATAAGGGTGGTTGGACGACAATACCTTTCTTGTACGTCACATTATGTCATACAATTAATAATTACATGTATTTATTGCATAGCATATCAATCAATGATAATTAATGAGTATTAAACAAAATTACATGTACAACAAACTAAAGAAGGATACACAACGGAATACACCAAAATCTGGAATGGCTGTGTTGAAATATTTGACTGTTTGTGCTATCATATTTGTTCTTGGATTTGAGTTTACTATGGCCGCGTTTATTCCAGACAAGGTAATATTTAGTTTTCTTATTTTAATCAGCCAATTGTTTAATTAAAAAATTTAAGCAAAGAAGTACGGGAGATACCTAGACAGGCTCAATTGTTTTGAAAGAAGTGCAAAAAGTATAAAGATTCATTTGATTGAATTGATATCAAAGTGTTAATTGCATCGCAAAATAGTCTCAGATGTCGGGTATACGTAGAAATAGAACATCAATGGAACATGGCAAACGAATTCCAATAAACATGCTGCAAGTCTAATTAGATATGGAATGTTCTTTATAAAAACATAATATATATTCAGGCACTGAATAAAGAGGCGACAGTCGAAAATCGTAATTAATATTTCACCATAGCATTTAAACGAGAATATCAGATTATTACATGGCATTTTTCATATCGCATGTATTATCAGCCCTAGGTTCAATATCAACCCAAGAGCCGCATGGCTCGAGGGCTGATATTGACCGAGGGCTGATAATACATGCGATATGAAAAATGACATGTTATGATCTTTTTATCATATGCTTCAACAGTAGAGAAAAATAACAGATTCATATATTGATCCTTCTACGTGGTTCCCGAAAAGAAGTTGAAAGAGTAAAAAGTTCACGGACGTCACACCCAAAATTTGATACATTCAATATGAAATCTTTCCATCATATGCCTCAACAGAGAAAAAAAAAACCAGATTTTAATATGAACGAATCGACAAAAAAATAATTCAACAATATACATAATGAACATTGTTTGGAAAAGTCAACTTTTTTAAAGTAACTTTCTAAATTATGTTTCAGAAAAACTTAAAAAATGCATTTATTTAATTATTTTTTTTTAAATTAAATTTAATGATTTTACACAATATACTTTCCAGTATTCAAATAATTGTTTTGTACACTACTTTGTAATGTTTTTCACTGAAAACGTAGCATTGAGGTGTATTTTCCGGAATTTGCCGAGTATCACCGAAATGCCATGTGATAACGTTACGGAAAGGCATGTGATAACAATCGAAGCATGTGATAAACTTTTCATATCAGCCCGCTAAGCTCCAATTCGAAAAATATGGAAAATATTTTAATTTAATGCTATTATCATACGGTAAAAATCATATGTTATTTAGTCTAAGTATATGATAAAACATGTTATCAAATGAGTGATGCATTGTCATATTTTAGACTATACTATTGTTATTTTTATGTATATGAAAAACTCAAAATCCTCTATTGTTAAAATAAACAGAAATTCTGTGTAAAGTTTTTTTAGCATAACGTATGAATCTGTTTAAAACAATCAACTGCAATTTTATTTTATTTTTATCATTCTTGGTGCTGATTTGTCAGATCGGTTTAGTAGAAATGGCAGATACATGCATGTAGAATGTAGAATAAGCTAGGACGATAGAAAATCGCTCGTTATTAGTCTAAGAAGTTGGTACTACAATTTGTATGCTGTTATTGTTTATGTTAAATGTTATTATATGACTTTCAATGATGTTTTTAGACTGGTTGTATAAGTAAGACTAGAATAAGGGTGAAATCCTTATCAATCAGAAAACTAGGAACAATTTTAAAACACTAAATGCATACACTTATACTCAGTGTATTCACATATAAGCAATAGTAGCAATAAGGCCCTTTCAGAAATTGTGACATTTATCTAAAGGCCACAAAATCAATTATCGCTCCAAAAGTAAATGAACTTTATAAATGAAAAAAATATTATTATTCTTTTTAATTCAATTTCAGGATTTTCTTCAAATGCAAGATCATCATATGTCAAACTACAATAATATATTCGAACAATACACAGGACTAGCTGACGGACCGGACAACAGCTTATTAAGAGTATATGTTCGTCCGAATACTCAAATCGTATACAGGAACGAGCGGAAAGAGCGGCACGGAAGACTGAACTCTGAATCATTTGGAGACCAGAGGTTACCGCGAAATAGATGGCCTTCGCATGATGACACTGACAGTTTCACAAAACATCATGATCATAGCATTATCAAGCCTAAGAAAATAACGGAGCGGAGAGATAACACATTTCAAACAGTCGTTTCAGAAATGGAAAAGCAATTAAAGAAAAGTTCTAAGTCAATTTTTTCCAGGGCTAATGACTTATTTTCTGACCAAACCACTGAAAAACGAGTATACGGAATCAAAGATTTTGTGTATGACTTTTTAAAGATTGTTTCAAATTAATCTGTTGTTACAGATGTAAATGTAAATTAATTATTTTTTTACATAAATTATGTATTTCTAGTAAATAAACTTATACTCAAAGTCTTCAATTATTAATTATATCTATACATTGATAATGGAAATGGAAATTACTTTCCTCTACAAAATTAAGTCTACTATTCTAACAAAAGTGCAGTGCAAGTGCATGGTGGACACTCTTCTGTAAAAATTAGATTTTTCTAAATGATTGGATACGAGTAGGCATTCATATCTTCCCGCAAAAACAAACTTCCATGTAGAGTTACCGGTCCTTGCGGGGATTATTACCACAATTTTTCGGTACGTGTGTATAGATATTATCAATGATTTTTTACTTATACATATATATCTAACGACAATTAAAACATTTTCATATTATTAATTTATGTTCTAAACAAAACATCAGTATTCATTGACGAGAATTATTGATAGCAAACTATAAGGAATGTTACTTTTACACTCCTTGGTGTCTGCGTTTTTATCATGTTTATAGATCGGTTACAAACCCAAAACGAAAATTACGTAATGGAAATCTAGCCGATAGCAAAACATCGGAATGCCCTCACGTTCATCGCGATGTAAAAAATGGCGTGAGAGAAAAACAACAGCCTTTTTTATGCAAAAATAAAACAATAAAAACAAATAATAAAAAAAATCAGCAGCAACCAACAATAACTGATATACTTGCAACTTACTTGGTACATACTGCTATGAAATGTAATGATACTTGGGTATACGGCAATGGAACATCAGCAACCAATGCATAAGCACCAGACATCGAGATGTCAAAGAGGGACGAAAGATACCAAAGGGACAGTCAAACTCATAAATCTAAAACAAACTGACAACGCCATGGCTAAAAATGAAAAAGACAAACAAACAACAGCACACATGACCATGATGACACAACATAGAAAACTAAAGTATAAACAACACGAACCCCACCAAAAACTAGGGGTGATCTCAGGTGCTCCGGAAGGGTAAGCAGATCCTGCTCCACATGTGGCACCCGTCGTGTTGCTTATGTGATTACAAATCCGGTAAATAGTCTAATTCGGTAGGTCATATTCATGAAAGGGAAGGGGAGTGTAGTTACGACGTAAGGAACATATCCGATATCATTTGTGAAACGGTTATTCCATAACGGTCAACCAACTCGTGATGGCGTCCGTAAAATTTACGAAGGGATGATTTCAACTTCACCATTTGGAACTCTTGGTTTAATAGCTTCCTTGTGAGCAGCAAACCTCTATCAAGAAAATCATGATAGGAAATGCAAGCACGGGAATATCGTATCAATTGGGAGATATATACCCCGTATGCAGGTGCTGCTGGAATGTTGCTACTTAGAAATGGAAAGTTCACAATTGGAAAGCTGAAATCATCTCTTTTGTCGTAAAGTTTTGTTTTCAACCGACCCTCATTGTCAATTTGTAGATGTAAGTCAAGATATGAAGCCGACTTAACTGTATCTGTAGTATCCTTTATCTCTAGTTCGATTGGATAGATGCGTTCCACATAGTCACCAAATTTGAATTGTTTAGTGAAAGAACATCATCTATATAGCGGAAAGTAGAGTTAAAGGATATTGCTAACTTTTTATCTTTAAGTCTTCAACAATATAAAAAAAATAGAGGAATAATATACCAACGGAAGAATCAAAACTCATTAGTTTAAGATATACAGAAAAAAAACATATAAAAAAGACGGAAGATAAAAACAGCAATCTACATAATACTACACAATAAACAAAAAAATAAGCAACCCGAATCCCACCAAAATCAGGGAGTGAAGTCAGGTGCTGCGGATGAGCATACATCTACACGTGAACCATCCGCTGTGTTGCTCAGGGGTGGATCCATCCATTTTAAAAAGGGGGGTCCCAACCCAGGACAAAAGGGGGGTCCAACAATATGTCCCCATTCAAATGCATTGATCGGCCAAAAAAAGGGGGTTCCAACCCCCATCCCCCTTTGGATCCGCCACTGTTGCTCATTATGACTAAGTACAAACTTGGTGTAACATTGTAAGTCTCATTCGGTGATTTCACAATCGAAGATGGAAGGACGACGGTCAATCAACTTATAAAGACTCCCATTAAACGTTCCGGTATACGTAGTGATGACTTCAAATTCCATAATAGACAACAAAGTAATATATCTATCGAGGGGAATCTTGATTTGAGACTTGTGAATATAGAATGAAGAGCTCAAACATCCCATAAAATACAATCCTAATGCGGAAATTTTAAAATGAAAAGGATTTTTCATTTACGACACAAACAATGAGATGTTTAAACGCAGAAAACTACGGATTCCGAAGCGTATTAGCGCCACACATTTTTATTTTTATTTTTCTTCCTATGTTTGCGTTAAACGCAAACCTTTGCGATATAACTCCAAAGTAAATGAACTTTATAAGTACCCGGCCACGTCTACTAGCATTTTTGTCCATCTGATGACTTAAGCCTTTTTCAACTGATTTTTAAAGTTCGTTCTTATGTTGTATTGTTATACCACTGTCCCAGGTTAGGGGGATGGTTGGGATCCCGCTAACATGTTTAACCCCGCGACATTATTTATGTATGTGCCTGTCCCAAGTCAGGAGCCTGTAATTTAGTGGTTGTCGTTTGTTTATGTGTTACATATTTGTTTTTCGTTCATCTTTTTATATAAATAAGGACATTAGTTTTGGCGTTTGCATTGTTTTACATTGTCATATCGGGGCCTTTTATAGCTGCGATATGGGCTTTGCTCATTGTTGAAAGCCTTACGGTGACCTGTAGTTGTTAATGTATGTGTCATTTTTGGTCTCTTGTTGACAGTTGTCTCATTGGCAATCATACCACATCTTCTTTTTTATATTAATAAATGAAAAAAATATTATTATTCTTTTTAATTCAATTTCAGGATTTTCTTCAAATGCAAGATCATCATATGTCAAACTACAATAATATATTCGAACAATACACAGGACTAGCTGACGGACCGGACAACAGCTTATTAAGAGTATATGTTCGTCCGAATACTCAGATCGTATACAGGAACGAGCGGAACGAGCGGCACGGAAGACTCAACTCTGAATCATTTGGAGATCAGAGAATACCGACAAATAGATGGCCTTCGCATGATGACACTGACAGTTTCACAAAACATCATGATCATAGCATTATCAAGCCTAAGAAAATAACGGAGCGGAGAGATAACACATTTCAAACAGTCGTTTCAGAAATGGAAAAGCAATTAAAGAAAAGTTCTAAGTCAATTTTTTCCAGGGCTAATGACTTATTTTCTGACCAAACCACTGAAAAACGAGTATACGGAATCAAAGATTTTGTGTATGACTTTTTAAAGATTGTTTCAAATTAATCTGTTGTTACAGATGTGAATGTACATTAATTATTTTTTTACATAAATTATGTATTTCTAGTAAATAAACTTATACTCAAAGTCTTCAATTATTTATTATATCTATACAATTGATAATGGAAATGGAAATTACTTTCCTCAGCAAAATTAAGTCTACTATTCTAATAAAAGTGCAGTGCAAGTACATGGTGGACACTCTTCTGTAAAAATTAGATTTTTCTAAATGATTGGATACGAGTAGGCATTCTTATCTTCCCGCAAAAACAAACTTCCATGTAGAGTTACCGGTCCTTGCGGGGATTATTACCATAATTTTTCGGTACGTGTGTATAGTTATTATCAATGATTTTTTTTACTTATACATACGTATCTAACGACAATTAAAACATTTTCATATTATTAATTTATGTTCTAAACAAAAATATTTTTATCAGTATTCATTGACGAGAATTATTGATAGCAAACGATAAGGAATGTTACTTTTACACTCCTTGATGTCTGCGTTTTTATCATGTTTATAGATCGGTTACAAACCCAAAACGAAAATTACATAATGGAAATCTAGGCTATAGCAAAACATCGGAATGCCCTCACGTTCATCGCGATGTAAAAAATGGCGTGAGAGAAAAACAACAGCCTTATTTATGCAAAAATAAAACAATAAAAACAAATAATAAAAAAAAATCAGCAGCAACCAACAATAACTGAAATACTTGCAACTTACTTGGTACATACTGCTATGAAATGTAATGATACTTGGGTATATGGCAATGGAACATCAGCAACCAATGCATAAGCACCAGACATCGAGATGTCAATGTATACATGATATATTTTAAGTCTTCAACAATATAAAAAAAATAGAGGAATAATATACCAACGGAAGAATCAAAACTCATTAGTTTAAGATATACAGAAAAAAACATATAAAAAAGACGGAAGATAAAAACAGCAATCTACATAATACTACACAATAAACCAAAAAGTAAGAAACCCGAATCCCACTAAAATCAGGGAGTGAAATCAGGTGCTGCGGATGAGCATACATCTACACGTGAAACATCCGCTGTGTTGCTCAGGGGTGGATCCATCCATTTTAAAAAGGGGTCCCAACCCAGGACAAAAGGGGGGTCCAACAGTATGTCCCCATTTAAATGCATTGATCGGCCAAAAAAAGGGGGGTTCCAACCCCCAACCCCCATTGGATCCGCCACTGTTGCTCATTATGATAAAGTACAAACTTGTTGTAAAGTCTCATTCGGTGATTTCACAATCGAAGATGAAAGGACGACGGTCAATCAACTTATGAAGACTCCGATTAAA
This sequence comes from Mytilus edulis, assembly GCA_019925275.1. NCBI lineage: Eukaryota > Metazoa > Mollusca > Bivalvia > Mytilida > Mytilidae > Mytilus > Mytilus edulis. Next base: position 95,844,571 of record CM034354.1, read on the forward strand.
CGTTCCGGTATACGTAGTGATGACTTCAAATTCCATAATAGACATCTATCGAGGGGAACCTTGATTTGAGACTTGTGAATACAGAACGAAGAGCTCAAACATCCCATAAAATACAATCCTAATGCGGAAATTTATAAGAGAAAAGGATTTTTTCATTTACAATACAAACAATGAGATGTCTAAATGCAGAAAACACCTCAGTGTCGGACAAAAATTATATACTAGTTGTCAGTTTAAAAAATAAATATTATTTCAAATCTTCGTTCTAACTACTAGGTACTTGAATACGAAGACGTTTGCAAAGTTCACCCTATCAGATCTCTTTTATATCTTTGTTTTAATAGATTATTTGTTTGCAATTAACAAATCCAATCTTTTCGATATGAAGACTTGTGCTATATTGTAATGGAATAGTCTCCCTTTGCCCACTATGTATGATATTTCGTTTTCTTCTACATTCGGAAGACGGCTTTTATAAATAAGCCAAAATAATGCTTTTGTATTTATCGTCCTTCCCTACGTCTATATCACCCTGCTCTGTCGCACAGTAATTCTCGTATCAAGACTTCAAAACGAGACAGTCACAATGTGAGAGGAGAAGTTATCATCGACGTCACAATGCGAGATGATACGTTATCAAGCTTGCTTTCGTCAAGCGTAAAACTGTCTTAGGGAGAGGAAAAAAGACCATTAATAGAACGATAAACAGATAATCGGGTTTTCTACGTATAGATATCGTAAAATATCAGCCGCTCGACACAATGTGAAACTTTTTAGCTCGTTCGCTACGCTCACTCGCCAAAAAGGTTCACATTGTGGCTCGCGGCTGATATTTTACGATATCAATGTGTAGAAAACCCGATAATCTATACATATCAGTATTTAGTCGCGTTACATGCGTTCCTACTCTACCAAAAGATAAGTTAAAGCATATTTTGTACGTAGAATGATCGGCAGTATTTAAACTTTTCACGAATATTCTCAGTATTGATTGTTTCATGGTTCACCGGGCACTCAGGGCATACAAACTGGCCGCCAGGAAATAGCCTAAATGCAGTGCTTAAAACTGGCATTAAAACACAAAAAATAAAATAAATGAAATGATTGTTTCATGTTTTACTTCAGACGTCCTCCCTCTTTGATGACAAATTATGTTTTAGGGTTTCCTGTAACATACTTAAAAGTGAGTTCAACGAGAGAAAGATTAATCAATAAGATAGTGTAGAACTAATGTATATAATTAAATCTACAAAATCTAAGTATGTTTTATTTTGAATGAAAAACTGTTAACGAGATATTTCATTTAATTCCTAAGGGACAAATATCTTCCTACGCTCTGTTATAAAAGTACGTTTTGCCACAATGACATACATTAGATAGATATTAACATTATGTTTCGTCGAGGTGTTATTAATATTAAAAGCAACACTGGTGTAGAGGCAACACTGGTGTAGACTTTAATGCATACATTCTTAAGGTCATTGCAGAAAGGAAATTAAACAAATTTCAACGCACTTTTTGGCGCAGTATGGTGTCGATTGGGTTGGCGTATTTTTTTTAATTGCATTGTTGTTGTAGCTGAAGCATGTTTGTAAATTTCAATTTGTTGAATGTAGCTTGTAAATTTCACTTTGTGAAAAGGAATTTGAAAACTCATATATATATCACATCTTTTAATGCCTATTCCTACTATCTGTTTTGAAACATTATTGGGTCGTGGTGCGATCATCTGTTTTGAAACATTATTGGGTCGTGGTGCGATCATCTGTTTTGAAACTTTAGTGGGTCGTTGTGCGGTCATCTGTTTTGAAACATTAGTGGGTCGTAGTGCGATCATCTGTTTTGAAACTTTAGTTGGTCGTGGTGCGATCATCTGTTTTAAAACATTAGTGGGTCGTGGTGCGATCATCTGTTTTGAAACATTATTGGGTCGTGGTGCGATCATCTGTTTTGAAACATTATTGGGTCGTGGTGCGATCATCTGTTTTGAAACTTTAGTGGGTCGTTGTGCGGTCATCTGTTTTGAAACATTAGTGGGTCGTAGTGCGATCATCTGTTTTGAAACTTTAGTTGGTCGTGGTGCGATCATCTGTTTTAAAACATTAGTGGGTCGTGGTGCGACCATCCGTTTTGAAACATAAGAGGGTCGTGGTGCGATCATCTGTTTTGAAACATTAGTGGGTCGTGGTGCGATCATCTACTTTGAAACATTATAGTGGGTCGTGGTGCGATCATCTGTTTTGAAACATTATTGGGTCGTGGTGCGATCATCTGTTTTGAAACATTATAGTGGGTCGTGGTGCGATCATCTGTTTTGAAACATTATAGTGGGTCGTGGTGCGATCATCTGTTTTGAAACATTATTGGGTTATGATGCGATCAAAATAGACATATCCAATAGATAATGTGTGTAAATGTTCAATAAACGTCAAGTTATAGACTTGTGTTTTTTATGGCATTGTCTATGTTGTATTTTGTAGACTAGTGATTGTCATGGCGTTGGCTATGTTGTATTTTGTAGACTAGTGATTGTAATGGCGTTGGCTATGTTGTATTTTGTAGACTTGTGTTTTGCATGGCGTTGTCTATGTTGTAGTTTGTAGACTAGTGTTTGTCATGGCGTTGTCTATGTTGTATTTTGTAGACTGGTGATTGTCATGGCGTTGTCTATGTTGTATTTTGTAGACTAGTGATTGTCATGGCGTTGTCTATGTTGTATTTTGTAGACCACTGTTTGTCATGGCGTTGGCTATGTTGTATTTTGTCGACTAGTATTTGCCATGGCGTTGTCTATGTTGCATTTTATAGACTGGTGGTTGTCATGGCGTTGTCTATGTTGTATTTTGTAGACAAGAGTTTGCCATGGCGTTGTCTATGTTTTATTTTGTCGACTAGTGTTTGCCATGGCGTTGTCTATGTTGTATTTTGTAGACTAGTGTTTGTCATAGCGTTGTCTATATTGTTTTGTGTAGAATAGTGATTGTCATGTCGTTGTCTATGTTGTATTTTGTAGACTAATGTTTGTCATAGCGTTGTCTATTTTGTATTTTGTAGACTAATGTTTGTCATGGCGTTGTCTATATTGTATTTTGTCGACAAGTGTTTGTCACGGCGTTGTCTATGTTGTATTTTGTAGACTAAGGTGTGTTATGGCGTTGTCTATGTTGTATTTTGTCGACCAGTGATTGTCATGGCGTTGTCTATGTTGTATTTTGTCATCAAGTGTTTGCCATGGCGTTGTCAATGTTGTATTTTATAGACTGGTGGTTGTCATGGCGTTGTCCATGTTGTATTTTGTAGACTAGTGGTTGTCATGGCGTTGTCTATGTTGTAATTTGTAGACTAGTGTTTGCCATGGCGTTGGCTATGCTGTATTTTGTCGACTAGTGTTTGCCATGGCGTTGTCTATGTTGCATTTTATAGACTGGTGGTTGTCATGGCGTTGTCTATGTTGTATTTTGTAGACAAGAGTTTGCCATGGCGTTGTCTATGTTTTATTTTGTCGACTAGTGTTTGCCATGGCGTTGTCTATGTTGTATTTTGTAGACTAGTGTTTGTCATAGCGTTGTCTATATTGTTTTGTGTAGACTAGTGATTGTCATGTCGTTGTCTATGTTGTATTTTGTAGACTAATGTTTGTCATGGCATTGTCTATTTTGTATTTTGTAGACTAATGTTTGTCATGGCGTTGTCTATGTTGTATTGTGTAGACTAAGGTGTGTTATGGCGTTGTCTATGTTGTATTTTGTCGACTAGTGATTGCCATGGCGTTGTCTATGTTGTATTTTGTCATCAAGTGTTTGCCATGGCGTTGTCAATGTTGTATTTTATAGACTGGTGGTTGTCATAGCGTTGTCCATGTTGTATTTTGTAGACTTGTGGTTGTCATGGCGGTGTCTATGTTGTATTTTGTAGACTAGTGTTTGTCATAGCGTTGTCTATATTGTATGTTGTAGACTAGTGTATGTCATTGTGTTGTCTATGTTAAATTTGTGCTTGTCATGGCGGTAAACGGTCAGTTGGTCTTCCGTTTATTAGTTTGACCTTGATCTTCATTTGTAGTATCCGCCTCTGTTACGTATTCTATATTATACCATTCTACGGCATGTTGGCGTTTGAACATAGCACCAGTACATTTTTCGAAGTGTAAATGCATTTTCTAGTTTTATAGTCTTAGTAGTGTTAATAACCTCATCAATGAAGCGAAGAAAATAACAAGAGACTCACTGGTTACGCTCGAAAGATAGTACGTTTACACATTATTGTGTCTTAAAAAAAATAAGATACATGGCTTATAAATTTTGTATGTCAGACGCTCGTTTTGTCTACAAAAGACTCATCAGTGACGCTCTAATAAAAAAAGAAATAAAATGTTTAATCTTAGCACAACCCACAACTTCTGCTGTCTAAACTAGAAATAGTCATTCACGTGGAATTAATTCCCAGCAAACTCACTGAGAAAGAAACTGGATCTATAAACATTTACAAAGCCATTAATCTGATTTATAGACAATAGTGTTTTTAAAAGGCAATTTCCGTTAATTTACTGCATTGGTCGTTGACATCTCAGCAAAATGTAATCTAAACCGTAAAAGTCTTAGTCATAGCAGATCCTTTTAAATAAATCAGATTTTTATATGAGAAAAAACGTTTTGATGATTAAAAGTCAGACACCAATTATTTGCCATGTTATACAAGAACTAGTATGTCCTTGTCCTGTCTTCATAGTTGAGAAACTGCCAATGGGAGATTGTCATATCCATACATATAATGCATGATCCTTCTATCTATTTTAAAAAGAAAAAAACCCAAGGTTGTTTTCCTTACGTAATAGTTGAGGGGCCTGATGGGGGAGGGGGGTCTCATCACGATTCACGAGTTGATTTTTTGTCAATCACGATTCACAAAAAATAAATTTCCATGATCACGGATTACGAAAATATAGAATTTTTTTTTGTAGAAAACGGATCACGATAGCGAAAAAGCGCCGATCACGAAGAACGACAATAACCCATCAGACCCCTCATAATTGACAGTTCTCTAAAGCAGATATTTATGGTATTGGCAGTGTGAACAGTTGAAGCTCATAGATGATAGACTTCATCATGGGTTTTTATGTAAGGTTTTGTTTATTTTCCCAGAAACCGATACTAAAACAGAATTAATTGTTTTCTGAGTATTGAATGTACCGAAATGTTCGATTCTTATTTTGATTATTATTCCAAGGAGAAATGGAAGGCATTTTGTGTTAAGCTGAAATCTATCAAATTAATGACTAGAAAACAAATATTTTAGAAATTCCCAGGAGACAAATGGCTTTACAGGGTTCTTTATAAAAGTACATTTCATTAAATAACGCAACATTTGTTGTACTTTTAGTAAATATTGATAATTCATATTATGATACAATATTCCAAGGGATAAATCATTAATAAAGCATAATAACACTTGCCATTTTTGCATTTATTTGACCATTTCACATTTCACTACTATAACATCATATTATATAATATTCCAAGGATTAAACCATTAATAAAGCATTTGAATTGAACGTAATAACACCGTTTCGGGAACACTTGCCATTTTAGAAATTATTTGACCATTCCATATTAATATATTACATCATATAACATAATATTCCTCGGAATAAACCATTGATATTACATTTGTAAATATCATAACACTGCATCGGATACAACAAATGGAAGACTTCAAGTTAGTGTTTAACGACCTTAACTGCATGCTATACAGCCCTTGCACGTTGCCCGAAGACGTTCGTTGAGCGTTTGAATATTTTATGCAGACGGTCAGGAACAGGTGGAGGCCGCCATTTTGGTAGGTCGCCATCTTGGTTTTGTGATTTCTTTTGGTTTGGTTTGTTGACTATTTTGATGTTATATCTTCACAACGGCTCTTCCATGGCCAGTTTGAACAGCTTGGCAGTCCGCTAACCTTGATGATGGAGTACTGGTAGATGAGTCGCGGATGTAGTATTAACGATGACAGGAATCATTATCAGAACAAAAGTTGTGAGACAATGAAATGAAGTATAAAAAAAGATGTGGTATGATTGCAAATAAGAAAACTCTCCACAAGAGACCAAAATGACACACAAATTTTAAAACAACTATAGGTCCATTATTCAACACCTCGGATACAGCCCTCGAAACGGTCAGTCGGCATAATACTCCCCCATTCAAAATGGGTTTTGGAGTGTATGCTGACGCGGGTAACGCAGATAATGCCTAACGTATTCTGACTCTGTACAGCGTTGGATCGGTTTCTGTCATCGAAAGTAGTAATTCGTTGATTCCTCTATATAGGTAAACCCTCATCGAAGATAGCGGGTAAAGGAGAGCTGACCCAGCACGTCCGTTCAGCTGTAATGACCGAGACGTGTCTCTTGCTGGATGAAGTGCATCGGGTGTACCTGACATTTTAGCATTTATTTGACCATTCGATATTTTACTACATTATCTATTATAATACTAAAATAACGAGGTCCAATTTGTCAGCCGTCATGGGGTAAAAACGACAAATCAAAGAATTCAACTTTATATCTATAATACTAAAATTACGAGGTCCAATTTGTCAGCCGTCATCACGTAAAAACGACGGATCAAAGAATTCAACTTTATATATAACTAATATAGTACAAAGGTGTAGATTAAAAATTACACCACTCCAGGCCCTTTTGTTTTCCACGTAATTAATATTGCCAATAATTAAGAAGTTCCGGGTCGAGTCCGATACTGATACCAATAGTATATTCACCTGTTACCTATTACCTTATCTGTACGTTTCGCATCTGACAGGCGCACCAACAAACGGTGTATTCAGGATTAATATGCTTATTCAGGATTAATATGCTATATACACGGGTCATAATCACAGGGTTGACACTACTAAATTGTCAAATTGTTACAGGTCTATTGTAGTATTTTAATCAGTAAGACTTTCTAAGATTACAATAAGAATACTAAACATCTGGACTAAAAAATAAGGCGTATAGGTACAGTTTTCAATTTGTTAGCTGGCATGACGTAAAACAGCGAATCAAAGAATTCAACTTTATTTATAACTAATATAGGACAATGCTGTTGATTAAAAAATACTCCATTCCAGGACCTTTTGTTTTCCAAATAATTAATATTACCAATAATTGATAAGTTCCAGTTCGACGGGTTCAAACAGAAAGATTGGAAAGCAGAGAAAACTGTGTATCTTATAATCGGCATGACTTTATCAGATGACAATACTAATACTAAAATAAGGCTTGCGCATAGTTGTATACTTTAATTCAGTCACGGAACCGCGATATCACGGGTGTGTTCTAGTATAGCTAATATATAGGACAACGGTGTAGATTAAAAATTACACCACTCCAGACCCTTTTGTTTTCTACATAATTAACAATGATTAATTACCGTATCACCATGCGGTCTGATTAGTCAGAGGCCGGACGTCTGGAATGTGGTAAATCTGTTAACGGTATTTCATTGGTTATAAATACTGTTTAATGGCTGCTTCGTGCTCCGGAATTATTCTGGAGGAAATGAAGGCCATATTCACGTCTGATTGGCTATTATTGAGTGGTATGCATTATGTGTCAACGCGTGAGGGATCGGATAAATATCATAATAGTAGTTCATCGGTATAAATTATAATGAAGTGTTCATTTGCTATCGGAAAGAGCTATAATGTTAATTCACGAAGCACTGTCAATTTGGTGCAATTAATTAAATCAATATAATTCTGCGATAATGAAATCATGTAATCTTGAAATTATGTTGCAATTTTGGTATATTTATGTATCATTGATATTCTTTAAAAATAAAACAGTAATACACATAATCTACACTTTAGACAGTGTATTAAAACGGTTGAATGATTGAGATACTTAAGTGATAGATTTCTTCGAAGGCTTAGATTTTAAATAGTAAATACACAAAATGTATGCTCTATGTATAAAAATAATAACCATTTATTTTTCAATGCGTGGACATATTGATTAGAAAATATTCAAATCACGGAATTTACCGAAGATGTAATTTCGTTTCCCGCGTTTTCATCGCTTCATTGATTTCTGGTGTAAATAAACAAAACCGACGATAGGAAAACAGCTGACTGATTATAAGGATACAAAACTTACAAGGTGAGCAATATGGTTTCTTGTGTGCCTAGAAGCCTACACCAGGCATCACGGTATAGCTATTGGTAAGGGTTTCAGTGCACTATAGTGTCAGCTGTTGCAATATTAGCGTTTTACAATGTACAGTTCTAGATATATCTGACAATGAACCCTCTAGCTGGACGTCCACGACTATAAATGATATTATTAGTGAAGACAGCAATTTATACGATCGGATCTTATTTCCTTCAAACCCAAAATACTTGCAACACAGCGAGCTCCAAAAAGACGTTGACATGTGGCATGTGATTTAGAGGGTCCCTATCATGTCCCCCTATCATATAACTCAGTGCAGCATGGTAGATATGTTTAATGACTTCACATAACAGATTACAACATACAGATGTCAGGCTGACAGTTCTACATACTGTTCTAGAACAGTTCTCCTGACAGATTCTGACAGAATTTATGAGAGGTTAGAACTGATCTCCACTGTATACCTGATATGTTAGAATTTGTCTGACCATTTGTTTACCACCACTTTCAGCCCTCTGCGCTTTATCATTGTGGTCATTTTTAATTTGTGGATTGATTCCGTGTACCCGTGCCTCTAGAGACCCGTGCGAAACACCAAATTTGATTTATTCGGCCGTGTACCCGTGCGAAACACCAAACTTCGACTGAAAAACTGGCAATTCAAGTATAATTAATGTCATAGATCCGATTCAAACGTGCCTTGATTTTTTATCCATACGATTCCTTTTCTTTCAGTTCCTAATAAATTTCCATGTTTCATTTGTTATATTTTATTTCACATAACCTTTTTTTAAATGCATGTATATATTTCTTAAAGTAATTCACATTCATTTTTTAGAAGAACGAAACGTTCTCTTTCGAGTTACTCCAATTCTATATTAATCAAAATGTTTAACAGCATATAATATGTATAATAAGTACATGCTTATTTAAAATATAAATTACAAAAATAGACGAGCACAACAAAACTGACAGACACAGTAATAAATATGGAACGCCATAGCTGTCTTATGTGTCTTTTTTATTATAATAAGGTGGGCCGGTTTTTATTATACGAAGGTGCTTTTCTATTATACGCAGGTGCTTTTCTATTATACGAAGGTGGTTTTTTATTATACGAAGGTGGTTTTCTATTATACGAAGGAGGTTTTCTATTATACGAAGGTGGTTTTCTATTATACGATGGTGGTTTTCTATTATACGAAGGTGGTTTTCTATTATACGAAGGGTTTTCTATTATACGAAGGTGGTTTTCTATTATACGATGGTGGTTTTCTATTATACGATGGTGGTTTTCTATTATACGAAGGTGGTTTTCTATTATACGAAGGTGCTTTTCTATTATGTGGAAGAGCTTTTCTATTATGTGGATGTGGTTCCCGTGATTAACCGGAAGTGTGGCGTGTATGGCACGCCGTTATTATATTTATTCAATTTCGAGATATCTTATTTAGTTAAATAAGATATCTTATAAACTAGTTGAGATATCTTATTAACTAGTTGAGATATCTTATAAACTTTTAGAGATATCTTATATATCAATTGAGATATCTGATTTATTAAATCAGATATCTTATATATTAAATAAGATATCTTATTAAAATGTTTATAAAGATATCTTATTAAATATATAAGATATCTTATTTAAAATATAAGATATCTTATTTAAAATATAAGATATCTTATTTAAAATATAAGATATCTCTATAAATTTATAAGATATCTTATTAACTATATAAGATATCTTTTATATAGTTTATAATAGAGATATCTTATTTACTTAATAAGATATCTCTATTAGTTTATAAGATATCTCTATTAATTAAAAAGATATCTCTATTAGTTTATATGATATCTCTATTAATTAATAAGATATCTCTATTAGTTTATAAGATATCTCTATTAGTTTATAAGATATCTCTATTAGTTTATAAGATATCTCTATTAATTAATAAGATATCTTATAAAGTATGTATTTAAAAGATATCTTTATAAAGAAGTAAGATATCTTATATACTTTATAAGATATCTTATTGATTAATAGAGATATCTTATAAACTAATAGAGATATCTTATAAACTTTTAGAGATATCTTATAAACTTTTAGAGATATCTTATAAACTTTTAGAGATATCTTATTAACTTTTAGAGATATCTTATTAACTTATAGAGATATCTTATTAACTTATAGAGATATCTTATAAACTTTTAGAGATATCTTATTAACTTATAGAGATATCTTATTTAATTGGTTATAAAGATATCTCTATTAGTTTATAAGATATCTCTATTAATTAATAAGATATCTCTATTAGTTTAAAAGATATCTCTATTAATTAATAAGATATCTTATAAAGTATGTATTTAAAAGATATCTTTATAAAGAAGTAAGATATCTTATCTTCTTTATAAGATATCTTATTAATTAATAGAGATATCTTATTAACTTATAGAGATATCTTATAAACTAATAGAGATATCTTAGAAACTAATAGAGATATCTTATTTACTTTCAAATTAAATAAGATATCTTATTTACTTTCAAATTAAATAAGATATCTTATAAAAATTAAAGATATCTTAATACTAAAATAAGATATCTTGTTAAATAAATAAGATATCTTCAAATTTGAATAAATATAAAAACAGCGTGCCATAGGCGTGTCACATGATTTGAAAACAGGGATAATAAAAAACACCTTCGTATAATAGAAAAGCACCTTCGTATAATACAAACCCACCTTATTATAATAAAAAAGACACATAAGACAGCTATGGCGTTCCATAAATATACATAGAAATAATATATAATTATCTAAATTTATATAGACATCATTTTAAATACCAAATATATGTCACAAATCAAGTACAATTCAACTTAGAGGCAGTCATTTCTGAGCTTCAGTGCTTGAACTATATATTTTTCTAGTAAATGATTATAACGTATTTGGAATAAAAACGCTTCAATCGATGTCATTGCTATTAATCCGCTTTAATCTATGGTTCTGTATCAGATTCAGTACTAACAGCTGAACAAATTTCAATGGTATTTGTCTAATTAACAATATTTGCTTGTCATTTTGAAATAGAATCGTGTCCTTTTATGTTGCTGAGAGATGTGTAAGATGATTACCAGTATATGATAACACTATTTGAAGGTTTTAATTGGTTTTACCGATCACAGTTATCAACCTACATGTATCTGATCGATGGCTGGTTGCCACTAACTGGTTACCAAGGATATGTTGTAAGTACATAAAAGTAAAGAATGAATTTAAATAGATGAACGTTATACATCTAAGAATCACCAAGACTTGGAGACAAAATGGAACATCTAGGATAGTGCGTTCTTAACACCCACACCAAAAAGAAAACCACACACAACAAACAAAACAAAAACCACCAAAAACAACACATAAAAAATAATTGAAATCTTGAACTTCATACGAAAAGTCTAGAAAGAAGAAAATTGGAGCTAGGCAGTTTCTACGAGTTCTGGAATTGGTATCGATGTACATTTGTTAATAGTAGGCTATAGTAGTTTTAAACTGTTGTTTTACACTCTTAAATTCATGTGAAGCATACAAACCAATAACATAGAAAAGTTTCAGAAGTCTATTGAACTTTCACTGAAAGCACATTTATACAAGTTACTAGTATATGTTAAAGATATACACTAAATTTGTGCATTTGAATGGGACCAGAATCAGTTGAAAACACAATGAAAGCGCATTTATAAAGGTCATTAGTTGCATGTTAAAAAGTATAATAAACGAGTGCATGTAAATAGAGCCAGACTTATTCAAAAAAATACAACGACATAGAACATTTCAAAATCAGACATATAAAAGAGAACGTTTTGATAACTAAGACAATTGAAGCTTCTTGACTGATGAAACATGTGGAAGAAGATTCCGATAATCTTTCCTGTAAGTTAATGTTTGATTAAGTGTAGACTTTATTTTCAAAGTGTAATCAAATGAAAGTAATTTCTTATTTATGACTTTTTAAATCGCTATTAAGCTACTTCGTTCACAGACGGGTATAGAAAATATAGATATGACAGACGTCAAAAGAATAATATCGACACGTCATTTCTCTACAGAAAAAAAGATATCAATGACATTAGTCAGAAGAATAATATTAACATGTGGCATTTCTCTACAGAATCAAGATGGCATTGACATGTGTCAGTTTTTCTAAAAATAAAAAAAGGATATCAATGACTGACCTCAGAAGAGGAATATCGACATGTGTCAATTCTCCACAAAATAAAGATAGAAATGACATATGTCAGAAGAAAAATATCGACTGGTTCATTTCTCTTCAGAATGAAAATATCAAAGACAGACGTCAGGAGAATAATATCAACATGTGATATTTCTCTGCAGAATCAAGATGGCATTGACATGTGTCAGTTTTCTACAAATAAAAAAAGGATATCAATGACTGACATCAGAAGAAAATATCGACATGTGTCATTTCTCTACAAAATAAAGATAGCAATGACATATGTCAGAAGAAAAATATTGACTGGTTCATTTCTCTTCAGAATGAAAATATCAAAGACAGACGTCAGAAAAATAATATCAACATGTGATATTTCTCTGCAGAATAAAGATATCAATGGCAGACATCAGATAAAAAATATTGACATATGTCGTTTCTCTACCGATTTTTTTTTTCAAAAACAGACGTCAGAAGAATAATATTGACATGTGTCATTTTTCTAAAAAAAAAAAGATAATAATGACAGAAATCAAAAGAAAACTATCGACAGGTGTCATTTCTTTACAGGAAAAAATAGCAATGACAGACATCAGAATAATGATATCAACATGTGTTGTATTCAAAAATAAATTTATATTTTTCCACAGAATAAAATAACATAACGCAATGACAGACGTCAGAAGAATGTCGACACGTGTGTGTAAAGTTCTTCTTGTCAATGTTTCATTGTTGACTTTTTCAAAACAATATCGATTTTTCATAATATTAAAATGTCAAGCCACAATTTTTACAGCAACTTCTGATTAATCATACAATTTGTTTTATGGTAAAATTACGTAATATTCTAATGGCGTCTAACAGCAAGAGATTATTGGTGTCTGTATTTGATGTTTTCTATATCTCTTTCATAAAATATCAAGTTTCAATGTTGAATCACCCATTAGGGTCTGGAACGTTGGAATTCTTTTGTGTATTATTTTATTTTCTAAACCCATTTTTCTCTATTCTTTATATGAAAGCGCTTAACTTTTTTCTATTTTTAACTTGTCTACCTTCTTTTCCCTATTCTAATGTTTTCCCTTTACTCTGCATTTGTCTACAATATTTTTTATTTGAAACCATCTTTCCGACGGGCCCTCATACATTTTGTACATGATTAAGTAACCTTTTTAACATTTATTTTATCAATTCACTAAATTATTCACCAAGAAAATGCAAGTCGACGTGGATAACAAAATAAAAGCACGCGTAAAATGTTGCATTGTTGGTATGTTGGATGATTTAGGTGTCAGACCACCAATAACTCCCTCTAACTTAAAGTAGTCCTACTCGGACAAAAAATAGTGCATTTGATGTCATTGTTTACTTGAACTAACCAACAAATTTGAAGAAATTAAACTTTTGGTGAAAGGGCCAAAATTCACTTGTCTATGAATGATCATTAAAAATTCAGGATTAATGCGCTACATAGTACATTAATTTAAGATTTCAAGAAAACCGGGAGTTATTTTGGTAGTACCTGTGTTTTCAAGATCAGAAATTTCTTATAAGACTTTAAACATTTATTTGGTTGAAAATTGGCATGTAGAAAGGTGATACATATACAATTCAGGATATACCTGGTTTCCTTGAAGTTAAACTTTTAAAGTTAAACTATTTAGAAAGCTGTAAAAATTGCAAAATTTGGTTGAACAGATAGGGATTTTTAATTGGTGGTCTGACACCTAAAAGCTCCCGTAAAATGTTGCATTGAGGGTACCAGTATGTTGTTTTTGGTGAGATAAAAGCACGCGCAAAATGTTGCATATGTGGATATGTTGTTTTTGATTAGATAAAAGCACGCGTAAAATGTTGCATTAATATTGTGAGTAAAATGGTTTGGGAAGATGAAAGCACGCGTTAAATTTTGTTTTGGTGAGATAAAAGCACGTGTAAAATGTTGTATTGTGGTTCTGAGACTACTATAACAGTGTGGTTACATTGTCAGTTTAGATGGGATACACGTGTGTTAGGAGTGGGTACCTATCAAACTAAGTTAAACACACCCCTTTATATCGTTAAACCAAGTAAAGGAACATATACATTATACCCATAAATTTCAAAATGAATGGTTTATTTCATCATAAAATCAAAAGAGATGGTCGACGGGTCTGACACCAAAATAAAATTGCAAGACGTACACGACTCTTTTAAACATACCTGTTCATCAGTAAATCGATATAACTCTCTTTTTTCATTTGGAGATATATTGAGTAAGAAGTCAAAGAAAACAATTACCTTGATGAATATTAACCGAAGTCGCGACTTTGATGTCAGGACTCGTCATTTACTACAAAGTGGCTCGTTAGGTAGGCAGCCTTATGGAAAATATAATTAGTGTTCCAGGGTAAAAGGAAATTGTGATGTTTTTCGCATCATGGGGTATTTTCATTAATCAACATTTAACCAGTAAATGGAAAAATAAGTGACTCGTTCTGTAATGTTAACGCACGTAAATGGTCCAATAAATTGCTAACTTCTGACTTAGCTTTAAATCTTTTGCTTGTCTCGAGATTAGGAAAACATGTGACTTTGACTATTTCATTGAAATGTTTAAAGTTTGCTTGTCTCGAGATGAGGAAAACATGTGACTTTGACTATTCCAGAAAATCTAAATATAGTTATGCTGATTCAGCGACACAAAGTAATTCACGTGTCAATCAACATGCTCAATGTATTTAGTCATGCTTTAAATATGTATATTAATAAAACAAACAGATGAGTTAAATGACCCTAATTCTCAACACAGATCCTTAGATCATACACGTCTATGAATATTAAGGTGGCTATTATACCTATTACTGCTATAAATATTATCAATTATTTACGATCTTCAGCATTTAGTTGATAATAATGTAATAAAATGTTATAAAAATGGTTAATTGTTAACAATCTTATCACATGGGAGGTATAAAATACACATTCTGTAAATCAGCATTGATCAGCTAGTAAAAGTTATCTCATTGTGTATTGAAGTTAAATCATTGTGTATTGAAGTTTGTCACTTAATGAAACACCAAAATTACACACAATTAACTTTGATAAAAAAATATTTACTAACCTCAATATAACAAACAATTAACTCAAGACCTTACTACAACTTGGAAGCTTTACTGAAACTTTTTAAATAAACTTTGTTACTTAATGAAACACCAAAATTACACACAATTAACTTTGATTAAAAAAGAATATAACCTCAATTCCTTAATTCTTTTACTGACTCCGATGTCTAACTTTCAAAACTATAACGAAGAACAAGCTTTTAAAATCATAGGTTCCCAAGACACCTAGTTCTGCGACATCTACTCTAGTTCTGAAACACTTATAGTCTCCGAAGCACATACTTCCTGAGACAACTAGTCCAAAAGTACCGAATTCACTTGACTATTACAAGCTACCTGTTTGAGGAACTGCTATCATTCCCGTGGGGAATTACAGTTTCAGAACAACCCAGTAGCTTGCAACAACCGTTAAGATTTCTTAACCGCTTGCTTCAGACCACAAGCTTTCAACTCGAACTCATTGGTGTACAAACATCTCAGTTAATACTTCTTTATTTGCAAGTATTATCTTTCCGATGCTTAACCATCACCAACCAAAAACCAAATGAACAAACTCGCACAATGTTTCACTGTCTTTATATCTAATTAATGTGTTTCCTTTAGTATTGTTTTATTACACATATTACATATCTATTGTCTGTGTATTGCAAACAAACAAACAAACAAACAAACAAATAATTTATTAGAGTCTCACCTCTTTAAAACATTTGATATAAAACACAATATAATATTAACAATTTATAAAAGAGCCACTCTAAAAAGAGTTATGAGAGACAGTAAAAACACAGATTAAAATACATTTATATTACATCTATAACATATATCATTCAATATATCTTAGCATAAAAACCATACTATTAAAAACAATTATACAAAAGAAACCATTATATACACTTATTACGAGTATAAAATACACTTTCTCTTAAAAAAGAACTTCATGGCAGATTTATTGCATGATATTGTATATAACTATATTATTTGTATTTCATATGCCATCCTGGTATTTTTTAAACGGAAAATTTATTATTGATTATAATTAAACATTGAATTACAATATTTTCGCATGCTTAAACTGCATTTTTTCACAGATTAAGGAAAAACCAAATTTTGTTGGAAGTAATCAATTCCATGAGGTATTGGGTGGCTGTTGGTTCTAGATTGCAGACTATCAGGGGTTAGATCTGGATCCGGATTTATTAAAATATGAAAAATCAATCAACCGCCTATATTCACAGTTATTTTAAAAATTTGGTATGAATCCTGTAAAATACGAACAGAGGTGATTAAGATATTTTATTTTCAGCCTATTCGTGATGTGTTGAACAGGTGTTGTGTTTACACTTAAAGAATTTATACATATCCACATTTATAAGGATATCGCGATTCTACACCAGTACAAAGCTATTTTGTATTAATATACAAGGGACCCCAGAGGCAGAGTGGTAATAGAGATTTCTTACAAATTGACGAAAGGTACGAACGAACGGAAAGGGAGCACGTATTTCATTTCCACAATAATAGTTAAAAGAGTCTTTGTTTTATCCAGTAAAACAGCATTCTTTTCTAAATCAAGTTTATTCTTCAAAAATAATAATATCGCAAATAATACACGATTTTAATATAATCAAACAGAGAAAAATAGTGTCAAATACACTTACGTCCGATACGTTACTTAGGTAAACCACTAGTACACACATTTCCGCGGGAATTATTTAAGCACGAGTTTCACGATTAACTTTTCAATGGCATTATTGAAGTACGTTAGTCTAAATTAAACGCCAAGATTAATATTTATTTTTATTTTTTTATAGTACACTTTCAGCAAATTGTCAAAGTGGAATATCGAGATTTGATAATAAAAAATGATGCTACAATGTTTTTAAAAAGTAATGTTGAATAAATCTAGAAAAACATATTTTGTATATCAAGAAAAAAATATGCACCATATACATTGTGGATTTTATAATGACGAGTTAACAGTACACATGTTTTGCAGATAGACACGAAGTTGTCACTTATCGTCCAGTGGCTAATATTTCATGAATGTTCAGGACTATAGGCAAAACGCAGTTATTCGCTAAAATATTCGTTCCATTGCTGCGGTGTATCATATATACACATTTAGGGAGGGGGAGGGGGGCAACTAATATTACCAGAGGAGAGGCGATGATACAAAAGTTATTAAACGAGCACCAGCATAGGATATGGCAAAGTATGAAGATCATCTTTTTTATTCATTTTCATTTATTATTTTGAGCGTTGCAAGTTTTGAATCAAGGAAGTATTTGTGTTTTAATTTTTCTTATTTTTCTGTAAGGGAAGAAGACAATGTATTTGCTTTGACATTTTCTGGGTTTAAACAGTGCAACATTGTAATATTGAAGAGAAGGGGAGGGGTCGGTTTTCAGTCTTTAAGGGGCATTTTATTCGTCTGACTACTAGACAAAATGCTAGGTGTATTTAGGATATTTTGTAGTGTTATCTCCTCCGACCTGGTGGTATCATATTTTAACCTATCGTACGTCCCGAAATTCTAAAAATTTCTCAAGAAAAGTCCAATTTAATAAGTGTCGTTGCATGTAGGATAATTGTCCGAAATTCCACGACTATTATTTAAATATGTCAAAATAAAGGACCCCTAAAAAGAGTCTTACGTATGATTCGTCAAGCATACGTACCTTTCGTCAATTTGTAAGAAAGCTCTATAAGAAGTTTAATTACTGTATCACTAACGTGCCAACCCTAAGGTTGTAGAAAGAACCTTGCACGTTACAAGTGCGTTTGAGATCAATTTTAATTGTCAGTTTTCCTGACGAAGGTCGATCGTTCTCTACGATTATTACGGCTTCCTCAACCAACAAAAACCTGTTTTCAAAAGTAATAAATTGATATATATTTCAATTAAATTTGAGTCGTCTTCGACAATTTTGATACAGTTAAATATTGATAACTTGTTATAATTAGTAAACAAACATGCACTGTTGTTAGGATATCTCTAATAGAATCAATGGATATTGACAGAGAAAAAAATATAAGTTAAATACCTTCCCTAAATAGACCTTTAGTTATCTTAATTAAATCGAGGGATATGAGATTAATGTAAAGAGAATCAAGTAAATTAATTTCATTTTCTACACATGACACAAAGCTGTTCATTTTATCTATAATGTATCAATTCTGCTTCACAATACATGCTAACAAAATTTATCGACAGTAACCGGGTGTGATTTTTTTTTTTATATGTTTTTTTCAGTAATGTTCAAGTTGTGTATGGTTACTCAATGCTTTATAATATGAAAGCTTATTTGGGTCATTGTATGCTCTAGAAAACAAATATAAGTCGTGGCCACAAGTTACCTATTCGTGGCCACGAGTTACTTATTCGTGGCCACGATTTACTAATTCGTGGCCACGACTTACTTATCCGTGGCCACGACTTACTTATTCGTGGCCACGATTTACTAATTGTGTGAATACGCTAAATGAAATACTATTGACTTAAAGATTGTTAATGGCCCCGCCCATCGGCCATATTTTCTTTTCTAGTAGTCGAAAAGTTACTTCTGTATTATGTAACCAATGCCAGGGTTTCTTTTCAGAGGACAAAACACAATGATGGATATCAAACGCGCTACCTTTAAGGAGGTGGACTCGGATAAGGGATTCACTTTTAAAATCATCAGTACGTTTGTGTCAACACCATTTTCATAAATATATTTATATATATATCTTTATTCTGTCAAACCTTTGCAATTTACAATGGTATACAGGCACTACATGACATCAATAATACAGACATAAATACATGATTACACAGAGCAAAATATGGTTTAGTCACGTTTCTCCAACATTTGATAATTAGACTAAAACAACAGAAGGGATTAGGAGGTCCTCATAAGGACTGGCATCGTGATAATTACCTGTAATTCACCAATATCAGGTCTTAACTAAAATATTGTAAAAAGGGATATTGTTATAAATATATATATCAAAACATTAACAAACCATATATTTTTGGTAGAGTATAACCAGAAACGGTTACGTAATTATGTTCATCCGCTGTATTTGATTTACAAAATTAAAAAGGTTATTCAACAAAAAAATCCTTATATAAACAAGGGAAATTCTAATCGAACTGAAAATTTCATAAAAAATTATGAAGAAATAATCTCGAAATTATTTTTTTTAAAAGATTTTTTTTTATTAAAAGTAACATGAAAAATCGAAAATGTTCACTGACTGTATCTCATTTTAGGAATTTATTCTATTACTTGATATATTTTTGTATTTGTGTTACATGAAGATGTTAAAATCTAAACCGATGCAAAACAGCCAAGTTTTATTTATGTAAAAAGTCACCAAAAGCGATTGTCTTCTAGTGCGAAGAACCATATATCTACCTAGTCGTTCTGTCTGTGTATCACTAGAGCCGAAGCCAGTTTTCGTGGTATGCTGCCTTAGCAGATGAAATAGTCAGTCGTATATCTGTCCACTTTTTCCACGAAAACGGAGCTGATGCAAATTGGGTACATCACGTCGCGTCGTGGTCTATTTAGTGTTTAACTGTGGGAACTGGCTTGGTGAATATTGTGCACTACTAGTATTTTCGATTTGTTACTTAAGCTTTGGACAATTAATGCAAGTTGACTAAGAATTTTGAATAAACTGTATCGGTGATAATAAGCTGCGTTTTGTACTTTTATATAAGATTAATGACTCAAGATATATAAATTCTTAATAGCTCTCAAAATATAAAATGTTAGTTTTTATTCAAAAAATTGCTTTCGGCCGTACGGTAACGGATACTGGATGTGTAGTGATTGATATTTTAGTCGTATATTATTTGTTGCTTGTTTATGTATGTTTTTGTACAGTTCTTTTATTGTTCTGTTGTATATACTGATAGTATTTAGCCAGGAGGGCACACATGGGACTTTATAAATCTAATGAAAGTACACAGCTTTCTCAATTTAGATTTTATATTTAAATTCATAATTTTCCTAAACACAATTATATTTTGACGATTTACATATTTTTTATCAATACATTCGTTTCTTTTTACTGCCATCTCTGTGCACATCATAATATAATGATACTCATCTCCAAGATCTTTAGAGTTACATAATTTACAAATTCGTCTATCTCTCTGAATATTTGTCCATCTCCCTATCTCGATGGGTAATTTATGGTTGATGGTTCTAAATTTGCATAACGTATAAATATCACGAAATTCTAAAATATCAAAATAGTTCTCAAACCCAAAAGTATCCTTAAAAATTCGATAATTTAATGTCTTCGAACATGCTTGCACATTTGAAAACCATGTTTGTGGAAACTGATCTTGGAGTGATGTTCTGATTGTATTCTTTAGCCAAATGTCACTAATACATGTTTGAGACAACCACACAAAAGATAATCCCGTTTCATTAAAAATAGATTCAACATGGTTTTAAAATTTACATCATTTTCATATTCATATTCTAAACTTCTAGGTTACATAATTATTTTCAATCTGTTTCAGGTAAGGGCTTTAAATGCATTGATGAAACTCAACTTTACAAATGCATTTATTTAATGATTTAAATAGTAACTGTTATATCCATATCTATTTTCTTAAGTCGGAAACAAAACCTGAAATGCATGGAACAAGTGTAATTACAATGTAATTTCTTTTAATAGTCGCAATATATATACATAACCTATTGTAAAAAATGACGTCAAAAGATTATACTAAGAATCCTATATTATATATAAATGTTCATAAGTCGAAGAATCGTAGCAATTACTGTTGATCTACAAATAAAACCAATCTGAAGAGATTCAATAAAACTCACTGAGCCAGACATGTTGCAATTAAATTTATTCTTCTTAATTTAATTCCTTGAACAGAACAAATATCGTTGGCAGATTAAAAAATAACAAAGGATATATAATAACTCTTTTGTTTTCAAGTAATTTAAATCTGTTTGTACCAAAATGATAGTGCATTGCGATATATTGTTTGGGTTAAGATAGAAAACTCGTTTCCTTTAGGTGTTGTGGATGATCTACCCTATATTCTCTTTAAAAGCGCTTAAGTATCTCGCAATTTATATATTATCATTATTACAACAAAGCAGATACGAATTAATGTTATAATTAGATATATGTTGATAACAGAGAAGTAAGCAGTCTCTATAGCTATTTGCCTCGAACTTTATATACCAGTACCTGGCAGTACATATTTTCAGCATTTCTAAATTTTAACCTTGTTGCACCGTCAACAAATGTTACAAAACACAATCAATCCGACAGTTAATTTCTTTAGTTAACTCTCCCTTTAATATCGTCATTTTCTTATTTCTCTTATTTTCAAAATTCCCATAGCAAATTCAAAGCCTGCATGGTATCTTTGATTTTTACATTTTTGTCAAAGAATTGTCACGGTATGCCGAAAGTTAATTACAGAATCAGCTTAAATTTTTTAATTTTCTGGAATAGCGTAGCTGTAGTTTGCAAATCCTTTTGAAATTTTCGCCCTCAAAATAAATCTAAACTTCCCATTTAATTATCATCCTTAGGGTATCTAGAAGTTATTGAAAATATATCCGACGACCCTGTTCATGCATAGACCAAGTTGGCCACTATGACTAAAAAAGAACACGGGGGTGTAGTTTGGTTTATATCTCTAAAACTAAATCAATGCTATTCATCTTTGTTCTTTATTTTGTCTTTTAACTTTTTGAATTTGAGGTGAATACATCGACATTGACTACCCATGACGGTCTTACACTGCCATGTGCAGCCCCACACTATACAAGATATCCTAAACGGACCTCTGAGAAAAGTGAAAACAACGAACAGTTGAATAGAAATCTATTCATGTACTTTTACAGTCAAGATTTTACGAGTATACAAGGCGATTTCAAAAATAAGGTTCCAGCTTAGTCAAATTCAAGTTAAGTTCTATTGTTGTACGTAGCCTTTGGTCTCATTTATGAAAATTAAGAAACTTATTTCAGGTTAATGTTGCATTAAATACTTGTATAAATGATTTGGACCCATCAAACTCATTAGTATTTTATTACCATGAAATATCATAGCGACACATGGTGCACAGAGCAATTATATTTAAATAAAATGGTTATTTTAAAATACAAAATGCATAATGGACATACAAATTTATATTTATATATGCATAAGGTTAGGTAATTAATAAAAAGGTTATATTAAAGCTGTTGACGTGTTTTAACAAAAAAGTATAAAAAAGAAAAAAATGATTGGGAAATACATCGCACAGTGGAATAAAATTTCTAAAAGTAAGTACATGTAATTATATTGAAAGTACGGAAGTGAATTAGTGACACACACACTTTTATTTTATATTTGTCGCTATTTATAGATTAAGTTCTATTTTTTTTGAAAAAATAAAGGCTTCATACGGGAGGTGAAAATAAGTCTTTTCTAAATTTAAAAAATAAGAAATAAACATAAAATTTTCATAACCTTGCTCTTTAATGTTATATGATTGGTCGATATTTTTTTTAGTTTAAAAACTGGTTTTCGGCGGTGTTTTGCTGTATCCAATACGTTTTCAGATGTATACTTTAAATCTATGATAACATGTACCTTACATGTATCAATTTTTTGTATTCAATATTTTCACTTAAATGGAAATATCAGTTTGTAAAGTTTGAGTGTCCGAATCACCTTTCAATATTAACTTTCATCAGGAAGGCTCAAATTCAAATACTTCAGAGAGTGCGATATATAAATACGTAGAAACGCTAGAATTTCCATGACCAAAATGGACCAAAAAAAGCAGCATGATTTAAACTTTTAGTATTTCATTGTCATAACAAACTACAAAATGTACATCATTTGTTCAAAATTATATTGCGTACATTATAAAGAATTTATGGGAGACAAAACTGTGTTCAAAAAAAGTAAATTCCCTATGTTTTCAAGACATCAATATAAATACATATAAGGCTTATATTAGTTTTCATTGTGTGAAATGAAAAATGTAAAATTACAAAAATACCGAACTCAGAGGAATATTCTAAACTGAAAGTCCCAAAAGCTCAAAACCATCGAACTATTAAATGGACAACAACTG
Source organism: Mytilus edulis (assembly GCA_019925275.1). Taxonomy (NCBI): domain Eukaryota; kingdom Metazoa; phylum Mollusca; class Bivalvia; order Mytilida; family Mytilidae; genus Mytilus; species Mytilus edulis. Next base: position 95,868,167 of record CM034354.1, read on the forward strand.
TCCTATTTCTGACTTGGTACAGGCATTTTCTTATGTAATAAATGGTGGATTAAACCTGGTTATAAAGCTAGATAAACCTCTCACTTGTATGACAGTCGCATAAAATTCCATTATATTGACAACGATGTGTGAAGAAAAACAGACATCAGACATACAGTGGAGATCAGTTCTAACCTCTCATAAATTCTGTCAGAATCTGTCAGGAGAACTGTTCTAGAACAGTATGTAGAACTGTCAGCCTGACACCTTTTAGTCAGTTCTAGGTTAGAACTGTTCTAGCTAGAACTGATTTGGTCAGTTCTACCTAGAACTGATTTGGACAGTTCTAGCTAGAACTGATGCTGACAGTTCTACCCTAGAACAGTTTTAGACAGTTCTAGCTAGAACTGACCAAATCTTTGGTCAGTTCTACTTCTAGAACAGTTCTACGGTTAGAATTGATTTCAAATTCTACGGCTAGAATTGATTTATAAATTCTACGGCCAGAATTAAATTATAAATTATACGGCTAAAATTGATTTATAAATCCTACAGCTAAAATTGATTTATAAATTCTACGGCTAGAATTGATTTATAAATCCTACAGCTAAAAGTGATTTATAAATTCTACGGCTAGAATTGATTTGGTTTAAATTTAAGAACTCTTTGTTTAAATATAAAGGCTTCGGCAAAATAGCGATTAATATTATAAAGAGTTTTGCTATTTTGCCGGTTTTAACCCCGCCATATTCTGCATGTATGTGACTGACTGTTCCAAGTCAGGAGCCTGTTATTCAGCGATTTTCTTTTGTTGATGTGTTACATAAATTATTTGTTTTTCTTTCATTTTTTGAACATAAATTAAGCCGTTAATATGGGGGGGGGGGGGGGGGGGCATTATTATTTCATTTATTTTACATTTGTCATTCGGGGAGTCAGGATGACTCGTTTTACATAACAAAATTATCTGACCTTAATGTAATACGTTATTCGGGCCCAAACCACCAGGGACGGGTCCAGCAGTTTAAAAAAAAAAGAGTGGGGGGGGGGGGGGGGTCCAACTAAAATTTATTGTCCTCATTCAAATGCATTGATCGTCCATAAAAAGGGTGCTGTACAGTAATTCAGTTATAATTTTAGGTCAAGAGGGACTGTAATATATACAAGTTATAGCAATATTGGAAAACAATGACCTCAAAATTTTGTACGCATGAATTTATAGTGCCAGCATGTCCTCTTTTTATTCAAAGTATTGAATTGTAAACAAATATCAGTAGTTTTCATACTTCAGAGTGAGTCGTGTAATAAAACCTTTTGACCGCATCAATCTAAACTGACCTTATTTGCTCTTTCGTTCTGCAAATCTATATAGCTGTACAGAAATTCAGTTATAATTTTAGGTCAAGAGGGACTGTAATATATACAAGTTATAGCAATATTGGAAAACAATGACCTCAAAATTTTGTACGCATGAATTTATAGTGCCAGCATGTCCTCTTTTTATTCAAAGTATTGAATCGTAAACAAATATCAGTAGTTTTCATATTTCAGACTGAGTCGTGTAATAAAATCTTTTGACCGCATCAATCTAAACTGACCTTATTTGCTCTTTCGTTCTGCAAATCTATATAGCTGTACAGAAATTCAGTTATAATTTTAGGTCAAGAGGGACTGTAATATATTATATACAAGTTATAGCAATATTGGATAACAATGACCTCAAAATTTTGTTCGCAGGAATTTATAGTGCCAGCATATCCTCTTTTTATTCAAAGTATTGAATCGTAAACAAATATCAGTAGTTTTCGTACTTCAGACTGAGTCGTGTAATAAAATCTTTTGACCGCATCAATCTTAACTGACCGTATTTGCTCTTTCTTTCTGCAAATCTATATAGCTGTACAGCAATTCAGTTATAATTTTAGGTCAAGAGGGACTGTAATATACAAGTTACAGCAACATTGGAAAACAATGACCTAAAAATTTTGTTCGCATGAATTTATAGTGCCAGTATATCCTCTTTTTATTCAAAGTATTGAATCGTTAACAAATATCAGCAGTTTTCATACTTCAGACTGAGTTGTATAATAAAATCTTTTGACCATATCAACCAAAACTGACCATATTTGCTTTTTTTATGTGAGTCTATATAGTTGCACAGTACTTCAGTTATATTTTTTTTTACTGTAGTATATATAAATAACTGAAATATTGGAAATTGAACAAACTTCAGTAGTTTTCATACCTCAGACTGACTCATGTAACAAAAATGATATGTGTCTGCATCAATCAAAACTGACCATATTTGACAGCATCAACCAAATCTGACCATATATGATGACTGCATCAGCCAAAACTGATCATTTTGCTTTTTTTAATGTAAAAATGTGCGAAGTGGGTTTTTTAATAGTGTGCACCACATTTTTTACGTTATTTCGAATAGACAGAAAAAAATGATAAGTCATTTCTTATAATTTAATTCTAAATTCCATTTTAAACCTTGCCAAACCATGAAAAAACGTTGATGACATTACGGTCACATGACTAACTTATGTCTATGGGCGCTGATAACACAATAACGACAGAAGACCCGTTACATCCAAACTAACTATTTAACGGCATCATCCAACACTCACATCACTGATTCATATACTTTATTTTAAAATGAAAAGTACATGTATGAGAAGTTCTCTTCTTGGAAAGGTATACTGACTTTACTGTTAATATAATTTGAAGAAGGAAAATGATTGGTTCTGTTTGAAGCCTTACGTCCAGTGGCAAATATTTCATTCATGTTCAGATCGAGTATATTTTTCTGACGTTCCAGACTCCCAGATATTATTCATTATCGTTATGGATAAGTTTGGCAACGAGATAATGCAAATCTGAGACCTCAGTGCAAATGTACATAGTTTTCTTGCGTTTAACAACACTCACGCTGTTCATTACTATGATATCCCATAATTCATCCACTGTACAATTTTCGTTTGAACATTTGTCAAAACAGAATCTTAAATGTAAATCCAAGGCAAACAAGGTAAATTCAGATTAAATTTACTTGAATATGAAATGCAGAGTTATATTTACGAAGAGACTGTTAAAAACGGGGAACGAAGAAACGTAAACAATGATGTTTTATTTGCAATCTCATAAAAATGTTTCTCCGATGAGTTGGATAACCTCCTATCCACTTCGATATTTGTACATGTAACTTTTGATCAGTAAAAAATATAGAAACATCTGCTATTATATATAGTAAAGTAATTGGAACTGATTTTTTCTTCTAAATTATAAATTGCCCTTTCTGCAGTGACGTCATTTAGAACTGTTCTACAGTCCTGACTGATTTAGTCAGTTCTGCTGACAGTTCTACGGTTAGAACTGGTTTGGTCAGTTCTACCTAGAACAGTTTTAGACTGTTCTACCCTAGAACTGATCCTGACAGTTCTACCTAGAACTGATTTAGTCAGTTCTACCTAGAACTGATCCTGACAGTTCTACCTAGGGTAGAACTGTTCTAGCTAGAACTGTTCTAGGACAGGTTAGAACAGTTCTATGACAGAATATTCTGACAGTTCTAATGAGAGGTTAGAAGTGATCTCCACTGTAAAAGACAGATATAAAAGACACAAAAAAGACATTAAAAAGGAAATTTTATTTTTAGTTTATAGGTACGACGTAGTGTGAAAATAAAAATGAAATTTTTGGTAGCCGCCTTTTTACTCGCTGTCTGCTTTGCAGGTAAGTTAAGATAAATATTAGACTGGCATATTTGTTAAATTCAATGAAATTTTCTGCTCGATTGAAATACATGAAACCAAACCATTTTATCAAAATTGCGAAACATTTATGGGTTAGATTTGAAAGGTAGCAATCATATGTCTGTCGTCTCTGGATTGTTGCTTTCCAAATTGTGACGGCAAAAATAATGTAAAAGAGAGACGAAAGATACCAGAGGGACAGTCAACCTCATAAATCGAAAATAAACTGACAACGCCATGGCTAAAAATGAAATACACAAACAGACAAACAAAAGTACACATGACACAACATATAAAACTAAAGAACATGTGTTTGATACACGTATAGTACACAAGGGAATGATATCATACGTAAGTTAGTAATACTAGTTATATATATAGCTGGATGATGGTTATTTTAGCGATCATAACACATTGAAGGCCGTACCTTGACCTTTAATGGTTTACTTTTACAAATTGTTACTTGCATGGATGGTTGTCTCATTGGCACTCATACCACATCTTCCTTTATCTACACAATTCAACACTTTAGAAATTTTTTTTTTTATCTTAAACTTCATATTTTAAACTTCGAATTTTAAATCTAAAATTTTCCGTCTGGAATTTAATTTCGTAAGGACAACAAGTATTAACTTTGCGCAATATGGTATACCTGGTACAAATGACATTTGTATGTAATTGTTTCGCCATTCGTCATTCTATCATTCGCTATTGTAAATTTTTGTGTGCGGTATATTTAAAAGCGTATTTAAATATTGCATTGTTATATATGCAATTGTATGTAATTCTGGTCAAATTGAAAATGAAAAACATTTTCTTTTACATTGTGAAAAATACTCAACTAAAATGGTCATATTTTACCATAAAGTTTCAAATATAATCGTTGATCCTAAAAAATTTCAAAAACATGAAAATTATATAATCTTTTTATTAAATAACAATTCATACACAATCCTAAAATTGACTTCCTCTTTCATCTCAGACAGTTTGAACCTGCGTAAAGCAGAACAAACTCTATAAAATTGTCAATATATCTAATCCATAATCATTGTTTATAATATTACATATTAATATAGTCATTATTTGCAATACTTATTATGTTTGACCAACTATGTAATAGATATACCATGAGCCTTAACCATTTATTGTTGATGAGTTTGTGCTAATAAAATATTTGTATATTTGTATATCCAGTCAGTCGCGAAATCTAGGTCAAACTGGTTTGGCCTATTTTAAAAGTTCCATCGCTTAATGAATGTGCTTATCAAGCTTTATATTAATGTTACTTCAACTTACATGTAATGGTGAAAACACATATCCTGCGATTTGACGGACGAACGGCACAGAAACATGAAAAAGGAATGCCTTATACTATCGAAAGCGAGGCTTGAAAACAGTTACATTTGTTTTTCATAAACTGTCTTATATAATTTATGCCGTAAGTTTTCTCCGACTGTATTGCGTCTAGCGGTAAATCAAATGCATTTATAACACATGTTTATAATGCGATAAGTATATACACCCTGCTGTACATGTAGACCGATCGACAAGCTGAGTCATACTTTAAACTGAGTAATACCTCACAAGATAAAACCTGCAAAGGGATATATATCTACCTACCCGGACACGTTACTCTTTTGACTCCTAGTCACGTGTTTAGTGGAGAAAAAACCAACAACGCAAGCTCATACACTTTAAACATCTACTAGGAACAATATACACCAAAATCCATGCAATGATTCCAATTTATTACTATCATAAGGACGATACTTTGGATAAAATTAATAAGTGGTATTCTTTTTTTACATTTTTTTATAATTTTGCTTTGATTACAGGTGAGAGTGCCGCGACATACAATACAGGTCACTGTGACAAGTTGGTAAATCTCTATCCACAAGTGTGCAATTATAGGAATTGCCACAATGCATGTGCTGCCCGGTATTGCAATGGACCACATACATGCCAAGGCAGGTACAAATGTTGCTGTACATGTACTGGAACCCATCCTCCCCATTAATACCAGCATAGGCTAATACGCATGACAGTTTATTCAACACTAATGTGTTATGAACACATCGAGTGAAACTGCAATAAAATATCAATAAAAACAAACTTGGTTTTACATTACTAATTTTTGAGGCCCTTTGTAGCTTGCTGTTCGGTGTGGGCCAGGGCTCCGTGTTGAAGGCCGTACCTTGATCTATAATGGTTTACTTTTATAAATTGTTATTTTGGATGGAGAGTTGTCTTATTGACACTCATACCACATCTTCATATATATATTGTATGTTTTACATTCGTTTTCTTATTCTATGTTGACGGTGGGCACAGGTCGAGTATGAACTACACACTTTACCAATACCTCTGTCAATCATTTCACACAACTCTCCATACAAGTCACAATATATAAAAATATGTGAAAGCTCTCTCACGAGCTAACAACCTATAATTGTAAAATATAAGGGCATACACCACCAGCACAAGGATACATGATTAGGCTAACCAAGCAAAAAACTAGCTGAATTATTAAATAAGGTATTTTTCGTATTTGTTGAAAACACGGAAGTCCAATTTTAGGTCATAGAGAGTTCATCGACAAATCATTAAAATTACATATTATTTAGCAATATATCAACGATATAAAAATAATGTTAAGTACTTTATGTTACCCTTTGGTAGGTACAATTGCTTCAGTGTATCGATTCCATGCTAATACTCGCAATGGGAAAGCCAGTGTTATCAGTCATAAAACATTACTCAGACCTCGGAGTACAAAATGTGAGCTAGACACACCAAATTTTTTGGTTGAATTCTGAGTCAAAGTATAACATAATCTACTTCAAATTTTATAAATGTAAGGCCAGGAGTAATTAAGTTGCACTTATTCAATGTTTAAAAATGTTTTGGTCTTCGGAAATGGCGTGAAACAAAAATCAGAATTCGCGAAATTGACCATTATTGGTGTCGCCAAACTGTCGATTTGACTAAGTTCAGCGAAACAAATTTCAGTATGAAAAACATATAAAAAAAAAGAAGATGTGGTATGATTGCCAATGAGACAACTATCCACAAAAGACCAAAATTACACAGACATTAACAACTATAGGTCACCGTACGGCCTTCAACGTGTCTATTAATGTAAATACGCCAGGTATTTATTTGTATTATTGATTGTCCAATCGAAATAAACGTCAGTATTGTACGTCCCTGTGTCTATATCGTCCTGCTTTGAGACGAGAGGTGAAGTAACGAAATAAACGTCAGTATTGTACGTCCCTGTGTCTATATCGTCCTGCTTTAAGACGAGAGGTGAAGTAACGAAATAAACGTCATTATTAAATGATATGAGCAAATAAGCCCTAATACGGATAAATCAGCATGTGCAATACTAAAAACGTTTCACTGTCGATATAAATCAAGATTTAATATTGCTCTTCGAACAGGGCCAATACGGAAAAAAACAGGGCCAATACAGAAAAAAGCGGGAAAAAGGCTAATACAGGACGTTCACTTCCGGTTTTCAATTTTATTACGCCATTACTTAACTCTGGAAGTATCGTTATGCATAAAAACATTTGTATAATATTTTTTAAATTAAAGTCATAAAATAAACAGGTTAAATGATGTGCAATGTTTTGTAATGTCTTAAAGTTTTGAAACGGAAAAAACGAGGGCCAATACGGAAAAAAGCGGGAAAAAAGCTGTATTGGCCCATGGGCTAATACGGGACGTTCACTTCCGGTTTTTAATTCTCTTATAATCATTTAATAAAAGTGTTATGAACTGGCTGTTTCTGTATTGGCACTGGTATAGATTCTCGGTCAGCTGTATTGGCCCTCGACCCTACGGGTCTCGAGGCCAATACAGCAAACCTTGAATCTATACCAGTGCCAATACAGAAACAGCCAGTAAATAACACTATAGTTTTGTACGTCCCTGTGTCTATATCGTCCTGCTTTGAGACTAGAGGTGAAGTAACGAAATAAACGTCAGTATTGTACGTCCCTGTGTCTATATCGTCCTGCTTTGAGACGAGAGGCGAAGTAACGAAATAAACATCAGTATTGTACGTCCCTGTGTCTATATCGTCCTGCTTTGAGACGTCAGTATTGTACGTCCCTGTGTCTATATCGTCCTGCTTTGAGACGAGAGGTGAAGTGAGCTGGTTACCCTTCCGGAGCAGCTAGTTTCAACACTGGTTTAATTACAAGATTGATTTTGCTCAAGCTTAGATTTTGTATGTGTTGTTTATGGACTTGTTTTTCGTTACGTTGTTGTTTTTAGGTTTTCGTCAGGGTGTTGTCAGTTATTCTTTTATGAATTGGGGATGTACACGACCGATGTACACAATGTGTTAAAGAGACATCAACCAAACAAAAAAAGCAGAAAATCGTGCAGTCCAATTCTTAATTAAAGGTGTCTCCCTGATATTCCTACAAAACAAAGAACACTATGTGTTGATATAAGGTGTTCTTCAACTTAAATATGATTAAATATAACATGTAAGTAAGGTATTATTGACATAATTGTTACTAGACTAGGATGAAAATAAGAATTTTACAGATTTATTGCAGACATTAAACAATGAAAATGACATTATTCACGAACTTGTGAAGCCCCACTACTCTTACTCCAAGCTGAAACTGCCATATATATGTATGGTTCAACACATTTCGGAGCAACCATTTAATTTCAAGGGGGCCTATGGTTTTTCGTCTGAGTTAGAAAACAATTTCGCACAAAGAGCGAACATATTTTGTTTTGTTTTCCGAAGCTATCAATCAAATTATCCATTTCAATTTTTAACTTTAAGCTGTTGGAATAGTTGCTTGACCACAATATTTTACAACAACAAAAAAGACGACATAAACATTCCAACTAGTATTTACCGATTATGTGACAATTGCAAGCCACAGTGCTTAAAGTAATCGAAGTTTCTGAAACCACTAATCTACATGTGGCCCAAGAACTACAAATTAAATCGTCTGGAGTACTGGCACAACCCATTAAGGACATTGGTCAAGGAACCCCACAAAAATATCTTTAGTCTTGGCGAATCATGCGTGCACACGTAGTATCACATATATGACTTTTTAAGACTTTTTAAAACTTAAAAATCACCCACATTACGCAGATAAATTTGCCATTCCGCTAGCTTTTTGTTATCAGAGAAAATATATGTTTTCTCCTAAGGGAAACAACTCGTGAAAATGTTTCTCTAATTTTATGGAAATTTGTCCCTTTCCGAACCCATTGTATAAAAAAATTTAATCAACGTGTGGTTGCTGGTGACCTCAAAAGATCATTGCATGATATTAAGGGTCATGACCTTTTAAGCCAACTGAATGAATCAAAATATGCTTACAGGTGTTAATGAAACTGACAACTTCGTGCAATGTGAAAGGCACTCCAAGGGGATTTTCGGTTAACAAAAAAAGAAAATGTATTTTTTAAGCATTAGAGAAACAGATTATTACATAGTTACTCGTGGATTATCGGATTTATCCAATCTCGATAGTTAAATCTCGAATCCGATAATCCACTGGTATCAATGTAAGAATCTATATATCTCTATTTTTCGGGTCAATTACGGATTTAGCAAATTAGTTCCAAGCACTTTGATAGAAATTCATTGTGCACGGAAAGTATGTAATTCATTTATATTACACCCACGACCTGACAATTATTACTCAATATATAGCAAATCTCAGTTTATTCATAAAAACACAATCTTCAGGGATTTATCGTATTCCACGAACAATCATCCGGGCACTTTAGTATTCCGCGAACATAAGTGCTGTCAACTCTGTATGCACACCGGTAATCGTCAAATAGCAAATGACAATAATTACAAATAGAACTAATTGATCATGGCAAATTAAATCTTCTTAAATCTGATAGTAAATTGTTTTCTGACATCATTTATGTAAACAAGAAGCTTGGAAATAGAAAATCTATATCGGATTCGTTTCCGTGTAATAACTTAATTATTGTATTGTTCAACCAATCAATACATATGAAATTCAATAAGCATGTTGCTACGCGATATTAACTAAATGTCGCTATATTGTGTTGACAATGTTTATTTTTTTCTTAATTTACTTTTAATAAGACGACTGATCAAACGAAGCAGAAAAACGTTAGTCAATACCGATAAAAGGAAATTTGTTTTAAGGTTATATTGAAAAACATCAGTCTTCTGAAATCAGCTGTTATAATCACTTCTAGAATAGAAATAAACAATCAGAACAAGTGTTAATAGTAGTAAGATTAAGATCCAAAAGGTAAATCAAATAAAGTAGTTGTGTAAAAGGCATAAAACTAATTGGGTTTTAATACGTGTATTTTAACTCTGGTGGGTATTTGCGTCATTGTCAAATATACGGTATCTCCTAATTTCTAAATGAAATAATTGCAACTGGACGACAAACAAACATAAATTGTCCAATTTAATTAATTAAATATCATTAGATGATGACTTATATTTTATCTTTTTGGCAGAGGCGGATCTATAACTGGGATTTCTAAAAAGGGGCGTAATTGAATAAAATATAACGATTTTCTGTTGATGATTATGTGTTAAAACGAATAAATAGGAAGTAACATGATTACTTTTCGTTTAACGACAAAAGGGAGGCGTACTTCTTTTATATATACGCCCTTCCCTTGTTCTGCCTCTGCTTGGTCCATCTTATAACTTATATAGGCAAAGTGCGTGCACCAAGTTGGGAAGTAAGAGTTGTCGGTATTAAAGTTTCAATTAATACAATGGGTGACAGAAGAACACAATGATATACATTGCTAAGATGTAATGGCTCGAACAATAAGTGTGTGTGTGTGTATGTTTGGAGAGATCATAGATATAAAAGAGTTTGGTTTAAAAGTTAATAATAAATATGAAAAAAGGATTGCCCCGCTGCAGCTTTGGAATTGTGTAAGTTGCATAACTCTAAAACAGTAATTGACTCACTGCAAAAATTCGAACTATGCCTGGTAGGTCTGGTTCTCAACATTGTGTATGCGCTTCATGAAAATCTTATGAGGCAAACTTACGTTGATAGTGCAGAAACGAAAATAGGACGGACGGACGGACAGACAGACGGACGGACAGTCAAGGGTAACACATAATGTCCCCGTTGACTAGGACGGGCATACTAATGGCTGTAAATATGTTTTTCTAAATAGTCAGGGGTGGTGTATGAAGTTAAATACAATAAAATAATTTAATAACAATTATATATGCATCATTTAACAATAATATGCAAATAGGCACAAACTATACACAAACAAACATTTTGATTGTCACAATAAAAGAAATAAATTCTACTAATAGGAAATGGATAGTGGTATGACTTTAGAAATGAATACACAAATACTGAAATATTCCACTGTGAAAATAACGCCACGTCATTGGTTAAACATACAACGTTTCTAACCAATCATAAAGTTTTGATTTACGCTTTTGAAAATATTACCGTGCATGCATTAGATTCTTAAAACTGCAAATTACAAAAAAGTAGATCACAACTTAGTTTTGATTTCATAGAAAATAAAATTATTTTATACATCGTTGGGAGTTAAAAAGCTACGATTATAGAAAAAACCAGATGCTCCGCAGGGCGTAGCTTTATACGACCGCAGAGGTTGAACCCTGAACAGTTGGGGCAAGTATGGACACAACATTCAAGCTGGATTCAGCTCTAAATTTGGATTGTGATTAAATAGTTGACACAGCATAGGTTTCTGACACAGAATGAATGTGTTCTAATGAACTTAAATTTTTTGTTTTCTCTTAGAGCAATTCACTATGTTGTTGAATATTAATCCTCTCAAAAAAATGTTTGAAGAAATTTTCTTTTTTATTTATGAAATTTCAAATGAGAAATATTGAACCCAATTTTTTTAATCACATTCCCCTTTCCCTTATTCCAAAACTAATCTCAATTAAAATTTCTAATGGAGTTTGCAACAATAACTACTCATTTAAATACATCATAAAATATTAAGATGTAAAAAAACTGCTTGTTATCACTGAATGGTAAAGATTATTTTAATTTATCAGTTGGTAGTAAAAAGTGAATATACATTGTATATTGTATATAACAAAGATTTAAGTTGATTCTGGACAAAGAAAGATAACTCCAATTAAAAAAAATCTTGCTATTGCACAATATTTTGCAATTAGATATTTCTTGCTTACTATTCTGGACAAAGAAAGATAACTCTAATTAAAAAAAAATTTGCTATTTCACAATATTGTGCAATTAGATATTTCTTGCCATTGCGCAATACTGTGCAATTGAAAAGACTTGCTATTGCACAATACTTAATATAATAATTTTGGATCCTGATTTGGACCAACTTGAAAACTGGGCCCATAATAAAAAATCTAAGTACATTTTTGGATTCAGCATATCAAAGAACCCCAAGATTTCAATTTTTGTTGAAATCAGACTAAGTTTAATTTTGGACCCTTTGGACTTTAGTGTAGACCAATTTGAAAACAGGACCAAAAATGAAGAATCTACATACACAGTTAGATTTGGTATATCAAAGAACCCCATTTATTCAATTTTTGATGAAATCAAACAAAGTTTAATTTTGGACCCCGATTTGGACCAACTTGAAAACTGGGCCAATAATCAAGAATCTAAGTACATATTTAGATTCAGCATATCAAAGAACCTAACTGATTCATTTTTTGTCAAAATCAAACTAAGTTTAATTTTGGACCCTTTGGACCTTAATGTAGACCAATTTGAAAAGGGGACCAAAGGTTAAGAATCTACATACACAGTCATGACAGTTAGATTCGGCATATCAAAGAACCCCAATTATTCAATTTTGATGAAATCAAACAAAGTTTAATTTTGGACCCTTTGGGCCCCTTATTCTGTTGGGACCAAAACTCCCAAAATCAATACCAACCTTCCTTTTATGGTCATAAACCTTGTGTTTAAATTTCATAGATTTCTATTTACTTATACTAACGTTATGGTGCGAAAACCAAGAAAAATGCTTATTTGGGTCCCTTTTTGGCCCCTAATTCCTAAACTGTTGGGACCTAAACTCCCAAAATCAATACCAACCTTCCTTTTGTAGTCATTAACATTGTGTTTAAATTTCATTGATTTCTATTTACTTAAACTAAAGTTATTGTGCGAAAACCAAGAATAATGCTTATTTGGGCCCTTTTTTGGCCCCTAATTCCTAAACTGTTGAAACCAAAACTCCCAAAATCAATCCCAACCGTCCTTTTGTGGTCATAAACCTTGTGTCAATATTTCATAGATTTCTATTAACTTAAACTAAAGTTATAGTGCGAAAACCAAGAAAATGCTTATTTGGGCCCTTTTTGGCCCCTAATTCCTAAAATGTTGGGACCAAAACTCCCAAAATCAATACCAACCTTCCTTTTGTGGTCATAAACCTTGTGTTAAAATTTCATAGATTTCCATTCACTTTTACTAAAGTTAGAGTGCGAAAACTAAAAGTATTCGGACGCAGGACGACGACGACGACGACGACGACGACGACGACGCCGACGCCAACGTGATAGCAATATACGACGAAAAAATTTTCAAATTTTGCGGTCGTATAAAAACCGATTGTTCATATACTTGAACAGAAACTGTTAGGAATGGTATTTTATTGAATGAAAGTTTATCATCTGATCTTTTGAGCCTTAAATGCAAATGTATGGTTTTGCACAGTTTTTTTTTTTATTGTTTTTATAAAATTATTTACAAATCATTATTCGAGATACCCATTTCTTTCTTTATGGAATATTGAAAGAAATGAAATCTGATCTGTAAATAGCTTCAAATAATCTGTCTAGATAAGCGAAAATTAATATATGTAAAAATTGAACTTATGGTTGAAATTTACCAACTATATAAAAAATAAAATTGGTTTTATCTTAATGTAACTTTTTTTTGGCAACATATGTCTTACCCTTTTCAATCTAATTGAGAGTATTAAGGGATGTACAGTACAATAATTTCTTGTCTGAAATCGGAGTTCTACATTTTAATTATAATGTTATTGTGTTGTAGCAGATAAGACACGATACGGTTGGTTTTTATCTCCCGAAAGCAGATTAAAGGTGCTGTCATGTCTTCTATAACGATGACAAATGCATGTGAAACGAAACATCTTACCATACACATTCATCACAATAGTCACGTGTTATCCTACATTATAGGCATCGGTTGCATATGTTTACCGTCCTGCTTAAGGTTTCAGACCTTACTTCAGGGAGGTAACTCTTTAAATCAGTTACGCGTTTGAATTCGAAAATAAAGGTTTTGCCAATTGGCCGTTTCAGAATCTAAAGTACTATGGGTAATTTCATTATTTGTACCCTAAAATGAAAATAACGTCACGTCATTGGTTGAATTTCCATTGTTAAGGACGTTTTTAACCAATCACGACGTTTTGGTGTACACTTTTGAAAATATTACCCAGAATGCATTAGATTCTGAAACGGCGAATTAATATCTGTTTATACTTTAAATTGTTTGATTTTTTATAATTTATACAGCAGGCGCTTTTTTTTAAAATCTATTCTTTTTATGTATTTTTAAAAATAAGTCTTTTACATGATGATATTCAGCCATGTTCTGTAATTAATACATTGTAGTACCCAAAATAACATAACAACTAAAAACAATGTAGCGTCAATTCTGGACTTAACTGCTAAACTACTAGGAAAAAGGCACCGCTTATATGTAAATCCCTTATGGAAAGTACAAAAGTGTTCCGAACCGCAACATTCATCATTCGAGTTACAAATTCCCCAATATGGCGTACAACATTTATACTTCCGGCCACACTGTAAGCCATCTTCACACATATAATCTGCGTAGCATGGTTGGTTGATTTCACTTTTAGAACACCTCTTGTGTGCCCCTTCGTGTGCTCGCTCACAAGATTCAGAACAACAATCCTCGTTTTCGTAACATCCCTCATTTGACCATCGACATAATGCAGTCACTGTAAAAAAAAAAGATGCAATATATTAGTAAATATCATATAAGAACAAGACATGTTAGCTTTGAACATGCTTTATTTCAAAAATGACATCCAAATTATGAGTGCATTAAGGGAGTTCAAAACATGATTGTCCTTTAAGTTATATTAATCTATTATATCTATCTCTATATATTATATCTTACTGAAGCAATATATTATATATTATATACTGTTCCCAGCTAACAGTCAAATGAAGCAAGCAAACAGCTGCTATTGAAATGTTTTAACAATAAACGTCATCATATCGTTTTCAATACCAGAGTCAAATGACTTTGACATATATACTGGCTATATCCGTATTAAGAAAGTAACCTGAAACCTTTTTTTTTGAGTGTTTAGAATTTATAAATAGTTTAATCATACGATGATCCCACATTATCTAAGATGTATAATTATTCTTCTCGAATTATTTACGGGTTACTGGATTCTTAGAAACGAATATACATTAAAGATCTCGTATACATAATGCTTACTAAAACTTTATATCCAGCGTTGACGGTTCAGGGGTTTTGGAGGTTGGGGTAGGGGGTGTTCATGGATTACATTCGTATGATATTTCATTCCAAATGGAACGCTAAAACCATATATTTGATAAACAATGTGGTATATAAGAACAAAAACAAAGGTCAAGTTTCCCTAAGAAGGTGGAACCTAAGATTCTGCAATTAGTAAATTGATCAACTGACGGTTCACGAAAGGTATGTTATAACATCGTGACGGTTCCGAAGCACTGACTGTACTCACAGGCTATCAGCAATGGTATCGACACAGTACTTTATTCTTGTATTTTTTCATTAATAAATACGGTTAAAAGTGATGACTTGAACGTATGTTACTCTTTAATAAACAATATTTGATTTGACAGTTATGTCGTTCTTTTAGCTTTTCGATTTTATATTTAATACCGCTAACGTTATAAACTACATTAAGGTTGTTTAGGAGATTGGTGTTCTAGCAAAACAATGTACACTAAACTATATAATTAGATTGACTATGCATTGTAAAACTATATATATGTTGTTTATTGATAATCCATTAACGTCAGAGTAAATTGCCTATAGCATCTTAGGAGCGTGAAAAAGTGAAATAATTTTTTTTTGAAAATGATTCTTATTCATCGTTCCAAAATAAAAAGAAATATAGCTGACCGATGCATTTATCGATAATTTTACTTGTGTTTTTGTGTATAAATGTAGATTGTTTTTAATTTTATTTAGTTTTTCAATGCTATCAATCAAATTACTTTGTCCACAGGTTGAGCAGAATAATTGCTTTCATCAATTTAGGTATCGGGATAATTTATATTTCTTAAGGAAAAACCCTCCCCTGTTAAGATAAATGGTTGAACGAAATGACAATGCCATGCCCCCCCCCCCCCCCCCCCCAAAAAAAATAAAAATAAAAGAGAAACGAACAAATTAAAGACAAACATCAGTATACAAAACACAATATAGAACTTAACTAAAAATTGATCAACACGAACTCCATTAAGAATCCGTGGGACATCTCATGTGCTACGGAAGGATTAGCATATCCTACTGTACATGTGACACCTATCGAGTTACTCCTATAAGATACATTGATAAGTATTATCACGTGATAACGCGTCACACAATAATGGATTGATTTGATTCATTTTTTGTGTTTTAACACCACTTTTAAGCACCGCGTGTAGGCTATTTCGTAGCAGACCGTTTTTATTGACGGAGGAAGCCAGAGCGCCTGGAGTAATCGAGCCACGAGCGGAGTTCGAACTCGATCACAACCTCAGTGTCGACTGGCTAGTACAAATGTAGTAACTACTAAGACCACTTGGCCACCGAGGCCCAATATCATATTGATAATCGATTCTTATCTAACCGGGATACATCACCAAATACGAAAACCATCGGTCAAATATATTTTATAACTTAGAAACTTGACCAAGTGTCATGTCACTACATGAGCACATAGAACTGTAGGTTTTATAAGCATAGTTTTTTCAACAATACCGTATACGTATAAGGAGATATGGTTTGATTATCCACCAGAGTCCAAATGACGTGGGTTTAATAAATTAAATGGCAAGTCACCATACGACCTTCAATAATGGTCCAAACCTATACTTTATAGTAAGATAGAAAATGAGTTCATATTTTTTTTATTTCTTTTTGTTTAGTATGTATACATTAATTGGTGTCTAATTTCAGTACATAATTTAGAATATGTACAAACTGGTGACTGCTTTGGATTCATATCTTTTAAATTGATTTAACAGTGGTGACTGTTTCGGATTCATATCTTTTAATTTGATTAACAGTGGTGTCTGTTTCAGATTCACATCTTAAAAATTGATTAATAAGGTTTTTGTGTTGTTTTAAAGGTCATCATATTATGCAACCGATCACGTATTCCATAAAACTAAATCTGATGACTTGCAAACCTCATTTCCAAGAATAACCTCTTAAAAAAATATAAAACTTGAAAAATGTTGAACAATTCAGCAACTGATGTGAATGTAACAATGGATAGAATGAATGAAAGCAAATCAATTATATGTATTGATTCAGTCTTGTGACGTTTAAATAACATAATATTGAACAATGCACTATTTTACAACTATACAGATCTACTTCAAAACCACGAATATTTTGAATCATATAAGATCTTGAATTTTATAAAAGGTGATTCAAAATTTGAATTTTGAATGGTTATTTCAAAAGATGAATCGGACACATATATTGTATAATAATGTATCTTTCAGGGAGGGATAACACGCTTAGTAAGCTACATACTGGTCATGCACGCTAGACCACGAAATATGTGTCGTAAACACAGAAATACGTGTCGGACACACTAAACAAGAAATACGTGTTGTCCACACAAAACCAGAAATACGTATCGCACACACAGAACCAGAAATACGTGTCGGACACACTAAACAAGAAATACGTGTCGTCCACACAAAACCAGAAATACGTATCGTACACACAGAACCAGAAATACGTATAGTACACACAGAACCAGAAATTCATGTCGTACACACAGAACCAGAAGTGTCGTACACACAGAACCAGAAATACGTGTCGGACACACTAAACAAGAAATACGTGTCGTCCACACAAAACCAACAATACGTATCGTACACACAGAACCAGAAATACGTATAGTACACACAGAACCAGAAATTCATGTCGTACACACAAAACCAGACGTGTCGTACATACAGAACCAGAAATACGTGTCGGACACACTGAACAAGAAATACGTGTCGTACACACAAAACCAGAAATACGTGTCGTCCACACAGAACCAGAAATACGTACAAATGTATAGTACACACAGAACCAGAAATACGTGTCGTCCACACAGAACCAGAAATACGTATAGTACACACAGAACCAGAAATACGTATAGTACACACAGAACCAGAAATTCATGTCGTACACACAAAACCAGACGTGTCGTACACACAGAACCAGAAATACGTGTCGTACACACAGAACCAGAAATCACGTGTCGTACACATTAAACCAGTAATACGTGTCGACCACAGTGAACAAGAAATACGTGTAGTCTATTCAAAGAACCAGAAATACGTGTCGGACACAGTAATTTCAGAAATACGTGACGTACACACTGAATCAAAACTACGTATCGTACACACAGAACCAGAAATACATGTCGTACACACTGAATCAGAAATACGTGTCGGACAAACAGAACCAAAAAAAAAACACGTTCCGAACACACTGTACTAGAAACACGCGAAGTTCACACTGACCAGAAATACGTGTCATGCACAGTGGAACAGAAATACGTGTCGCACATTTGTACACACAGAACCAGAAATACGTTTTATACACGTTGAAATTGTTCATATATTTTCTTTGCATAGTTGAGTTAAAGCCTTGCATCACTTAAATATATATATCTATCTATATAGCGGGAATAAAAATGGAGGTTCAAATTCAATGTCATTTAATTATGCGTGATTTTAAAATTGTCAAATTAGTAACGGTAATGTAACACTGTTAAAGCAATTAATCGAAAATTTATACGCCAAATTGTTTTCTGAATCGAAGCCGAGGTTCTACATGTATAATCCTGATTATTCGGGTTACAAATATAACTTTATATGTATACTTCTAGGATTTATATTACATTTTCGTATTTTGCATTAAACTGAATAAACGTTTCTCTAATTCTTCGTCAATTTATTCCTTTCTGCACCCATTGTATAAAAAAATTTAATCAACGTGTGGTTTGTTTCATCTCAGTTCTGTATTGGTTAAAATCCGATTATGACGTCGAATGTTCTTGCTTTCCTCTGAATTTCCTATTGTGACGGCATGAAAAAAGGCGACCATGCCTGATGACGTCACATAGAAAGAACACATCTTTTTGAAGATCATTCGAAAAGAAGGAATACGTTTGCCTGCATATTGTTTGAAAATCATTAGAGAAACATATTCTACCACCAAATCTCGTGTAATACGATATTTATCCACTCTCGACAGTTAAATTTTAAACATTTAAAACGCTCGGCGAGCCCCACGTTTTAAATTTGAAAATTTAACTGTCTCGAGTGGATAAATATCGTATCACACTCGATGCAGTGGTAGAATCTATATATACTTATTTTAAACCCTTTTTATAGTTTATTTATAATCGTACGATCAACCGTTAACTTTACTAATAAAGTAATAGAAATCATTTTATATATATACTAGAACACACCCGTGATATCACGGGTACGTGACTGAATTAAAGTATATAACTATGCGCAAGCCTTATTTTAGTATTAGTATTGTCATCTGATAAAGTCATGCCGATTATAAGATACACAGTTTTTCTCTGCTTTCAAGTCTTTCTGTTTGAACCCGTCGAACTGAAACAATAATATTAATTATTTGGAAAACAAAAGGTCCTGGAATGGAGTATTTTTTAATCAACAGCATTGTCCTATATAAGTTATAAATACAGTTGAATTCTTTGCTTCGCTGTTTTACGTCATGCCCACTAACAAATTGAAAACTGTACCTATACGCCTTATTTTTAGTCCAGATTTTTAGTATTCGTATTGTTATCTTAGAAAGTCTTACTAATTAAAATACTACAATAGGTAACAATTTTACAATTTAGTAATGTCAACCCTGTGGTTATGACCCGTGTATATAGCATATTAATCCTGAAAACAACGTTTGGTGGTGCGCCTGTCAGATGCGGAACGTACAGATAAGGTAATAGGTAACAGGTGAATATACTTTTGGTATCGGTAGCGGACTCGACCCGGAACTTCTTAATTATTGGCAATATTAATTACGTGGAAAACAAAAGGGCCTGGAGTGGTGTAATTTTTAATCTACACCTTTGTACTATATTAGTTATATATAAAGTTGAATTCTGTGATTCGTCGTTTTTACGTGATGACGGCTGACAAATTGGACCTCGTAATTTTAGTATTATAGATAATACCTTATTGATTAAGTGGTATTATGATGAAACAGCAACTGACTTTAAATGTTAATCACGTGATACCAATTGTCATTTGGATACGGTGGCCTCGATGGCCTAGTGGTCTGCATAGTTCAAGCTTGTACACATGCCTGTAAACACCGAGGCTGTGACTACGAATAACGCAAGGAGCAGGTGCGCTCGTCTCCAATCTTAATTGTCTAGAATTGTCAATTTTCCCACAGAAGGAATGTGGTTCTCTTGTAGGATTAAATAGTGTCCCCATGAAATGATGTCCCATGGACAAAATTTCACAGATATAACCTATGAAATTTGGTCCAGGACATAATTTTATTATAAAATATTGTCCCCTTCTATGTAAAAGTGTCCCTTGACAAGAGATTCTATTGTGACCTTCGTTGGACATTTTTTCATAATGAAATCATGTCCATATTGCATAAAAGTCTTGCCTGACCTATAGTTGTTTTAAATGTTTGTGTCATTTTGGTCTTTTGTGGATAGTTGTTTCATTGGCAATCATACCACATCTTTTTTATATTGTCTAATACCAAAAAAAATATTTAACAAAAAATAATAAGACTAAATTGACTTTTGTTTTTAAATAAACAACAGGAATCTATGAACTGTTTTAACATCTTTGAATTACAGGTTTTAATGTTTTCTCTTGTGTTTTTTTTGTCAACATGTATATAATACATTTCATTGCTTTTAATTTGAAACTGCTTTACCTTCCTTCTAAATGATCTTCTATCATTATTTTCAAACTCTGGAGGGTATTGATCATCACACAGAAAGTCATATAGCTGTTTATATTCACCACTTTCCATTTTTGTTTACATCTGTGTTGTCTTTATTTAAATTTCAATTATGATTTAACTAATTGATTAAAACATTTCAATGATTGCTAAATTATTTCCCTTCTTTAGGGACAGAAAAAAATAGCTACACTATGAAATATTGTCTTTTGTGACATATTTTTATAAAACATCCATGAAATTATGTGCAAGTACTAGGGAAAATTTTTCACTTAGGGGGACACGATTTTATAGTTAAAAAATGTGATATTCTGTCCCATGAACAAAATTTCACAGATGAACTGTGAAATAATGTTCTAGAGGACACAATTTCATGGGACACTTTTTGGCTTACACTCTCAGGGCACTCCGGCTTCCGACACCAATAAAACTGACCACCATAGCAGTAGTGTTGAAAGTGGCGATAAACAACAACCAATCAATCAATCATTTTGGATACGGATGAAGGTAGATGTTATCATCAATGAGACAGCAACTCAACAACAACAAAAATCAACCGACCTCCATCAACACTTGACGGACGTACCTATGGATACAATTATTCATGATTACTTTTTTCTCGAAAATGCGTGAATGGTGTAACTTATTTGAGGGGATCACGCAGTTTAGAATTTTGTTCAAATTGCAGACTCCTGTCTTTTAATTTTATGCAAATGTCGAACTCGACGGGAAAAAATTAAGATATGATTTCAGATATAAAGAAAGTAAAACGCCCCCGGCCACTCTTTCAAACTTAATCTTTGCTCTCGAAATATTTAACAGACATACCTTTGTACACAAGTGAATCAAGAAGCAATAAAACTCCAAACCATTTTACAAATCCTATGCACCTCATTTTACTCCATAGACAGACGTTTACTCCATTGACAGACGTTCACTCCATTGACAGACTTTCACATAGCACTCGCATCCACTTGTAACATTTTTCAGAATTAAATTTAGCTTTTGTAATTCAATATAATATTTATATAATACTCGGCATGCAAGATAATAAATTCAATATTGGATTCTTATTTTCCATAAAAAAAACAGATCCAATTGTTAAAATGTAATCTTTTAAAAATTTCCAACGTGATTGAAATGTCAAAAATCGTCATGAAATATTGACTGCATCACAGACTTGCAGGTTTGATGTTTAAATCTAACCGTTTCTCTCATTAATTGTCGTCCAACAAATTGATGTCCAATAACCCAATATATATTGTTCTTATATCGCTGAAATATGAACTATTGATAATACCTATCACTTCACAGTTTTGCCACGCAATACCTCAAGCAATCGATTGCTCAAAACAATTGCAATAAAGTTCAAAATCTAGGTCTAACCTGTCAATCAACACTATTACGATCACTATAACATGAAAGCAGCACTTTAATACACATTTCTGTCAATCATAATCAGCAAAACGTTTGAAAGTTATAGCGGAGATCAATATAAAACATTGATTGTATTAAGATGAGAGAACTATTACGTAACAGTATCAGAACCTCACACTTTCAGACGATTAGAGTACAAAGGTCAAGAAACCATTAGGGAAAGTTTTATTCAATAAAGAATGTTAAATATATTGTTAAGGGAGCAGAATGTATTGCATTTTGTACATACAGTTTTCACTTAAGAGAATTCTTAACTCACGCTAACCCTATAATCTTATTTAACGATAACATTAATCATAACAGGAAGGACATTGTGCTATGCATCAGACTCACACAAGAGATTTAGTATTGCATGATTAATATTCACATTGTCACGTGATGAAAGAAAATATATACTTTGTGAACTATTTGATTGTTCCATGGGAGTACTATATTCTTACTAAATATATTGAACCAAAACATTAATTATTTTCTCACACAAGACCTTTAATTATGATTGTTTTGAATATCAGAAAATCTTGACGGTTTTTCACCTCCTTCGATAAGAGTTACTTCCCTTATTTAAATATAGCAAATTTGTTTTTTCTTTACAATTCTTAAAAGAAAGACACTAAAAAGATATCTGATAGTACTCGAGTACACAGCCAAAAACAAATAGTGAAAAAAAGCATGGATCTTAATTAGACTAAAATATCAATCAGTACACATCTAACATCCAATGGATTTACTGTAAAGACGTCATAAACAGGCAGAGAAAAACATGACATTGTGCAATGCCAATAGTTATCAAAGGTACCAGGATTATATTTTAGTACGTCAGACGCTCGTTTCGTGTACATAAGACTCATCAGTGACGCTCATATCAAAATAGTTATAAAGTCAAACAAGTACAACCTTGACGAGCATTGAGGACCAAAAATCCCCAAAAAGTTGTGTCAAATACGGCTAAGGTAATCTATGCCTGGGATAAGATACAGGTATTGACATATTGTAGTGCCATGAATGTGCACATATTATAAAACAAATATTTAGTTTGATTTTAATTTACTGATACTAGAATCAATATTAATACCAACTATATAATTACCTTGTTGAATTTGTAACATTTTAGAAGTTTATTTCAATGATCTATAATCTTACCCGGATCATTGAAATCTAACGGGTTCGGTTAACAATATCTACGTGAAAATTAGTCCTATCAGATATCTTTTTATTGTCTTTCTATTGTGTCGATGTATAAGTACTGGTCAACGTAAACTTTGTGCTTGTATTAGATGATTTGTATTTGTATCCATCCGATGAGTTAAGCATTTTTCAATTATGCTGTACTGTTACACAACTGTCTTAGTAATTGCTCTTTTATATAATTTCATCTGTTCTAGTATTTTGTTTTGGAATTACATTTTTTGCATGTAAAATCTGGTCTGCGACAATACTTGTTTGAACCCGGGCCTTAACAAATTCAGCTCTACCAATACTATTTCTGAAAAAAACCCTCAATATTCGAAAACATAGGGTTTTTATCAAAACAGTACACACAGGAAGTATTGTCTTATGATATCATAACACTTCAGAGACTGCAGCCAATTTTTGCATGGCTGTTGACGCATGCTTACAATAGATATTTATCCTCAGATACACATGGTCTCTCTTCTTATTGGAGTCATGTAATTTCCCCAGTTTGTGTTTTCTGTCGTTATTTTTCTCTTCTTAGTCGATTAAAGAGAGATTCAGGTCGGTAAACTACTGTCGCTTTAATTCATCTAATTATGAAGATCCACGTTTTACCTTGAGGTCTTTCAGTTGATGATAATTATTTACATATACCATTTCATCTCAATAAACACTCTTGTCATGATGGAAAAACCCATGCGATAAAAGGAAATTACTTTGCTTTATAAATATTCATTCTTTCTGAAAAAGTAAAAACAAAGCAAAACACTGAAATCCGATGAAAATTCAAAACGGAAATTCCGTAATCAAATCGCAAAATCGAATATATGAACATCTGTCACATAGCTGACCTGGCACATGCATGCCCTTTGTAGAAAATAGTTTATCAAATCTGGTGTAATATCTAGCTAAACCTCTTACTTCAAAGAGAGTCGCATCATATAGGAATTTTAAACTATAACACCTGTTTCATATGTCACATTTCGGTTTTAAATCAAGATTGTCCAAAATTCGTTTGTATGGTTTTTTTTTCAGTTGTAAAAACAATATATCCTCTTTCCGTTTTGACAAGTATATCTTAAAATGAATATCTGAGATGCAGATGGAGCACAAGTTAAACTAAACTATACACAAAAAAACTTATGATAGACATACAAACTTTCCAAGTTGGTGTTTGAAGAAAATCTTTAATGTTCCTGAACAATTAGATATTTTCTTAATGCAATACCGTGTTTTGGTCACATCTTTCTCCATGGTATTCCTTTCTACAAACAATTTGTTGAAATTTGTTTCAAAAGTTTTGTTATTTTACATAATGATTTGAAATGTTTTAAGTTGTAATTTATAGTAGACGCGTCAAGGTTACAAATGTCTGATAATCAATTCATATCATTTTAGAAAATGCCTAAAATTATACTATGTATGTAACATATATATACATATATACATGTATCATTGTTTTTCTTTTATAAAAAAAAACCACAACATCAAACTAAATTCTGGTTCTGTCTGAGAAGATGAACTAACTATCATTATTTTGTTTTTGAAAATACTTTGATCGACAAAATTATTTTATTCGCGTAATGGTATTAACCATATGCGGATTCTTAAAAAATTTAAAGATCTTCTGGATAATTTTAAATCTCGGTCTTTTTCTGATATTACTTCAAACAAAACTTTTTAATGTTTAAAACTGTATGCCATCATTCTCCATGTGAAATTATATTTTATTTGCAAATACTTTGAACGACAAAATTATTTTATATTTCTTCCTGTGTGACGTTTACATTTTCTGACGTCAAACACGCGAAGCAATGAATGTGGTTGTTAAATTTGATAGATGTGTTTTGTGCTTCTTTGTTAAATATTTGTTTATTTTGAGGTTGTGACACAGTAATGACTGATGTACCCATGTTTTTACAATTTTACCTAAAAAGTCTATTTTGTTCACGCATCGTTGTAAATATAATGGAATTTGATGCGACTGTCATTCATGTGAGAGGTTTAGCGCTTAAAAATCTGGTTCAGTCCATCATTTTTATATTTGAAAATGCCCGTAACAAGTCAGGAATAGGACATTTATTGTTCATTCGTTTGAAGTGTTTGATAATTTGATTTTGCCATTTGATCATGTTGATTAGGTACTTTCCGTTTTGAATTTTCCTCGGAGTTCAGTATTTTTCTGATTGTACTTTTCACATCAGCAGCCAAAACAAGTATGAGGCCGTTTGATTGAAAGTATCTCAGGATATGCCCTAAGATATATCTGATGAACTTATTTAGAATAGTCTTAGGACGTGTCTGAGACATGTCTTTTGATATAACCAAAGCTGTCTCAGGACAGCACTTAAGCTATCTACAGTAGTCCTATGACCATCCTATTACATTTATTTGATTAATAAAACTATGTAGAGAAATAAATGACATATATGTCATTGAATTTCGGTAAATGTGTAAAGGAAGGTTGCATATTTTATGAAAAAAGAATTAACGAAAAATAAAATTTGTTTAAGTGATTCTAATAGATACATTATATCTCTGAGTCCGAAATTTAAATATTTTAAACATTTCAATTGTAACTGCACAATTTGGTTAGGTGCAAAAAATGTTGCTAATGATGATAGAATTTTCAAGCTTCCTAAAGTGCAGTACGAATTATTTTGAATAAGTGCAATAGTATGACATTGTCAAAAATACTTTTTGGAAAGCTACGATTGAAGCCTTTTGATATGGATTTGTTTGATGAAAAGTAATTTTAGTTCTTAATGTACTTTATCTGCACTTCATCAAATGAATCCGGAATATCTCAATGTATTAACATATATATGCATCATGTAAGTTCTAGAACAACCAGACAAGATAAGTTCTTGTACATTGTAATATGCTTATTATTTCTAAAACTCATCTTCAACTTGAACAATTGAAACGGTCTTTGTTGATATCTTGAATTAGTTTTTGGATGAAATTTGTCTACATGTTTTAAATAGTGTAACACAATAAAATCATTTACATAAATATAAACGTTGTGTTTATTTTGGATCCTCATTGCTCTTCAATTTTGTACTTGTTTGGCATTTTAACTATTTCGATATGAGCGTCACTAGTGATGAGTCTTATGCAGACGAAACGCGCGTCTGGCGTACTAAATTATAATCCTGGTATCTTTGATAACTATTTACACCACTGGGTCGATGCCACTGCTGGTGGACGTTTTGTCCCGAGGGTATCACCAGCCCAGTAGTCAGCACTTCGGTGTTGATATGAATATCAATTATGTGGTCATTTTTATAAATTTCCTGTTTACAAAACTTTGAATTTTTCGAAAAACTAAGGATTTTCCTATCCCAGGAAACGATTACCTCAGCCGTATTTGGCACAACTTTTTGGAATTTTGGATCCTCATTGCTCTTCAATTTTGTACTTGTTTGGCATTTTAACTATTTCGATATGAGCGTCACTGATGAGTCTTATGCAGACGAAACGCGCGTCTGGCGTACTAAATTATAATCCTGGTATCTTTGATAACTATTAATTAGTTTAATTCTGATGAGAGTATACAAGTTTAATATTGTACAAGTATTTTTGTGTATAACTTCCTGTCATATTATTTGTTTTTATTTCGATTTAGGCCATCATAACTTTTAGGACTTAATTTCTAACTGTAGGACAATATCTATGAAATATCTTATTTTAAGAGACATTCGTAACCTGACAAAGGACTAGCAGTATATTAAGAGCATCCTATAACACATCCGAGTCCTAGGACAGCTTCGTTGACTCGGACTCTAGTTTGCAAAGTATTTTGGACTGCATTTTTATAAAACTTCAGTTTGAATACCTTTGTTTTGAATTAGTTAGTTTGTCCCTTTGAAAAGTACATAGAAAATCATTTTCTTCTCTTCCTGTCTTATATTGTATTTAAGGTCAAAATCAACTAAACAAGCAAATATCCATTATAAGAATAGTTTGAGTAAATATTTGTGTAAAAGGAATATTTGAAATTAAATGGAATCAAAATTGTATACGAGTACATGCAATGAATACATATTTTATGTAGAAAGTGTACTTTTTAAAATTCTATTTTTATCCTATATCCTGTGCATTATTAACATCCTGAATTTATGAGAACTATATGAAGTAAGAGATGACTGAATTATGCTTGGTGGGTAGCTAAAATGAAATGATTAGGTACGTAATCTTATGCTGATAGATACTCTGATCCTCTCTGTTGCAAATTTCAACATGAACATAATGTCAACCATAGGATGTTTCTCATTTTTCCTCTGTGTTGGAAATTTTGCGTTTTCTGAAAGCATCAATTATAAACTCAAAGTTACTCAAATGGAACACTGGGTTAATTATGTTCAATTTTCGGGAAATATTGGATTAACAGTTGTTCGTTCTGTTGTTGAATGCATGGCTCAGTGTAACAATAATAAGCAATGTCTCTCATTTTTCTACAACCAGAAATTACGTAAATGTGTCCTACATAGAAAATATTTCTATAAATCGTTTTCGAAACCAGAAATTTATGAAGAAGGATGGAAATATTATTCAGCAAAGTATGATGGTATGCAATCAAGCTGTTATCTTATTTTTATATTATCGAGATTTCAACTTTGATTTATTGTTTTTTTTTTTATCAGTTAATATATTGAACTATTTAGCATGGCGAAAAAACTCTAAAAGGGACCATCTTTACAAGTAGTTAACACCTAGAAAGAGGACAACAATGTGAAAATACCAACAACGTATGCAAGAGTATATTTGGGTATTAACGAAGATATTTATTAATTGAGAAAAAACAATCTTGCTATAATTCCATACTGTAGTTTCATTGGTAGTGGTATATTTGACGTAAACATATACAAAGTTGTAAAAATAATATTTGTGTCTGCTATACAATAAACAGCAAACATCCTCCATCAGCCATTCGTTATCATTTTAATATCATTCATGGTTTACAAGTTTAACTAAACCCAAACATTTACACTTCGAAAACATTATTCTACTTTTAAGTATACTTATAAAAAATGAAAATTGGTGATACGGTTTCCAATGTGACAACTATTCACAGGCGACCAAATGACACAGATTTTTTTTGGAATTTCACTCAATGTACCAATCCTCTACTTATGAATTCCTTCTAGAAGAGCTCTTAGGATTATATTGGAGTCTTAAGTTGACGCAGGTAAGAAGATTAAAGAAACGATCCAGAAATATTTGCTTGATTGACGTTCTGGTAAATTTAAGAGCATACGATACAGTTACAGGGAAGATAATGACGTTGCTAACGTAAATTGTTATTTTCGCGACTTCAAACTGTAACATATCGAAAAAAGATGCAGCTTTTGACTGTTTGTATATTTCAAACTGAGTTTTCTTAAAAACGAGTTCATGGACTCCTCTTTTTTAAAATGACATTTGGTCTGATAACGTACGAAAATTATGTGGACCAATTTTCATGAAAAAGTGAACAATGCAATTTTTTTTTAATTTTATAAATAAACAGCAAAAAACGACGTTTTATTCTACATTCATGAACATTTGGAAAATATGGGTTATTCGTAAAAATAAAATACACAAATTCATAATTTGTATAAAACAGAGTTTACAAATGATTTAACAAAAAACAGCTTGTGTTTATCTTTTAAAACAAAAACTTTATGTTTTTCTGTCGATTTACTCAAAAAGTAGCACATGAAGGTATATTTTTATAATATTTTTGATTAAATCAGGTAAAAACAAAAGTCAAAATATGCACATTCTCATCAAAATTCATTATGGGATCAAAACTATATCGTATGCCCTTAAAAAGCGTTTTCCTTATTTATAGGTACAAAAAAATGCTCTGATGGTTACACCCTCTGCAGGGAATTGGACTACTGTTATAGAATTTTCCGTTCAGCAAAAGATATTGGCGGCGCAAAGTCGTACTGTAACTCAGTTGGAGGCCAACTTTCTGCAATCAACAGTCCTGACAAACAAGATTTTCTGGAACATGTTATGGGTATGTTAGATGATTCATGTAGTAGTTTCATTGTTTGAAACTGATAAACATTAGTGTTGTCAAATGGTAAAGTTTTGTCTAGCCGGTTACTCGGATAATCGTTCGACTGATTAACCGGTTCATCGATAGTTTAAGCTTATTTTTGAAGTCCTTATCTATAGTACCCTTCAAATGTACGTTTTTATAAAACGATGAATTTGAAGTTTGTCCTTTGGCATTATAAAGCTTGTCTGTGAGGATTCCCGTCGAAGTTTGACTTTTAATAATACAATACTTAGTATCTACTATGGCGTTTATATTAAACTTCAGATTGAAAAATTTAAAAAAAAAAAAACCTTTTTGATTCCGTCAAATTAAAAATGTCTGAAACCAATGATTGTTAATTTTTTTTTTTGATGTCTCAGAAAATAGTGTAGAGGATTTCAATTTGAAATGATTAAGTCTGATACTCGTACCATGAAGTATATATTAAGGGGGCTCGCGGGTCTAAGTCATTTTTTTCTTCTTAATATAGGATTTCGCTATATTTTTCTATATATGAAACTTTATCTTATACTTAATAGAAAAATAAAATAAAAAAATGGGGTCACCTTTCATTTACACTCACAATCTGCCTTCGAAAGAAGCATACATTTTTGTAAAGTTACTTTTTTTCTGTTGAACTAATAGGAGAAAAAAAGGTAATATCAAAATAAAAAAAGGACTAAATTACAGAAATCGCTAAAATTTTACAAAAGTTTAGTTGAAGTACAGCTTATTTAAAAATAATTAAAAAAAATATAGGTCACCGATGAGTTAATAAAGATATTTTAATTTTAAGGCCAAAAAAAAATGGCATTTTTGCACCAAAGGGAGATAATTTG
This sequence comes from Mytilus edulis, assembly GCA_019925275.1. NCBI lineage: Eukaryota > Metazoa > Mollusca > Bivalvia > Mytilida > Mytilidae > Mytilus > Mytilus edulis. The sequence goes on from CM034354.1 coordinate 95,898,636, forward strand.
TAACTTTTTCAATGATATATACATTTTAAAAGTCATCTGTGGCTAAAACGAATGGATTTTTTTAAAGCTTTTTGTACCATATGATAAAGTAACAACTGATAAAGTAATAAATTAAGATTGTAATGAAAAAACAAATATTTAATTATTTATTGAAATTTTTATACCCTCGAGCCTCCTTAATTACATTCACGTCGATTTGCATTTCACAGTTTGGCATTTTTTTTAAAGTATGACAAAACATTGCACGATGTAGGTTGTACATTCAAATGTAGGTCTACTTAATAGTAGATATAAAAAAAAAATAGTTGCGAAGTAAATCGTAAAAAATTTAATTGGATTACTGATTTAAAGTTACTGTTTAAAACATGTAAAGTAAAAATTATGTTTACTTACGATCTTGGTAATGATTTCAATACACATTTATATCAAATCTACTAAATTTGAAAAAAATCCTGTTAACCGGTCAGCGTTTTTTGTATTCGATATGGTTAAACATTGGCAACACATATAAATATACGACATGGTAAAGACAACGACATCCCATATTAACCTTAAATGGGATTCCGTAACTTTAAAATACTTTTTTTACTTCTTTAAATTCTCCTTGAAACAAAGATACACGTGGACTGTGTGCTGTTAATTTTTTTTTCAGTAATTGTCTACGAAGTTGTAACTACCTTCACTTTCAACATTAAGCGGAGGGTTTTGTCAATTGCCTAATTTTAAAAAGAGACTCTAAAACCCACAGCTATTTAATAAAGCTTTCAATCAATCTACTATTTTTTTAAACTTGCTTATTAATCGAACGTTAAAAATACGTACGTTATCTATGATAAGTAATTTTAATTCCTTTTTGTAAATAATTATATTCGTACGGTGGAAATTTTTTTTAAAAACGGAATTTATTTTTAGTTGGTCGTCCTCATGATCCAGTCTTGATTGATGGGGGAAAACAACCTGATGACACATGGCGGCAAGAAAAGGGGTCCCTGTTAACATACTCTAACTGGTACCCAAACGAACCAAATGGAGATGGAAACTGTATTCAACTATGCACTGGCGACAAGTGGTGTGATGTTCACTGTAAATTTGTTCAAGATGTGTTATATATGTGTGAAGAGTGATTTATTTGTTTTCACTTATTTCATTAAATTAGTTGTAATAGTCATAAACGTTAAAATGTTGGTTAAAGTCGTAATTTTGGAGCAATAACAACTGGAAGGAATAATCAAACATGTCTTGTCTTGCTGAATTTTATTTTTTAAGTTTCTATCCATCTATAATTATTATAATAAGATAATCATAGGTGACCACACACCATATTGTAAAAATCGTCATTCATGGAAAAAGACTATAGAAGGAAAAAAAGGATGATTTCGACTATGATGATTTATTTGTAGATTTTGTCTTGATGATCATGTTTGGTATATAAATGTTTATCTGTCTTTTTTATCTGTCTAATATATATTTCAAGATTTATAGGCAACATTGATTCAAATTGATCAAAATCGTCATTAAAGGACACAATCATCCATGTGGAGTCGACTGACGATTTCAGTCATTTGATTTATTTGTAGATCTTTATCAGTTTTAATATATTTAATTTTCATTTCAAATTTTATAAATTTCATGATAAACATGATAACAGGGGGGGGGGGGGGGGGGGGCATGATAAACATGATAACAAAGGGGGGGGGGGGGTAATTTTCAATTCGTTGTCATAGGCAATAACTTCTTCTATATAGTTGTTGTATGTCAGTTTAGATATCTAAGTAGTTTTCATCATTCATAACATTGTGTCTATGTCAGATTTTCCTTAAGTAGAGCGGTTTACTAAAATAGATACAACGTGCATTTTACCCTTTTAGCTCATGTTCCAAATCTCTTCAAATTTCCGTAATAGAAATATAATTGTTTGATTAAAGTATCTAGAATTGCTAATAACTTGAATAAGCTGAAGGAAAGTGAAGTTTTTTTCTTTTTATCATACATCTATTTTTAACATGTTTAAACATTGGATTAGATTTCAGCACCAGCGAGTTCTATTTGGTATTTTTTTCTTTTGTTTGCCATTTCTTTTTTTTGTAATTATTTTATTTTTGATGATGAAACATGTGAAATTACATACTACAGTATTCGATACACATTTTAAAAATAAAGTAATACTTGATAAATCAATTAAGTCATATGGATATAATAAGATATATATATAAATATTACAAAAAGATTTTGTTAATTAATCAAATAAATTAAATAAAAGCTGCTTCTAACATATGCCATTTCTGATCCATTTTTACTTTTTGTACAGGGGTTAAGAAACATACAGAGTATTTTTCTATATTAATCCAATATTTTAAATATTCTACCCCACCATATTTTGTGGGGGATATGTTCTTACATCTACATTTGTATATATAATATTTGAATAACAACAAAATATTGTTAACTGTTTTACTGTTAACAAAATCCTCAGACACACCTAACATGACTTCTTTTGCACTGAAAGGCAGGAGAATGCCATAATTTTTAATCCAATCTATAACGGATAGCCAGAAGTTGTGTGATACATTACATTCCCAAAAAATGTGAAAAATATTTTCTTTAAATTCTGAACAAAAAGTACAAAGTTCAGTTTCTTTTAATTTACATTTCAATAACAATGAATTACATGGTAGAATCCTATGTACAATCTTAAATTGAAAGTTTTGCAAAAAAGAGTTTCTGGTTATAATGAAGGGCATGGAATAAATAGCATTCCAATCCTCAATCTGCATATTTAAATCTCTTTCCCATTTTTCACGGGAAGATAAATATAATACTTTATTATCCTCCAAAAATAATGTATAGAAAAATTTACAAGATTTTGGTTCCTTTTTAACTTTATCTATTAATTTATTTTCAATTATTTCCAGTTTTGAACTACCTTCTATTATACTTTTCCATCTCTTTGGAATCGCACTTAAATACTATAAATTCTACAAAATTAGTATTGATATCATACTTTTTTTTAAATTCATCATATGAGAATAATGTATTATTATCTGACATCAGATCAGTAATGAAGAATATACTTTTTTTAACATATTTGAACCTCAAAATCATCTTGCCATCCATTTTGATGTTCGGATTCAGCCTTATGGACTAGGTCAAAATTTCAGTATTGTTTTCAGCTTGAAGCTTTATTTTTTAACTTGGAAAAATTTACCAGGATATCATGCCAAAATGGATTAACTTTTTCTGCTAAATAAAGTAAACCTTCTTGACTTAAGTGTAAAATCTTGTCCCCCCCAAATTTTTATATATAACTAAGTAGCAAGACTTTCCAAGGAGAGTAATTTTGGGGATCTAATAATTTATACAGCCAAGACATATTTACACTATAGCAAAAATAATAAATATTAGGCATCTTAAGACCACCATCACAGTGTTCGGACATTATCACTGCCCTTTTCACTTTATCAGGTTTTCCTTTCCATAAGAAGTTAAAAAATATATTCTGAATCTCCTTCAAAACCCCTTCTGGGAGGTTAGGAAGGACAGTCAGAACTTGAACCAAAATGGGAAGTGATAAAGTCTTAATAACTACAACCCTCCTAATATATGTTAGTTCTCTATAAGCCCAAGTATTGAGTAATGACTTGATACTGTTTATCTTGGCTGTAAAATTACATAGAGTTTTATCCATTTTAGCAAGCTCAAACCATATACCTAGTAGTTTAAACCTCCCAGAATGGTTCCATACAAGATTTTTTTCTGGCAAAAGTTTTTCCATACTACCCTTTTTTGACCCAATCCATACGGCTTCAGTTTTGTCAACATTACACCTAAGTCCAGCACATTCTGAAAATTTATCAAACAAGTATAAACACTGATTTAGGGATTTTTGGTCACCATCCAGGACTACGGAAGAATCATCAGCGTATTGACTCAACAGAAATTCAGAGTCATTTATTGTTAGACCCGCAACATCAGGGTCATTTTTAATAGCTGCACTTAGTAATTGAGCACTTTAATAAATAGGTAAGGAGACAGAGGATCCCCTTGACGGACCCCCCTTTTTAATGAAAAAAATTCTGAAATATAACCATTATTTAACACTGCACTAGAAGCATCACAGTAGCAAGCCTTAATCCAATTTATAAATGTATGGTCAAAGCCATAAAACTGCAAAGCCTCATATATAAAGGACCATTCAACTGTGTCGAAACCTTTTTCAAAATCCACTAAAATAAAAGTCCAGGAATGTTGTCTTCTTCCATCTTTTCCATCAAATCATAAATAAATCTAGTGCATTCCCCAATATACCTACCTTTAAGAAAACCTTTTTGTGTTTGACTAATTATGTTTACCAAGACCTTTTTAAATCTATTTGCTAGACTGGCTGTAGCTATCTTATAGTCTACACACAGCAGTGTGATAGGTCGCCAGTTCTTAAGATAAAATTTTCACTTACCCTCCTTTGGTGTACAGGTAATGAGTCCCTGTCTTTGAGTGATAGAGAACTTTCCATACTCTAAAGCCTCATTTAAACATCTCACTAGTGGTAATTTAATATCATTCCAAATTTTTTTATAAAACTCAACAGTGAATCCATCTATACCAGGTGATTTAAAGTTCTTCATATGTTTAAGAGAAGACAGACATTCCTGTACTGATAAAGGTCCTTCACATGATTCCACCTCTTCCTCAATAGGTTTTGTAATAAAAGGATTGTCATGCTGAAGAAATGTGCTCCTGTGAGTCTCAAGTAACAATGGGTTAGAACTAGTATACAATTTTTTATGAAATTGTTTTTGTTCATTTCTAATAATACATGAATCCATTATCTCAGATTCGTCCTCCAGAATAAGATTGGGAATAATTTTTTCTGTATAATGTTTTTTTTCCAAATTACAAACATAGTTACTTCCCTTTTCCCCCTCTACTTGCCATCTTGCCTTTGCTCTTGTAATTATTCCTTTAACATTTTTTTTTCTCTTATTACTTTTAATTCCAGTTCCAACCCTTCCCTTTCTTGGTGTACTGATGGCAAGTTATTCTCTACGAGTTTTTTTTATCTAATAATGATTTCTTGTATAATAATTCTTTTTCTTTATTATTTTGTTCCTTCTTCCGGAAAGACGAAAATGAGATTGCAGATCCACGAACTTTCATCTTAATCATATCCCATAAATTCTGATAGCTTATATTAAACTGTTTATCCTCTGTCTCAATATCAATACATGGATCAGACTCATATTCTTCAATGACAGTTTTGATATCCCTTTTAACTTTTTCAATAAACTAAGTTTCCTTCAAAAGACTGTTATTAAATTTCCATGTACCCTTCCCTCTAATCTGGCTTGAAAATTTTAAATTAATAAGTACTGGAGAATGATCCGATCTATAACTTATTCCTATATCTGATGAAATTACAAATGCTTCTATATCAGAGGTAATCATGAAGTAGTCCAAACGACTTTGTTTGCGATTTGGACCCCGCCATGAGTACCTCTTTTCAAAAGGGTGTTGAAGGCGCCATATATCTAGTAAATCAAGGTCATGCATAACCTCGTGTATCTTAGCTTTTGACTGGGGGTTATTTTCATTTCTATAATATAATGTGTCCATTTCATAATCTTGAACAACGTTCCAATCACCAACCACTACAATTGACGAGTTGCCAAAGTGGGATATTTTGTTTTTTATGTTGTCAAAAAAGGCTGGTTCATCATTATTCGGTCCATATATTGCTGCCAAAGTTATACGATAGTCCTGAATGGTGATATTTAATATAATAAAATTACCGGACAAATCTATAGTTTCCCCATGGATTTTAAATTCAAAAGTATTTCTGAAAAGAACAGCTACATTTTTTGTATATCTCTACTTTTACTAGAAAAAGAACTAAATTTCCCCACATATCCCCATTCATGCAGCCATTGTTTTTCTTTTTCAGATGTGCTATGGGTGTCTACTAATATAATTATATCATATAAGTCCTTATATTTTGTAAATATGTCAATTCTATTGACTGTTTCTGATAAACCCCTGCAGTTTACACTACCAATAGTTATAGTCGACATAATATTATCAAGTGGTTAAACAAGAATAGCTTAAATAATAATAAATATAAATATCTATAAGCCCAATATATCCAAGCAGTATGAACAAACCATACACATGTGCATCTATATGTAAAAGTGTTTTCCCAATGTTTCAATTTTTTACTTAGAGTTACCCCCCCCCCCCCCCAAAAAAAAAGGGTCGAGAGCATCATAGTATAAATAAAATGAGCAAATATTTTTGTGCTAAAGTAAAACTGAAATATATATCAAAAAAGTTCTGTGAAACTTCATTTTGTACCTCGATTTGCACGTTTTAATTTTAAATTTGTGTATTGTTCGTTTTTACGAGAGAAGATGTATACCAAAGAATAGCATATACTAATAGTCAACATGCTAATTTATAATCACCATGCTAAATAAAAGAAAATAAAGTAACGAAAAAAAGAAACAAAAAACACAATAACAACAGAGCATTTTTACCAACACAGATACATGCATTCATACAATTGAAGAAGAAAAACATAAAAAAAAAACACATACAAATATACACATACACATGCACCTTTAAATCCTGTTACACGAACAACCATCTATATATACAATTGAATTAAAATTGCTGACCCCATCTTAACTGTACATGTACATGCATCTCTTATTTCAGTGTTACATTTATATTGTATTTATCCAGAGTGTTTGCCATTTCTTAGTTATTGTGCAAGCGAAGTTTATAGACCTGTGTAGACTGTCAAACGATTTACAAATAATGAATAAATTGTATACATTTTTTATATAAAATTAAGCCGCAATAAAGCCCTTTTACAAAATGCCTATCATTAAAAAATGCCAGGTTTATATAACAATTAATAGTCGAGGCATTTTTCTAAAATTCCTGTCCGATTCAGGCATTTTATAAATATTGACTTTTTTAAATGCCTGGAACAAATGAAAAGTATTTTACTAAATGCCTGAAATTAGTTTATGCGATGAAATTTCTATGTTATTATTAAACAAGACGTTAAATTTATATTTAAAAACCAATTCGTCAGAGAACAATTGAAGGTCTTTCCACCTCGATAATAAGATTGAAATTTAAAAAAGACGATGTTAGAAAATGTCACTCCTTGTTGATAAAAAATAAGATTAATAGGTATATGCAGAAGACTTAATTGTCTTATAATGAAAAAGAAAGGATTTTTAGCAGAAGTCAAAATTTAGAACGTCAAATTGACTTTTAACCTTGACCTCAATTTCAAGGTCACAGGTCAGTGATCTCAAATCAAAAGACCCCACGTCAATCACTTGTATGGTTGTGGAGAAATCCCGATTTCAAATACAAAAGGGGAGAAAACTCCAATAAGGGTTGACCAAAACACTTGGACTTAAATGGGTTGAGGTTGCACCTTATTGAAAACAGTTATTTGACAAACACATCATATCATTAACTGTTACAGTTTCTTTTGAATAACGATAACAAGCAAAATTCAAAATTGAGGACATGACCTTGACCTTTGACCTCAATTTCGTTCAAATGGACCAAGGACTTCATATCAAAAGACTTTAGGCCTCTACGACTTATAATGTGTGAATTCATCCAACATATCGCCTATCTTAAATTTTCAAAGGGAAATATCATCCATAAGATGTCTTCAGATCACTCCAGTCAAATAAACCAAATCATTCTTAAGAGTAGACGAACAATTTGTTGGAAAAAAGTTTGTTAAAATCTTCTACCGTTTTAGAGATATAGCGATAACAAGAAAAAGGGGATGTGGGGAGATAACTCCTATAAGAATAAGTGTTTGGTCACACAGGGTGAGTTTTGAAACCCCCAATGTACAACATCATTGGCCAAACATCCATTTGATATGTTGTAAAACAAAAAAGCTTCTCAGACGGCAGAGGAAAAACAAAAGGTCTTTTCACGAAAAGTGGAAAGCCCTAATTATTACTGATTGTGTAATCATGATCGTATATTGTAAAAGTACTGCACGTAGTATGAATAAATATTTCTAGCTCTAAACTAGGTAGTTGTTTGCTGTTTCATATAATGTTTGAATGGCAGGATTTTTGACACATCTGTTCTATTATATATTTGTTTCGACATACATTGTTTGCTGTTAAATCTGGTATACAGCCTCATTTTGAGAAATATGGGCCATATAGAATTCATCTTTGTCAATTCATTCTCGGACAAAACACTCAATATTCCAAAATATTGGGTTTTGTAAAACTGCACACACAGTAATATAGTGATGCATGCATAGCACGAGTCAATTATCATACAGACGCATTTGGTCGCGCTTCCTATGGAATTCCTGCTATTTCCCCCTCCCCCAGTTTCTGTTCTCTTTTAGTCGATCAACGATTCACGTCGGTAAACTATTGTCGCCTTAATTCATCAAAATGTGAGGATCCATGAATTATTGTGAAGTCTTTGATGGTGAATATACCTATTTACTTTTACCATTACATCACAATAAACACTCCATTGTATGGAGAGACTCGTGCAGTAAAAGGGAATCTTTTTGGCTAAGCATGATGCATAAATTTTCATTCTTTCTGAAGTGAGGCTTTAACATGTTTAATTTAATAACACCTTTTTTCTCTGTTTTAAAGAACACACTTCGGTTTGGAATTTTGATTTTCTAAAAATTCGTTTGTAAGTTGTGTACTGATGTGAGAACAATTTGTCCTTCTGCCATCATGGCAAGACACTCATTAAATGACTGTTGGAGATGCCGAAAGAGTTCATCCTAAACTAAACTACACGAAATTAAATTATAGACATGAAAACAATACAAGCTAGTATTTGAAGAATACAAAATTATGTTATCGGTCATATATATCTCAATGACATCTTTTTTCCGGAGCACATGAGATCAGCCCCAATTTTTTTATCAGTTTTTTATGGGGTTCGTGTTGCTCAGTTTTTAATTTTCTATGTCGTGTATTGTGTACTATTGTTTTTCTGCTGGTCTATTTCGTATAAACCATGGCATTGTTACTTTCTTTTCGACATATCGTTTGGATGTCTCTCAGGTATCCTTCGTTATAGTTTCCTTTGTTAAACTTAACAAGCAATTTGTTGATTTTTGTTTCAAAATTTCTGTCATTTTACAAAATCACTTGATTGTTTTAGTAATTTTATATCATGACTGTCTAATTAAAGCATTTTAAATAGCTTGAGAATTTAGAAAATGCTTGTAAAAAGTAAAATCACAAAAATACTGAATTCCAAGGAAAATTCAAAACGGAAAGTCCATAATCAAATGGCAAAATCAAATGATAAAACACATCATACGAATGGACATATTTCTGATTTGGTACAGGCATTTTCAAATGTAGAAAATGGTGGATTGAACCTGGTTTTATAGCGCTGATGCATAAATTATTATGCTTACAGAATGGAAACTTTAATATAATACCACATTTGTTCTCTGCTTTAAAGAACACACCTCGGTTTTTAATTTTGAAAATAGTGGATTGAACCTAGTTTTATAGCGCTGAAACCCTCACTTGTATGATAGTCGCATCAAGGACCATTATATTTACAACGATGCGTAAACAAAACAGATATAAAAGGTAAATTGTCAAAATAAGGGTACATCAGTCATCACCGTGTCACAATCTCAATTAGAACCAAAAAAAAAACCAAATATTTAACAAAGAAGCACAAACACGTATCTATCAATATAACAACCATTCATTCCTTACGTATATATGTATTTCAAATCAATGAAATATTTTTAGTCCTGTGACTGAATGGCAAGGTTTTCATCAACTCTAGTGTAGAGCGCGTGTTTGACGTCAGAATATAAACGTCAAACAGAAAGAGATATAAAATAATTTTTTCGTTAAAAGTGCTTTCAAAATTATAATAGAATTATAACATAATGACATTATAATATAGCAATCACATAATGGCATTATAATATAACAATAACATAATAGCGGGATGTTTAAAAGTACAGAGCCACGTCATTTGTTCCAAAGAAACATAAAAAAATCACACGTACAAAACACATCAGCAAAAATGAAAGATAATACAAACAACACATTGACGGGATGTATAAATACCCAGCCACGTCTAATTGATATCACTGAAAACAGACAAACAGTAAAAGTAATATTAAAAATAGAACAAAGACGAATAAAAGAATAATATAACACGTTATTAAGATGATAAACAACGTCAGTACGCATAATCTATACACCAATACCATTATGTATTATTCGAAAAATTGATACGGAATATTTATCAACAAATTCTTGGTACTTCCGATGAACTTTTAAAAAAAAATGACGAGACGTTCTTTGACATACCCTGTTCATCAACTTTTTGCTCAGACACTGGTGACGTTTTACAAAGTCTGAGTAGAAGCTTCTTGAATATCGAAAAAGTTTGGAAATGTAAATCCCATATGCAGGTGAAGTTGGTATATTGCTACTAAGGTGGGGGTAAGGGGGGGATTGAATTAATAATTTCAAAATTAAAATCGTCTCGTTTGCAACATGCAAGAACATATATAATATTTTATGATGGTATGATACTAAACCCCTTACGGGAGGGATTTTGCTTAATATTCATATGATGAAGACATAAATTCAATCAGTTTGATTGAGGTCTGGAGATATCATGTCAGTAACTGCTAGTAGTTCTTTGTTAATTTATGTATCATTGTCATTTTGTGGAATTTTTATTTGTTACTTATTTTGACTTCGGTCTCAGACTTCTTTTACGCATATTTGTTTCTGTGTGACATCAATTATTACTGAACAAGTGTACGCTTTTGGTTTAGAAGCCAACTGAAGCACGCATCCGGGTAAGGGATTTTCTAGCTACATTGAAGACCTATTGGTGGTCTTCGGCTGTTATCTGGTATGTGGTTCGGTTGTTGTCTCTTTGACACATTTTACATTTCCATTCTCAATTTTATTTCATGAAAAAAATCAAACTATATTCTGGTTTTGTCTAATTACAATAACCATCACATCAAATGATAATAGAGGTCTTGGTTTGCAAAGTTCTTTGAACTGCAATTTTAGATGATCTGCACATTGTGTACATTTGTTCAGTTAAAATTGTCTCTTTCAAATACATTCACGGTTTTTTTCTTTCTTTGTCGTGTATTGTATATGAACTAAACACCAACTATTCAAGCAAATATAATTGTTTAAAGGAATAGAGTCAATATTTTCTGTGGCTCTTAAGTGACAAATTGAAATATTATGCATTTAAAACTATATACGAAAAAGTACAATGCATATAGTTTTTATGTTTTTAAGTGCAATTTGAATTATTTATTTTTATTCTATATCCTGTGCATCAGTAATATCCTGAATTTATTGGAACTATATGACGTTAGAGATCACTGAAAAAGGATTGGTTGGTATCTAAAATGAAATGACAAGGTAAGTTATACTGATAGATTTAACATGTATACTCTGGCCCTGTCTGTTGTAAACTTCAACATGAACACATTGCCTGAAACAGGATTTGTTTTATTTTTCCTCTGTCTTGGACATTTGGCGTATTCTGAAATCACCAATCCAAAACTCAAAGTTTCTCAAAAGAAATATTGGATCAACTATGTACAATTTTCGGGAAATATTGGATTAACAAGTGTTCGTTCTATAGTTGAATGCATGGCTCTTTGTAACCATAATAAACAATGTCTCTCATTTTTCTACAACCAGGAATTACGTAAATGTGTCCTACATAGAAAACTTTTCTATTCTTCATTTGCAGCACCCGAAACTTTTCAGCAAGGATGGAAATATTATTCAACACAAGATGGTACTAAAATGTTAAGCTGGGTTTTTTTTTTGTATTTTAATAATTTTTTAAAGATTTAACGGAAGCGTGTATAGGATATAGTAAAATGAAATGGACATTGAAATTATTTTAAACTCCAAATTTCAACATTCAAAATGTTGAAATTTCGAATTTTTATTACTTAAAATTTTGTCTTCTCCTCAGTTTATAACTTTGTGGTTATCACATTTACAGTCATTTGTATCAGCAAGCGGAAACCATATACATCATAAAATTGATAAGCATTTTTAATAAACTAAACCATAAGAAGTTTATTTTTTTTTAGATAGAAAATCCTTTTTCTGGAAGAATGAATGCATATGGTTCACGTACAAAAATCTACTTCAAGTCTGGACTTCAGATATGTGTATCACGATAAACTCGTTATTCCGATACATCTTTGATACGCCGTTCTTTTATTCAACAGAGTTATATATAAAAGGCAAGGGTTTATAGTTGTGTCATTATAATGCAAACTCGTAGTATTTAATCGATATTCCAGAAAAAAGAACCAACATTTCAAAATTCCAAAACAAGAGCTCTTGAGTCGTCCTGAATATGCATATAATACTTGGTGCTAGCTTTAACATTGTTTAAATAAGGCAACGTCGGTACCTTGCTTTTGGAAACTAAACAAAACCTTAAAACCAACACTAAAACTTTGCGTGCCAAATGTCCACAGATCTGACGATCCTATGCCAGTGTCTTGGAAGCTAAAACATGTAATATGGAAACACAACTTTTTTTCTGTGAGCATGCATATGAAACCCCTCAATGTTTAATGCTAATCCATATCTTAATTTCAGAAAAACAAATCTTCAATATAGAATACCAAAATGTTTTGATGAGGCTTTAATAATTTGCGTCCATGTTCCCTCCAGGTTTAGAGAATTAGAAAAAGTAGAAATTTCTAGATTTTAAAAGTCAAAATATTAGCCTCAAAGTAGAAATTTCGAGATAAAAAGTTAAAAATGTTTAATTTTAAAAAGAGATTTTTTTAGTTTTTATAAATGAAATTATGTGTTTAAGTGAAATTTTGAGCTTTGAAAAATAAAACTTCAAGTAAAACTCAAAATTTCGAGGACTTAAAACTTGAAATTTAAGTTATAAGTTGAAATGTCCAGTTTAAAACAAACGAAATTTAAGATTAAAGTCGAAATTCTATCTTTTTAAAATTGAAATTTCGAAAAATTCAAGATAAGTATCATCCATCCGTTGTAATATCAGCCATGGCACCACATGCTTTATAAAAGAAAGAAACAAATCTGTACTTAGTCATGTCACGAGGAAAAGAGTACAATCATAACATATCGAGCTCGAGTAAAATACAAAACGAATGGATAACAACTTTCCTATTCCAATCTTGGTACGGGCATTTTCTAACGTAGAAACTGGTGGATTAACCTGGTTGTATAGCTAGACAAACCTCTTTCAGTATGAAAGTCGCATACAATTGCATTATATTGACACCGTTGTGTAAACAAAAACAAATAGAAATAATAGGTAAAAATGTCAAAAATAGCAATCAACATTGTGTTATAATCTTAATCACTATAAAACAAACAGATATGTAACAAGGAAACACAAAAATGCAAAAAGACAAAGCACATCAGCAAAAACACGATTCTGCTTTGAAGTACATGTTTATAATAAAGTGTATATGTTGTATAGGTACAGAGACCTGCTCATATGGTTACACCCACTACAGATACTTGGAATTTTGTTTTCAATTAAAATATGATTATACAAATCTTGTTGGCGCAAAGGCAGTTTGTATGTCAGTTGGAGGCCATCTTTCTGCAATTAACAGTACTGAGAAACAAGATTTTATGGAACATATTATGGGTATGATAGATGGTTCATTTTGTAGTTGCATTGTTTATAAATTAACAACACGATAAGGAAAACAACATCCAAAATAACTAAATTCCGGAATGTCTTTAAATACATTGTACTTTCGTAAATTGACTATATTCAATCCAAAATTCTTTCATGCATTTATTAAAGTGAGACAAATTATTACGATTTCAGGAAAAGCTGCATGCACTTATGTGTATTTATCGGATATTTCTTCAAAATTATCAATGATTGTGCAAAATTTCCCATGCTGAAAAGATTATCATTCTTGTACTCTGGAAAATTATATCATATTAAAAATTGTAATTTATATTCAGGTGGTCGCCCTTATGGTCCAGTCTTGATCGATGGAGAAAAACAACAACATAATGAGTGGCGACAAAAAGATGGGTCCCTGCTAACTTACTTCAACTGGTACCCAGACGAACCAAATGGGGATGGAAACTGTATTCAGCTATGTAATGACGACAAGTGGTGTGATGTTCGATGTGATTTGTTTCAGCGTGTGGTGTATTGCTGTGAAGTGTGATTTATCTCTTTTGAAAATGTTTCTGTGACTCTCATTAGAATTGTGTTAGTTGACAAAAACGACTAAATGTTGGTAAAACTCGCTATTTCAGAGCAATAACAACTGGATGGAATTAACTGAAAGATTTCGGCAATATTAACTCTTTGTATATGTTGTCTTGCTGATGCTTTTTGTTATTTTTACAGTTTCTATCTATCTATAATTATTTTTTTAAGATACTCATAGGCGACCACTAACAATATGGTAAATATCGTCATTAAAGTACAAAGACTATAATAGGTAAAAAAGAAAGATTTCGGATATGATGATTTATTTGTAGATTTTGTCTTGCTGATCACTTTTGCTATATAAATTTTTATCTGCCCAATACATATTTCAAGATGATATGCAAAATGTATTCAAATTGATATCAATCGTAATTAAAAGACAATAACTTCCATTTGGAGTGGACTGACGATTTCAGTCATTTGACTAATTTGTAGATCTCGATCACTTTTTGTTTTAAATTTTCCGTTTACTTTTTATAACTTTCCAGATAAACATAACAACAGGGGGGAGTATATAATTGCCAATTCGTTGTTATAGGCAATAACTTCTTTTATCGTCTTTCACTACGCCTATATCACCCTGCTCTGTCGCTCTGTAATTCTCGTATCAAGGCTTCAAAACGAGACGAGGCATTATCAGCTACGTCACAATGTGGGAGGAGAAGGTATCAGCGACGTCGCAATGTGAGAGGAGATGTTATCAAGCTTGCTTTCGTAAAGCGTAAAAACTGTCTTAGGAAGAGGGAAAAGACCAGTAAAAGAGCGATAAACAGATAATTGGATTTTCTTCGTATATATATCTGCGCTTACTTGCCAAAAAGTTTCATAGTGTGGCTCGCGGCTGATATTTTACGATATCAATGTGTAGAAAACCCGATAATCTATACCAATATAGTTCTCGTCTGTCATTTTATATGTCAATAGACAGTAAGTAGATTCTCAATATTTTGTCTATGTCAAATTTTCCTTAAGAGCGGTTTACTATAATAGATACAACGTGCATTTTACCCTTTTTAGCTCATGTTCTGAATCTCTTCAAATTTCTTTGGGGATTTACCCAGATAGCTTATCCGAAAAACGCACAAAGAAACATAATTGTTTGATTACAATTATCTAGAATTGCGTATATCTTAAAAAAAGTGTTTCTTCATATCATATATCTATTTTTTAAGATATTGGGCTAGGTTTCAGTACCAGCGAGTTCTCGTATATAAAATTCATATTTCTGTTCCCATTTCTTAGTTGTAATTGTGCAAACGAATATTATAGATTGAGCAGACTCTCAAATGATTTACAAATAATAAATAAATATATACATTGGATTAATAAATTAAGCCGCAATTTTGCTCTTTTACGAAATGCCGAAATTTAGAAAAATGCCAGGTTCATATAAAAATTAAAATTTTAGGCATTTTTCTAAAATTCCTGACCGATTAAGACATTTTATATATATTGAAAAATTTTTGGTAACATGCATTATAAGTATTGAAAGGCATTTACTTTAATGAAATTTCTAACAGGAACAAAATAAACAACTGCAAAAAATGTTATTATTAAAAAAAAAGAGTAGTTGTATCTATAATTATCATCGAATTGTAGTACATGTATATTGTAAGAGAACTAGTTTAAATAAATGTTTAAAGCACTGAACTAGACAATTATTTGCTTTTACATATCAGATGCAGAATCTGTTACACAACTATTTTAATAATAAAAAAAATACATTGTTCACCGTCAAATCCGGTCTACAACCGCTTTTAATAAAACACGGACATTAAAAATTTACCGCATTCAATACTGTTTCTGATAAAACACTCAATATGTTTTTAAAAAAGTACACTGAGGAACATCGTCTTATAATCCTGGTACCTTTGATAACTATTCTCATGTGTTTCGAAAAAAATCAAAGATACATTGTCATGACTAGGTTGACCTACATCTTATCGTTACATCATGGTTGGTGATTCGTGCACAGCAGGAGTCGATTTTCCTGGTGACGCACTTGATATCCCTTCGGATAATGTTCATGCAATTCCGTTAATTTTTGTTTACTGCTGTTATTTTACTCTTTTAAAAGTCAATTTACAAGAATTTAACGACGGTAAAACTACTGTCGCCTTAATTCATCCAATTGGGAAGATACACTTATAAAACTTGAGTTTTGAATGTGACTATACCTATTCATTCTTAACATTTCATAACAACTTGAGGTCTTGTAGGTGACTATACCTATTTATGTTTATCATTTCATCATAACAACCAAATACTCCCTTGTATTGAGAAACTCATGCGATAAAATGGAATACTTTTGGATGAGCAGGATGCACAAAGTATTATTTCTTCAGAACGGAAACCTTGAGATGATACCACTTTTTTCTCAGCTTCATAGCTCCCACTTCGGTCTTGAATCTAGAGTTTCTGAAAAATCATTATAAGACGTGTCACGGTACTTTTCTATCCCATATTCATGTATTTAGTGTTGATGTTATATTTGTTATTCTCATCCGATTTTGTCTAATGCTTAGTTCGTTTCTGTGTGTGTTGCATTTTAATGTTGTGTCGTTGTTCTCTTATATTTAATGCGTTTCCCTCAGTTTTAGTTTGTAACCCGTATGTGTTTGCTTTTCTGTCGATTTATAACTTTTGAACAGCGGTATAGGTGGCACGGTAGTATTTTTTTTTAATTTTGTATTCACTGCACCATAAAAGACCTAAAAGCACTAGTGGCCTTAGGTTTTTAAAAATAGCAAAAAAAGCAAACGGTCATGATACATATTCAAATTCATTTCTGAATAGTAAAATGAAAGTACTTCAGTTAACTGTGAATGTAGAATGTTTTGCAGTGTTAGAAAGTGGTGAAAATTCTAAAAAGGCTATCATGATCCCTTATGGGCCAGGAAATACTACCGTGCCACCTATACTACTATTGCCTTTATTTGAATAATACATACACAATTGCTTTTCTTTGACGTGTATTGTATATGAACTAAACACCACTTTAAACCCATTAAACAAGCAAATATCATTTTTCAAAGGAATAGATTAATATTTTCTGTGGCTCCTAGAAAATCGACAAATTGAAATAAAATGCATTAATTTTATAACTTATATACGAAAACGTACAATGCATAGTTTTTTTGTATTAAGTGCAATTTTAAATATTTGTGTTTACCCTTTATCCAATACATCTGTAAAATCCTGAATTTATTAGAATTACATTTATATGACGTAAGAGATGACAACTAAAAAATTATTGTTTTTTTAATAGAATGACAAGGTTCTTAATTAATGTTGATAGATTAACTATGGTCATTTCTCTTGTGAATTTTATCATGAAAACATTGTCTAACACAGGATTTGTTTTATTTTTTTTTTTCTGTCTTGGCAAAATATCGTATTTTGAAAGCAGCGATCTATAACTCAAAGTTACTCGAATGGAACACTGGATCAACTATCATGTTCAATTTCAGAGAAATATAAGATTAACAATTACTCGTTCTATCGATGAAAGCAAGGCTCAGTGTAACCATAAAAACCAATGTCTCTCAGTTTTCTACAATAAGGAATTACGTAAATGTGTCCTACATAGGAAACTTTTCTATCCTTCATTTGCAGCACCCGAAACTGTTCAGCAAGGATGGAAATATTATTCAACAAAATATGATTGTATGAAATTTAGCTGTCATTTTATCTTAGAGTTCAATTTGTGGTTTGTGTGATCTTTTTTCCATCATTTAGTATATTGAACAAGTTATTATGGCGGAAAAATGTCATTCAAACAGGTACCCAGTCACGTCTTCTTTGTGTGTTAAATGTATTTCTATTTGTATCCATCTGCTGAGTGAAGACTTTTTTCAACTGATTTTTATAGTCTGTCCTTATAACATACTGTTACACCACTGTCCAAGGTAAGGGGGGTTGGGATTCCACTAATATGGCTAACCCCACCACATTCTTCATGTATGTATCGCTTCAAAGTCAGGAGCCTGTAATTCAGTGGTTGTAGTTTGTTTAAAAGCAAAATATTTGTTTTTCATTCATATTTTTGTACATAAATCAAATTCAGCCGTTAGTTTTCTCGTTTGAATTGTTTTACAATGGCATTTCGAGGCCTTTTGAAGCTGACTACTCGGTATGGGCTTTGGTAATTGTTGAAGGCCGTATGGTGACCAATAGTTGTTAATTCCTGTGTCATTTGGTCTCTTGTTGAGAGTTTCATACCTCATCTTCTTTTTATACTATTTATGCAAGTTAACAAACACTGACACCTAGAGAACGTTGAATGTTCTTCAATAATGGGCATATTCGAAGTACGTACGCAAGAGTATATTTGCGACGATATTTATTAATTGAAAAGAGAAAATTGAATGGAAAAATCTTGTTGTAATTTCGTATTGTAGTTTTATTTGTAGTGATTTATTTGACGTTAAAATATACTAAAAAGTAAACTCACAAAAATACTGAACTCCGAGGAAAATTCAAAACGGAAAGTCCCTTGTCAAATGGCGAAATCATATGATAAAACACATCAAACGAATGGACAACAACTGTCATATACCTGACCTGGTACAGGCATTGCCAAATATAGAAAATGGTTGATTGAACCTGATTTTAAAGCGCTTAACCTCTCACTTGTACAATAGTCGCATCAATTTCCATTATATTGACAATGATGCGTGAACATAATATCACAAATAGGGGTACAAAAACAAAACAGACCCCACTTAAACGCAGGTGAGATTCCAGGTGCTCTGGAAGGGGAAGTTGATCCAGCTCCACATGTGGCACCCGTCGTGTTGCTCATGTTGTCATAAAGCTGGTAAATAGTCCAAATGGTAGGTTACATTCGTGAAAAGGGAACGGGATTATAGTTACGACATAAGGAACATAGCCGATATCATCTGTATAACGTATATTTCGAAACAGTCAACCAACTCGTGATGGCGTCCATAATAAGTTATAAAAACAATTATTTTCTGTGTGCTATATATGCAATCAACAGCAATCATTTGCCATCAGTCATCCGTTATAATGTCGATATCATTCATAGTGTGTTAATTTACCTTTTTTTATTGAGTTAAGCCTGCCAATAGATATTTTATCGTGTGTTTTTCTATGTTGTGATGTTATGCTATTGTTTCAGAAAAAGGGAGAAGGTTTGGTACCATTAAAACGTTTAATCCCGCTGCAAACGTTTGCACCTGTCCTAAGTCAGGAATCTGATGTACAGTAGTTGTCGTTTTTTTAAGTAATTTATACGCTTTTCTCGTATCTCGTTTTTTTATATAGATTAGACCGTTGGTTTTCCCGTTTGAATGGTTTTACACTAGTAATTTTGGGGCCCTTTATAGCTTGTTAAGGCTCTGTGTTGAAGGCCGTACATTGACCTATAATGGTTTACTTTTATAAATTTTTATTTGGATGGAGAGTTGTCTCATTGGCACTCACACCACATCTTCTGATATCTATGATTTACCAGCTTTGTCTTTACTAAATCCAAAATCTGTATGATATCACGTCACGTGGAAATAAATAATTCCAACAGAACAAAGTGTACATGTTGTATAGGTACACAGAAATGCATATACGGTTACACCCACAGCAGGTTCTTTGGATTACAATTGTAACGTTTATCTGGATATACAAATATAACCGTTACAAAGGCGTCGTGTAACTCACTTGGTGGACAACTTTCTGCAATCAGCAACCCTGAGAAACAAGATGTTCTGGAACATATTATGGGTATGTCAGTTTGTTCATGTTGTAGATTTGTCTCACTTATTGAACCTAGGTAACGGAATTTAAAACCATCTGTTGAAAACATTTATTAAGTGAAACAAAAAAAATATTCTATTAATTTTATTTAAGTTAAAGTCTGATTATACGAAAATAAGCTAAATGTTTAATATTAAATGTGCATTTCATGAGACTCTTTAACATCTCGGATACTTCTCCGACGAGGACAAAATAATTTGATTACTTCTTGTCGAAAGAGGGAGCCACTTAAACAATACAACACAAAGTTTAAAGAGTTGTCTAAATAGGATATAACATCAAATATGTCAAATAATCGCCAAATCAAATTGTCATCTTCATATTCCATTGAATTTCCAATTGTAATCAGTATGATGCCAGATGGCGACGTGAAAATAATAAAGAAGATATTCAACATTATCAAAATAATTGTCATTGACGAAAAGTTTGAATTTCTGGACGAACTGTTGGTTCTGCTGGAACTGTTTCGTTGGATACCTTTTCTAGATTTGATTACTTTAATAATTATTAGCATATTTCCAATTAGCATAAACACAGAAGGAAAAGCAGAATATAAGCAAAAGTCTATTATTGACCAATAAACTTCAAAAAAAATAGAATAGTCATCGGTTACATAATCACAAGAAGTGCTATTGAACAGCGGATAAAAAACAGTGACCCGACCATATATGGTATGACTGTTTAGTAAGGCTATAAACAATGCTACAATGAAAATTTTTATACTGGCAGCTCGTTTTGTAAAACGGTAACGTGATCCATACGGAAGCCATATGCAAAATAATCTCTGAATTGTAAATGCAATTCTTATCCATGCAGAACATTGCAGTGAGACATACGTCAGCCACATGTGTGTACCACAAATGGCGGGAAAGTATAATCTAATGTCAATACCAAGGAGGAAAAATATAATTTTTCGCACGAGACCAGTATACAACACTATTAAATCTACTATCGTCAAACATCGTAAATACACGGCGCTTACGAGATTACGAAATCCACTTCTACACAATACTACCATTGAAATGACATTACCGATGGTTCCAAATATCAGCATAAGAATTGTAAGTACTGCTCCCGCGTTCATATTGGGTTTATCTCACAGTTCCTTTCTGTATAGGTATTTTCCTCCGTTAAATATCGGCGCACTACCACATGGGATATATCACCTCAAGCTAAATTGATTATCAAAACATACGTTGCCAAAAAGCAGAAATATTGTGTCTGTCAGAACTGATATTGATTGGTTATTCCCAAATATATCACAAAAACATGTATTGATGCATTCCTATAAAGCATAATTGTCAAGCATTTAAATAACCTAATGACTATCACGTGTTTTTAAGAATTCGCTTCTTTCCTTTATCTCAAAGTTTTTAATTTTTTATTGACATCTCGTGTGATTGCAATGATATAGTACTAAGATGAGATTTTAATTGATTATTAGATTATTTCATGCTACTTTGTTTGAGAAATATAAGAGGGGTCAGTCTCAACTTGTCAAAAGATGATCAGAGGGTTGTGTAGCTAGGTGGCGCTCTTAGTCAAATACAGCTGTCCTTGCGTATCACACAACAGCGTTGATGTTTACACGCTCAGCATATGTGATAGATAACGTTCTGTTTTGACATTGATATAATGTTTGCTAAGCACTAGATTGTTGACATTTAGCAAAATCTACATGAAACATATAATGATCGTTTTTCATACTTGATAAATACATGTTCTATACCGAATTAAAAACTATGCGTACGATCAAAGCATGGCTAGATGTAATTACAACGAGATATCAAGGGTTTTGTTTTCAATTACAAGGCCAAGATCAAGCATGAGAGTTAATTGGTGCACGTTCCAAATGTTTGGGGCAGAGGTAAGGAAGTTTTTGCTGTAAAATAATGCAAATGTTATAAAACCGATCTGTTGACTTGAATCCACAATTGCCAGAATTGTTCCAATCCAATAAGTTATGATAAGGCTATAAAATATTACTAAATTGTGCAGTTGATGTAATCAACTATAAGTTATCCATAATTTAAGTGCAGTTGATAAGATGGAATATAATTAATTCATTTTCAAATCTTGATTTTGAAACTCGCAAGTATCAAAGTTGCATCTATGATATACTGAAAAAATATTTATATTTTGCATCTCAGATATGGACATGTCCTAAGTCAGGAGTCTGGTGTTCAGTGGTTGTCGTCTATCTATGTGGTTCATACGTGTTACTCGTTTCTCGTTTTTATAAAGATTAGACGGTTGAGTTTCCCGTTTGAATGGTTTTACACTAGTAATTTTTGGGGCCCTTTATAGCTTGCTGTATGGTGTGATCCAAGGCTCCGTGTTGAAGGTCGTATCTTGACCTTTAATGGTTTACTTTTATAAATTGTTACATGTATCGAGAGTTGCCTCATTATCACTCATGCCACATCTTCCTATGTCTATTTAACGCAGCCTTTCAAATGGAAGTTTTTAACGACCTTGACTGGCTATACAGCACTCGCACAGCCTTTCAAATCATTTACTAATCCATGTAGCATATTAATCTATTGTAATAAAAATGCATAATATCTAATAAAATTTGGCTTACAAAGTCCTTATATTTGTATAAAATAACATTCGTTTATAGTGGAAAATTGTTTTAACGTTAAATAAGCTACAATTAAAAATTGCTTGCTAGTCCCTCTCTGTGATTAATATTAGATAATTCTGGTTAATTTCCCAATCAATCTATTATAAAGGGGAGATAAATAATTCGATTTTCATTTATTGTCTTTTTCAAAAATGATGAACGGTTCTTTATATTGGTATGTAATCATTTCAAACGTTTCAAATAATATAATCATGTAATAATCTCAAACCTTAATCATATGATAGACTGGCTATAAGTGCCGCCATATAATAAATAGAAATATCGGAAGGGCTCAAGAGGACACACAAATACAAATAAGTTTTCCCAATTTTTTTGTCGGAAGAAATATTTGGAAACGAGATATTTGTAAAAAGCGTTTTCGAGAGTAACTATTAAAATAATTGCTTACCGGGATATATATTAAGTGTACATTTTTTTTCTAACCCAAGTTTTTGTAAACGTTGTACATGTGTGCCGTTTGCTTTAGGTTGGTAAACATTGTAAAAGCAGAAACAAATGCATCTTTTAATCAGTGTTTACCGATTTTCAAATAGTATAAAGGCAAACTTATTACTTCTTTTCGAATGATCTGCGAAAAGATGTGTTCTTTCTAGTATGTGACGTCATTGACCTAGCCTTTTTTCATGCCGTCACAATAGGAAACTCAGAGGAGAGCAAGAAAGTTCGACGTCATAATCGGATTTTAACCAATAAAGAACTGAGATCAAACGAACCACACGTTGATTAAAGTGTGTTATACAATGGGTGCAGAAAGGGATAAATTGTCGAAAAATTAGAGAAACCAATTTATACCATTCTTTTTTTTCAAGGAAATGTGTTCCATTTGATGAATTTAGTTTTGATCCATTGGAAGTAATTGGGTCGGAATCATGACCATGTAGGGAGATTATCAGAAACATGGTTACGTTATTGTATCAAACCGATTCATGAGGTCTGGATGAGGGGGTCTGTTATTCTGTAAACATTTAATTTTCACCCCTTTTTTCTCTAATCTTTAAAAAATTAACCCCTTTTTTCTCTAATCTTCAAAAATGAACCCTTTTTTTCTCTAATCTTCTATTTTTGGCCCATTATTCTCTAATCTTCATTTTTAAGGCATTATTCTTTAATCATTTAACCCCATCCAAACCCTCATTCATATGACAAGATTTGCACATTCGAAGCTTTTCAACATGTGTAGCTGGATATGCTCATACATTATGGAACACCTGAGATTAGCCCCGTTTGTTTGGAGACACTGAACGTTTCCTCAGTCTTTAGTTTTTTTCTGTATGTTACGTGTCAAACTCCATACAGCGTTATCGTTCGGGTCATACTTCCCTTTCTCTACAAAGAAGCGTAGCTAGATGTCACCACTGTTTCGGAGTTTGGTTACGTTTGTATACTGTTGTTTGTATTTCGGTCTTTCTCGGATTTTTTCCGATAGGACGTTATCAGTTAATTTTCGACCTATGATTTTGAATGTTCCTTTGGTATCTTTCGTCCCTATTTTTTTGTTTTTAACTTATCACCCTTCTCTTATAAAGTAAAATAATAAAATACAAAACTCCAAGGAAATTCTAAATGGCAAGTCCTTTATCAAATGGAAAAATCAAAAGGTCAAACACATCAAACGAATAGAAAAAACTGTCATATTCCTTACTTGGTACAGGCATTTCCTTATGTGGAAAATATTTGCCAAAATTACAATTTTAAAGTGTCGTTCGGTCATCCCAGGTGCCATTAGGATAATGAAAACTTGTCCTTCGGATAATGACCGTGTCATGTGGTCATTCGAGGTACCAATCAAAAGCCGTGGAGCAATTACACGAGATCGCAAACGATGAGCACGTAACACCTGTATGCGAAAACAAAGAATATTTATTGTGGTATCGAGTTATTGATTCCTAAGATTAGAGTCCGTCCGCGGTTTACTGATCTGCTGGAAACCCAGTGTGATCAAGAACGTAAAAAAAAAACCACAACATTTAAAAGATAGGATGTAACTGAAGGTATCAATCACAAAAGCTATGAGTTATATTATTTAACAGTGGAATCGAAAGTAAAGTGATGAATGGCATACCGCAATTATGTTTATTGAATTCGTTGACTAGTTATTGAAATATGAATTAAAATATCATAGTATCTCATTGTGACAATCAGAAGGATGTAAATGCATTTAAGAATCGAATGCTTCTTTTTGTAAACTCATTACGTGTAAAGGCGTTGACCGAATTACATTTGGAATGAACAGATGAAGCACGGCAGCTAGAATCATGAAAACAACATTTCTTTCAAGTTTATCTTTATTTACCTGTGCACTGAATTGTGAGAGCTAGTTTCTTCATGAATTTTACATTTCATTTTGAAATACGTCTATAACCTCAAGAGTTGCAAAATTAAGTCTCAACCGATTATATATATATATAATATACTCTGTATATAACGTTTTGTAATTTAACAATAGAAGACATTTTGCATGAGTTTAAGGGTACGTGTTTTCTTCAAATTAGAATCTTCTCTGTTTTTTCTCAATATCTTTTCTTATTTCGCAGAAGTGCATGTGGAATTGATTTTTTTCCTGGACTAGGAATATTCACTTCAATTTCTTTGTTCTCAACATACATTCCTCTATCATAATTAATGGAGAGGATGTAAATCTTTTCTATCATACATAAGATCAATCAATTACTAATTATTTTGGGTGTCAATTTTGTTTCTTGTGCACGTAACTTCAAGTTGTCGACCCTTGAATGTATATATCCCGCCGGCATATCCTTTTGTACAATTTTATTTTTCCAGCAAAGGTCTTTTGAAGAGCTTATTTGTCGTAATCAAGACGAACAAATCAATTAGGACTTTCAACGAACCTTTTATGAATCACAATATATTTATATATAATATTATCATCTAGAATGATCATTTTTACCTTTTACGTCAGTCGTATGACGTATGTAATGTCGCATACGTGACTGCCATGTACGATTTACGCCGAACATAAGACGAAAGTCTGCATGATGTATTGCATATATATATATAAAGTTCTGTATTTCGCACAGAGTCATAACTTATATTATAAATGAGAAGATGTGGTATGCTGAGTGTCTTTGCTAGTCACAATGATTAAACGTTAACAATAATTAAAGGTAAAAGGAAATTATTGTCTGGAAACTTAAAAAAGTCCAATGAACCATTAAAAGGTCAAGGTCAGATACGGAAGTCGGATACATGTGTGCCTACACATTACACTCATTGAATACTGCTTACAATACATGTGGGAAACATTAATATTGACCAATGGTTAAAACTTCTTGTATCTTTTAACTAGAGGCTCTAAAGAGCCTGTGTCGCTCACCTTGGTCTATGTGAATATTAAACAAAGGACACAGATGGATTCATCACAACATTGTGTTTTGGTGATGGTGATGTGTTTGTAGATCTTACTTTACGGAACATTCTTGCTGCTTACAATTATCTCTATCTATAATGAACTTAGCCCAGTAGTTACAGTGGAAAATGTTAGTAAAAGTTTACAAATTTTATGACCATTGTTAAAAATGTTAAAAAGGCAATAACTTCCTTTATCAGGTCAAGATCTATCTGCCCTGAAATTTTCAGATGAATCGGATAACTTCTTAAGGAGTTATTGCCCTTTATAGTCAATTTTTAACCATTTTTCGTAAATCTTAGTAATCTTTTACAAAAATCTTCTCCTCTGAAACTTCTAGGCCAAATTAATCCAAACTTGGCCACAATCATCTTTGGGGTATTTAGTTTTAAAAATGTGTCCGGTGACCCGGCCATCCAACCAAGATGGCCGCCACGGCTAAAAATAGAACATAGGGTCAAATGCAGTTTTTGGCTTATAACTAAAAAAACCAAAGCATTTAGAGCAAATCTGACAGAGGTAAAATTGTTTATCAGGTGAAGATCTATCTGCCCTGAAATTTTCAGATGAATCGGACAACCCGTTGTTGGGTTGCTGCCCCGAAATTGGTAATTGTAAGGAAATTTTGCTGTTTTTTGTTATTATCTTGAACATTATTATAGATAGAGATAAACTGTAAACAGCAATAATGTTCAGCAAAGTAAGATTTACAAATAAGTCAACATGACCGAAATGGTCAATTGACCCTTAAGGACTTATTGCCCTTTATAGTAAATTTTTAACAATTTTCATAAATTTTGTAAATGTTTACAAAACGTTTTAACTACTGGGACAAGTTCATTAGAGATAGAGATAATTGTAAGCAGCAAGAAGGTTCAGTAAAGTAAGATCTACAAACACTTCGCCATCACCAAGACACAGTTTTGGAATGAATCAATCTGTGTCCTTAGTTTATGATATGCACATAGACCAAGGTGAGCGACACAGGCTCCTTAGAGCCTCTAGTTTAAACTAGATACCCTATGATGATTGTGGCCAAGTTTGGTTTAATTTGGCCCAGTAGTTTCAGAGGAGAAGTTTTTTGTAAAAGTTAACGATGACGAAGGGGAAGGTGAGCTAAAAAATGAGAAAAGCAATACGTGTACCGAAGACCGCTGACTGGTCGCCAAAAAAAATGTTCATGAAATTTCGTTTGCTTTTGAATTGAAATTGCCGACTGTGAATAAACAATGATGATGTTAAAACCCCTTTATTAAATATATTTAATTGTGTGAAGATTCTTGCACAAGTCAGCCAGCTGAAAGCAATGTATAAATATAGTTGTGAAAAGAAAAGTGTGTATACTACAGCTACAACATATGTATTTGAATATACATTTTAAAGTTCGATTAATGACACTATATAGATTCAACTAGTGGATCAAATATCTAGCAAGATTCAAAAACAAAGAGGAGCGAACATCCCGATGAGTTGAAAATAATACATTCCTGGTAATGAATATATTCAATATTATAACATTGTCAGCAAACATAAAACATTTCAGGAGTCAGAGATCAACGCCCAAATACTGGCTCAAACATCTTTATACATGTACGAAGACATTCATTAGAACGTAGCTGCGAAAACGTAGCTCTTAAGGTCTTTTGATGATTTTTGATATTTGCGGACCGCAAAAAAAAAAGGACAATAGAGCTACGTTTTCGCAGCTAATTAGAACGAAGACAGTGTCGGGGATAAAAACACAACCTTGCTTCTTGTCCAATTCTTGGTCGAAGAAACTTTATTCACGAGCACCAAACAATATTTTATTTCATACATTGCTATAAAGAGAGTTGGTCAAATTCCAGCACTTGCCTTAAATGCTGTCTTGCCTCAATAAATAAAGAATACCATCTCTCCAGACGCTGCCAAACGTATAAGATGGGTCACGGAAAGCAAGAAACTTTTTATGTTATTTGAGTCGCTGCCAAAAGCTTTAGAAAGGTCACGCAAAGCGAGAAACTTTTTATGTTATTCGAGACTCTGCCAAAAGCTTTATATAGCTTCATGGAAAGCGGGAAACCTTTTATGTTTTTGAAACTCTGTCAAAAGCTTGATATAGGTCACGGTAAGCGATAACTTCTTATGTTTTATGAGACTCTGTCAAAAGTTTTATATAGGTCACAGAAAGCGTTTATGTTATTTGAGACGCTATAAAAAGCTTTAGATATGTCACGCGAGACACCTTTTATGTTATTTTAGCTTTACGGATAGAACAAATAACATGTAGTGTCAAACAGTAATTGTCCTCAGTTCTTGTTTTCTAAATTCTTCCTGGATCTCCCCAAGAATACTATTTTCTTCTAAGTATGTCATTACAATCTCCACATGTGAGGCAGGATCTGCGTACCCTCCCGGATCATGTGAGATTACTCCTAGCTTTAGTGGGATTCATGTTGCTCAGTCATTATTTTTCTTCGTTGTATTTTGCGTACTTTTATTTGTCTGTTCGTCTTTTTATTCTTTAGCCATGACGTTGTCTGTTTGTTTTCGACTTATTAGTTTGGATGTCCCTATGATATCTTTGCTCTCTTTAATAGGGAATTGATATGCATGTACATCACAATTATTCCTCTGTGGGTTTTTTTTAACACATTGTCGGCAAAGATAATATAAAATTGATCCATAGCTTTGTTGTACATGAATTTTTAACGGCATTTATAAACGCAGTATATTTATTTGTATGTAATCAAACATTAGCTTTGTTGATAAATAGTAATCTTTTTCAAGTTTTTATTTTCCTAATCGTATAATTTGGATTTATACTGCACTCGTTCTATTTGAGCAGTCAAAATGCGTTGACCGTATATTTCTATGTCATATTCAATCACTGACCTGACATTACTTTCCTCATGAATATTTAAATTGCCGAAATTATAATTAATTATTCATACGACCTATTCAACCTGTCCTTGTTTCCAATGTATACAACGACTGAAACTTATTTCTTTTGCAATTTTTAGAGAGAAAAAATACTTCACTTGTTAATTTTTGGTTTGCAAACTATAAATCATTATGTTTTATGCTTATTGTTGATATTTTAGTTCATTCTCAAACAAATTCGTTCACCATCGATTGTTGGTTTCAGCAGGTAATGTACATTTCATTGTTGTATATTTCTCCGCCTGTATGATATGAGGCCTTTAAATAAAAGGGGGAAGTTTCCCAATATTTAAATTAATTAATAACATTAACCCATTAAACAACAATTGAAAATTGTTTTTTTAGATTGCAGTATAAATACAATCATATAGTACGTTGACTTGACATATCAACGATCAAACCGATCCTCGCATTTCCCTGTTTCTAAGCCTCATCCTTATATCTTTGATATGTCAAGTCAATGCACTATTATTGTCTATACATTTTTTGTGTCCTAATGTGTGTATTTCTAGAAGTGGTACACAGACAAGTGCATGCATGTAATGAAGCAGTACCAGTGGACTGGGAAATTTTCAGGTTTGGATCCAGGACTTAGTGTTTAGACATTTCGCCCCGACTGAATCCCCGCCTGTTTCTGAATATCAGTACATGATTCATTCAATGTATACTCGTTACAATACAATTACAAGATTTAGTCTCCTTATTTTCATATAGAACAAAAACTTTAAAAGCGGCATTATAATAATAATAATATGATAATAATGGCGTCTTTTCATTCATTTTGAGAAAATTAGTTCCATAAAACTTTCACGATACTGTTGACATGAGTTATCTGAGCTTCATGACAGAGATGCAGTTCATATTTGTGTAAGTATGTCTAATGTCTTTCGGTTCTATATACATTGTATCGTTGGTGTTCAGCTGTATCACAGCAGATCCTGTTCCACTGTGGTACATATCAATGGTCGAACTAGATTTATACACCGGAGCAATCTGAACCTTCGTCAAGAAATGAAATTTTCCCGCAGTATCATGCAAAACGATATTAAAACGAGAATTTGAATCTTTCGACATTAATGTTACTATAAATAGATACAACCCAGGTTTTTCACAAATAAATTTGCCATCGTTTTGCAAGGCTGATGTGTTCTGGAATCCGTACGAGTTTATAACTTTGGAAAATTTCATCTTCTCTGAATAATAACTATCCACGATGTAGTGCTTAACCATAAATCCACCACATGCTTGTAAACCAACTGTAAAAACAAAAATAAGAACATGTACATTTTATCTGATTGATTTTCTTTATTAGAGATGCAGTTATGGCCCTACTTAGCCCGTAATATTGGTACTATATATTTTAAGAAACATAACATGATTCCAAGTTATTTTTTTAATGTTTCTTAAAATATATATGATTCCATGTATCGCCGCGATATAGCCTTTTTGTGCTAATGAGGCATAAAGCAACCAACAATCATCAATCATGATTCCAAGTTGATTTTTGGCGGATGGGTCTTTATTTCCTTATTCTTTCATTTGTTTGAACATTTTTTTCAATTTTCATTGTTTGTTTTCCCTAGTGTTCTGCAGTTCTTGCTCATCATTTTCTATCCCGTAAACCTTATCGAGAATAAAGTTAGAACTGTCTAAAACTGTTCTCGGTTAGAACTGCCGAAAATTGTTCTCGGTTAGAACTATCTAAAACTGTTCTCGGTTAGAATTGTCTTACACTGTTCTTGGTTAGAATTGTCTTACACTGTTCTTGGTTAGAATTGTCTAAAAATGTGTAATGCATAGGTTCTGTTATAAACTGGTTCAAAGGTGTCAAGATATAATGTTCTTTATACTGTTCTGGCAGTCCCTTGCACATAATTCGACAAAGGAGCTTTGGTGAAAATTGTATCTTGATAAAAAAAAAAACAATTGAACAAAAGTACTAATCAACATCCCAGTCAGCAGACTAACAGTGGGCCAACGTTGGCAAATGGTCGGCCCGTTGGTCGACCGTTGGTGTTGGCTTCACAACATTGGCCCAACGTTGGCAAATTGTCGGTCCGTTGGTCACAAGTTTATGTTGGCTGCACAACATTGGCCCAACGATGGCAAATTGTCGGTCCGTTGGTCGCAAGTTTATGTTGGCTGCACAACATTGGCCCAACGTTGGCAAATTGTCGGTACATCATTGGTCGCACGTTGGTGTCGGCTGCACAACATTGGCCCAACGTTGGTCTGTTGTTGTAAATTCATATTATTATCTCATGTTGGTTATAAATAATCGGGCAAATGTTGGCATTATATATAAATGTTAGTAGCAACATAGGGCCGATATGAAATTTTGTTAATAGAATTGATTATATAATATTTTACGCTTTATTTCTCTTGGGAGGCGGATAATTTCGATTGCAGCAAGCTTTATGAAAAGTTAATGTTATACCGAAAGTGTTTATCAACTGAAATTACATTTACAACTCTATGTTGGGCCAATACTGGCCCAACGTTGCGTGATCATATATTATACTCTATATATAATTAAGTCAGGTAAAATTTATACTGGAATATCATTACTGTAATAAAAAAAATGTATATCGTAAACATAGATTGCCTGGTTAAAAATTAAAATTTATTGCAATCATTATTTATAATAACTTTATTCATTAAACTTTGTGAAACAAAATAATAGCAATTATATGCAGAGTGATATTTGATACAGCCAGTCTGTTAATCAAGCCCATTCTGATAAGGTTTGACCATATGTTCGACAAATTTCAAAGATAGTTGCTATGGTAATTAAGTTTATAGGAAATCTGAATGTAATGGGATGGTCACTTTTGTGATTATTTCCTGTTGTGTATTTGTAAGAAAGCAGTGATACGAAGAAAACAAAAAGAGAAAATCATGTCATCTGAGATTCAAAAAGAAAGATAGTAACATGTAAGTTGTAACTTTAAAAAATCTGATATATATATACGATTAAGAATGACAAATACAATATGATTTTTTAATCTGAAGGATGTTGTTATAAATCAAAACATATATTAATTTCTATCATTTTATAATGCTGATCTTGAAGATTATACGTTTCGGGCGAAATATTTTCTAGATTTTAAATCATTTCAATCCTATTAATTATCATGAAATATTTGCCACTGAACATTAGTATCTTCAAACAAATGGCAAATCATTTAAATCTATA